>CM028677.1:15954454-16554454 GCA_016760335.1 Gastrodia elata | reverse complement strand
TTGACTAATGCACTCTCAATCGCCCCAGTGCTTGTCCAGCCAAGGGAAGGTCTAGACTACCAAGTCTACACTGATGCATCCAAGATTGATTTGGGGTGTGTATTAATGCAAGAAGGTAAAGTTATTGCATAAGCTTCTCATTAATTAAAGCTACATGAGCAGAATTACCCTATAAATAATCTCAAACTTGTCATTGTTATCTTTGCTTTAAAAATTTGGCATTATTACCTATATGGTATATAGTTTTAAATTTGCACAGATCATCAGTGTAATAACCCTAATATTGTTACCCATCAATTAGTGACCTAAATGACTCCAAACCTCTATCATTACTCTTATAGTAGTGTTAGGAGTCTCCACATCAAATTTCATACGATTTGGAGATCATTTGACAATTTCTAACATTTCTTAATTTTCCTGATAATTCTAAAAATACCTAATTTATTTAGACCTCAGAATAGAAAACAGAGTCTGCCATTGGACTCACCACACCCAAATTAGCTCGGGGTGATATTTTGGAAGTGTTTTGAAGTCGCCAAATTTTTCGCAAATATTTTAATACCCAGAAAATTAGAATAGTTAAATACACCTCCGATCAAAAATCTGACTTCATTTTTGAGTTTATCACCCCTCAATTAGGTAATGATAGAAATTTGGGATTTTTTTAAGTGTGTTTGTATATTTAATTTTGATTAAATAAATTGACTTAAATTAATATTTAAATATAACATTTAATATAATTAATAATTATATATTATATTCCATCGGCCATTCACATAATGCGAAAATCCGTTGTTTTGACTTAAACATGGCACATCAAATATGTGTGATCGAAATTGTTGAGATTTAAAGTGAATGATCAACGGTTACAGTTTAATCATCCGTTATTAAACCAGATCCAATGTGATCATATGGTCATGATGGATTTGATCAGTGTCGTTCGTCCAAAAGGGTGAACGATCGCACAGATCTAGCAGCCATAATTAACTCCACAGTACGCCGTCCTCTCTGTAGGCAATCGTGGCCTGTAATGGCGTACGACGCCTTTCCACCGTAGCTCCAGCCCCTACGTAGTCTCTAGGACCCTTACTCCTCTTCCATTTTGTTTTTCCTTCCCTTACTTGTTGAATTGCTGGAAAAATTGCTGGAGGCTGAGAGTTAGAGAGTTGAAATCTGCATTTGTTCTTAACCCTAGCCAACGGACTATTCCACCTTCACAAATAGCCAGGTACACCACTCCTGTCCAGATTTCCTTCATTTAATATATCTTATATCATTGCTTCCTCTTATGAGATTTTATAATATGCATTCCTCCATTCCAATTAACTGGGTTATTTCCATTTCATAAATACAATTTATCTTACAATTACTGAATCCTTAAGATTCCGTATATAATTTGGAAACTTGCGATGATTTAAGATCTCGGGGTACTTTAAATTATCCCGAGTTAAATTTTTATCAGTAAGTTGAGCTCAGACGCTCAGAATTGAGCTCGATCTTACCTCAAAATCCCTCCATCAAGGCATCGTAGGGCATAACCTAGGACTCCTGCCATGTCACTTTGGGGATATCCCAAATTAGGGCTTACCTATCTCAATCGTAGACGTCAGTAGGAACCCCATATATTGAGACAAATCGCGCCCTAAGATGGCTCAAAGCGCTGATGCCCTAAATTCTTCTACATGCGAAGGCGTCGGGGAAGATGAAGGTTCATTGAACCGCTAAGGAATGAATCGGCAGGTTCATTTAGTTGAACCGTTGGATTCAACGCAAGTATCTTGCGTATGGTAATGGACCCACATGACATGTGGCTCCATAAACGAGCTGACATGCATCCTGGTCAACATCCCTTTTAAATCATTTGTCAGCCGCCTTCTAATTTTCGTGCCCTAATCATTTTTCTTAAGAAAATTCCGTACCGCAATCAATTAAAAATAAATTGATAAATTTATGAATTTTAATTAATTAGCACAATTAATTAATAAATTTTCAATTCTTTTTAATTTCTAAAGTAATAATCCAATATATGCATTATGATATATCATTTTGATCGTAAAAATGCGTAAGTTAATACTATGATGTTTAAATTTAGATTGAATGATTATTTTATTTAATCCTTATTTTAGATTAATTAATTAATTACAAATTAAATCTCAAACTTATTTGTGACATAATTTAATTATATGAAGTCCAAATTAGACACTTTTTTCCATTTCACTCACAAAAATGTGATGAACAATAATATGAGATCAAACATAAGTTTTGAACCCTATATCTCTTAATGACATTTTAAACCTAATTAAGACCCCTCCAAACATTAGAAAATCAATATTGTCAAAATTCAACCTAGTTAGTGTCATTTTACTCCTTAGGGTATAAGGATCGCATTAACATGTATATGATATAATTTGGATAATATTTGGACATTTTAGGTATTTATCTCCTTAATTTAAGTTGAATTTTAATTTCTTAATTTTCATGTATGCTTATTCTAAGATGTGTGAATTCTATGACAGCACACTTGTTTCATTTTATTATCTCATATATAGTTTTAAATTATATGTTTGAGTATTACATTTCCATGGATATAATAATTGATAATGTCTAATACTCATTTAAGTTAAATTCTTCCATTGTAGAATTACTTATGAATGATTTGAATTGAATGAAATACATGTATCTTTTCAAATCAGATTATTCATAATATTGTTGATAGTCCTTATGTTATTATAAATTAAGAATTGGAAATGTTTAGAACTTCTAAAATTGATCATTTTCATATGTAGAATAGTTACATATATGATTTGAATAAAATAAATTGCATAATATATGTTGAATTTAATTCTTCTATTTTAAATACTCTTCATATGAAATTTAGAATAATTGACTTGAATATGTTGTCATAATTCATATATTTAGAATATAAAACTACATGTAAATTGTTTATATTGTAACTTAATTAGAACTAATATCATATGCTTTAAATTATGTCAATGATAGTTCTTTAATGAATTGTTCTTTCATTCCATCTTCTAGTAAGTTGAGAAACTATATGAAAATGTCATGTCTTATTTTATTTAGAAGAATGTTGTAATCATGATTTTATAATGTTATTTCAATTACTTATGTCATGCTAGACATAAATTGGAATTAGACTCTTATGTCTATACATGTTCTTACTTCTCCTTTAAGTGCATGTTAGATTAACTTAAGAATCCTTCAATTCCTTTATATTATAATTAACTTAATACTTTCAATTTGTAAGTTAAAGTTCTTTAAGAGAACTCATGGTTAGACTAGTGTCCAATCAATCACTTAGATGATTAGCACATATCTCCATAGTCTTTAACCTTTCAAATTAATTCTTAATTAATTTAAACTTAAGAATAATAGTTTCCTTTCATACTTTAATAAGCTAATAGATTTCCATTAGCCTACACCTATAAATAAATAAGTACTTGTAGGAAATAATCTATTTCTTTCCTTACACTTTAAATGCTCAACATCAATTAATCTTAGATAAGTTTATGATTAAATTGATTTGATACTTTCTAGACTATAAGCTAACTAGATGAAACTAATAGAATTCCCTTTAGCTTATACTTCCTTTAGATTTGCAAACTATAAATCTTACTCTTCCTTACTAATTTTCTTAAACCTTAATTATTAATCTATTTGATTTGATTAGTTTATGACTAGTATAGAATGAATCCCAATTACTTGAAAATACTATTTTCCAAACTTCTCTTTACTCTCTATTAATTAAAATTGACTTAAAGATCGATATTTATAAGTTAATTGAGAGCTCAATTAGCTCCAATCATTATGTAGATCATTAAAATATAGATAACAAAAGAATATCATATAGTTTACAATTATTGAAATTTCTTGAATGCTTACTTAGCTTTGAGTCTTTTCCTTGAACATTCATACAATATTTTTGTGCATAAATAAAAGTTTCATAAAATTTTAAGGAGAATGCCTTTTGGCAAGCAGGACAAAGATGGAAGATCTTATTAATGGACTTCACATTTTAGAGATGGTAAATGTGAATGTTCAAAACCCAATTGAACTAGTGTGGCACCCCACCCCTTAATCCATAAGAATTAAGTCAATGAGTGGTGTGTCACTCTAGCTAACCCTTCATTTATAATTGGATTATGATGAAATACACAATCCACCTAATAAGGGAAGGAGTAAGCATAGAATCAACATTCAGTCACTATCTAAGTAAACATACAGAGTGCGAAAGCGATTTTCAATACACATCATCCAGGCATCACAACATAAATATAAAGAAAGTATCTCAGAACATAAGTGTAAAATCTAAATATGCAGTCACCAGTACCTGTATTATTACATCATTTATAAAGTTTCAAAGAATGAAAATAAAAAGACGCTCATCCTCACTCAGAAATAAAGGCTAAACAGCGGCTTCTTCCACGGGCTCCTCCTCTGGGTATGGTTCCACTCCTAACTCCTGCTCATCTAACAGAAGAGGGTCTACCATTGTCGGTTTCACAATGTAGGGCCCCAGCCAAAAAAAGAAAAATCTAGTTAGACAATTGTCTAAGTACATTTTAAGCTGATAAGTTTTATACGTGTTAAGTAATATCACTATTCTATAACTTCTAAGTAATAATGTGTATAAGGGAGCAGCAAGCAATACAAAAGAAATTAAAAAGCTATAAATCATCATTTATAACTTAAGCAAAAAGGAGGCTAAGACATGCCTCACATGCGAGCTAAACAAGGTAAGGCATATAAATATACATAATCAACCAAGTGCAGTAAAAAAATGTTATATCCTAAACATGCTGGTGATCAAAAGAAACATGTCAATTAAATAAAATAACTCAGCAGTGGTAAGTATAAATAGCGGCAAGATTCTAACATCCTAAATATATATAAAACCAGTACAAGAAAATAGCTGACTGAATAAGAATACTGAAAGGTAACCAAACATCAACTGCATATAAATATACACGTACAATCTGTCATACAGAAAAGAGCTAATCTAGCCCACCAAAAAGGCTGAAGGTTCTTAGCACTAGTACGTCTAGGGCGGATCCTAGCACCAGTACGGCTAAGGCATCAACAGCATAATTGAAGGATCCTAGCACCAGTACGGCTAGGGCGGTTCCTAGCACCAGTACGGCTAGGGCACCAACAGTGTACCCCTAGTGTCAATAAGGAGACTAGGCAAACAACACACAACAAAACAAAGGCCTTCCCCTAGTAACTTGACACGTGGTAGGCCCTGAAGGCGCCATGTGGCTTGGTGGGCCCCACCTGGCTTACGCGGACCCGACCGCGGCCGAGTCGGGCTCGGGTCTACCCGGCCCGGCCCGGACTTCTTCTCCTTCGTGGAGACGTCCTGAGGGCGCCGGGCTAGGGCACGGCTTTTGCCGGCCTTCCCGGCGCTAGACCACCTCAGCCCGCATGGCCGATGGTAGCCCTCGACGAGGCCTACACATCGGTGGGCGGACTTTCGCCGGAGGTGGCCGGGATCACCGGCAAATCTAAACCCTAGGTCCTAGGGTTTCAGGTTACGGGATCCTAACTGTTTCTACTGTGGATCCAGCCCCAAAATTCATCGATCTGGTCAAGCTAGCCCCGATCGGAGCCGGTCGATCTCTAATCTTAAGCATGCAATAATGTTGCGAATTGGAATGGTAGCAATTTGATGAAAATCAAGGGAGTTAGGGGGTACCTAGATCAATGGCTGCGGAGGCTTTGGTTTGGGTCGGAGAAAATCGGGCTCCAGTTTTGCTAACCCAGAGCCCGTCGATCAGCCGGGGCCTTATAGGCGCGCCGGCAACCTCGACGAGGCCGGGGAGGGCGCCGATTGGGCGCCGGAGGCGGCGAGGCGCGCCGCGTGGCATCGGGCGGAGAGGGCGAGGTCGATGGGTTCGCAGCTGTTGGATCTGGACCCGATCCAACGGCTGCGATGGCGTCGTATGGATAGACGGCGCCGTCGGCTACAGTTGACGGCGTTGTTTAAATAGTAACGGCGCCGTTAAGTAATAAAATAAATTTTTTTTTTTAATTTTTCCAAAAATTTTGAACATATTTTTCCTAGCTAATTGAGGGGTGAGGAGTTCAATGGAGAGGTCAAATTTTTGATCCGACGAGTATTTTGATTCATCGATTTCTGGGACATTTTTATTATTAAAATATTCGTTGAAATTTCGATGACTTCCGATTGACACGAAAACTTCACCCCAAGCTAATTTGGGGTCAATGAACGTAATGGCAGGTGTCCGTTTTTCGATCTGAGGTCAATTTAGATGGGTCAAATTTTAGGGTTTCTGGATTTCTAGAAATCATGATTCGATCCATTTGACTCCTGATTTGGATTAGGACTTAAATGTTGACTCCAATTGAACCTAATTAACACTTATAATTATGCTTAAGACTTAGGATTAGTCCTAATTAACTATGATAACAACCTGGGTTGTTACAACTAGTTAGGCAGACGTGCTTAACTGCTTGTCCCATTCTGTTGAATACTCTTGTAGAATGAGATAGTTTTTTAACATAACTTTAACTAATATTAAAGAGTTCTTTTAAAATCTTATTGATTATAAGATCTCTTCATAATTATTTAGTTATGATTACTTTTTATAGTCTTAAGCTATATTTGTCTTAGATTTAGAATCTAAGATACTTTCATTATTTTCTATGCTTTACACACTCCATTTTCAGTATCATGTTTTGCTTACATACAGTTCATTTAGAATTCAGTGTATGTTGCTTAATTTCAATTAAATGCTTCATTGTATTTTCATTTGCTTACTTAGCATAAATTTCATTGAATACATATTACTTTTATTTCATTTACTTAAATGCACATAGTAGTTTCTAGCCTTTTAGGATGATTTTCCCTTACTATTTTTGGATGCTAGGACTTATATATAAGCGAGTATTCTTACTCAGATTCTTTAATATTGTCTCCTTTACAGTTATGTCAACTTTCTTTCCCTTACTTGTTAGCTTTATAGCTCTGCTGCTTAGTTTAAATCGTAAATTATGCTAGTGATATCCAATTAAATTAAAATCTAGTCAATCTTAAAATGTGATTAGATTATTTAGTCTAACTACACTTTTTCTTTTATTATTTTACCCTATCATATTTAAATACCAAAATATAATAGATCAAGAGCTCTTTGATTCAAATAATGTAGGTCCAAATGCTTAAAGAGCTTAAATGAACGGCTTTCGCTTATTTTTAAAGTTTACATACACTTTTAATTTAAGTAAGAGAGTGATAATATTTTATCTTATCCTTTTATTTAAATGGATTTGTAATAACTAAACTTTAATTGCTTGAGTTATACATACCTATCTATATATCTATGTTGTGTTACTTATTTTATAATTGCTTAGGTTGAATGAGTGGATTATATTAATTGCTTGTATTATTTATACTTGTAATGTTTCCTATATATCTCTTTAATTGCTTCCATTATAAATCATTTTAACTTGACAACTGCTCATAAAGAGACTTGGCCACTTAGCATATAATGTTTGATTATCTTTTTTCTAATTATATATTAGGTGCTAGGTAACATCTCAATGTTTGATTAATCTTCTATTTAATTATTGGGGTCATTACAATCAAAGCCTGAAGTATAACTTTACTCAGCGCAAATTGAATTGTCTTCAAAGGAGATTGTTAGAATTAACTGATGATTATGATCTTAGTATTTAGTATCACCCCGAAAAGGCAAACATTGTAGCAGATGCCCTTAGCCATCATGCCACGCCCTGTGTTATGATTACCGAAAGCCCAAGAATAGAAGAATTCTGCAAGCTATGCATTGAACGTGTCAGAGGAGAAATGCTTGATATATTGTTTGAGCTAAGTTTGGTTGAGCCAACTTTTATCAGAGACATTTCTATATCACAAATCAAAATGAAGGCTATCTAAAGTTAAAAGCTGATATAGAGAATGGTCGTTGAACTAATCTGCAACTTCGCGGTGTTGTGATCTGTCAAGGCAATAGAATCTGGATCTCGAAATCCATGCATCAAGAGATTATTATTGAAGGTCACAAGTCTAGTTATAAGATTCATCCTGGGAGTACCATGATGTACAAATATTAAAAGCAATCTTTCTAGTGGCCATGTATAAATCCATTAGATATTATTAAGTGGAAATTGTTTGACATTTAGATGGACTTTGTAATGGGATTTCCCTGCACAAATACTGGTGTTGATGCAATCTAGGTCATCTTTGATCGTCTTACTAAATCTACTCATTTATTCTTATCCGATAAACTGACTCTGTTGAAAAGCTCGCAAAGCTCTACATTAAAGAAATTGTCAAGTTGCATAGTGTTCATAAGTCAATTATATCTGATAGAGACAACATATTCACTTCAAACTTTTGGCAGGTAGTACTGAAGTCACTTCTGAGAAAGAATTAGGTTCTTGGAGATTTGTTTAGACTATATATTCTAAATTTCAATAGAGGCTGAGAAGAACATCCACTGCTGATCGAGTTTAATTACAATAATAACTTTCAGGCTAGCATTAAGATGACTCTATATAAGGTGTTGTATGGAAGAAAATATTGTTCTCCATTGTATTGGTCTAAAATTGGAGATTTTCAGTTCTATAGGTCAGTGTTAGTTGAAGTCTTGTTGAGGGCTTTTGTTTGATGTACGGTGCGTGTCGTGAGGAGCTCTGTGATGGAACAAATTGGATGCCTTAATTTTTCCTTCTTCGGTCCCATCGGGATGATGAATGGTGTCGGGCAGGTGAACACCAACCCGCGCGACACTGTCCATCGATCTAGCGCACACGGAAGGCCAGCGTGCGTGCCGCGACCGTGAGCCCATGAAACCCGGCGCTCGCGTGCGCAGGGTTTGGAAGTCTTGTGCAGTGATGGGTCGGATCGGACCTCGATCTGCGTGATTTGTTATCTGGTTATCAAATAATTCTATTAAAAAGACTTATTTTCCTTCTATAAATTCCTTTGGAAATTAATAAACCTATGATTGCTTAAATGAAATAATTCCATTTAAATTATGGGAGAAGCTAGCTCGATACTAACTTCATAAATATGTAACAGTAGTTCAATTCTTAGTGTGAGTTAACTTTTAATTTATGATTATCAATGAAGTTATTTAACGTAGTGAAGTTTTTTCCCAACTTCTAAGTATGATTTGAGCACATTTTTATCATATGATATCGTATGTATGTTGTCTTTTCTTAAAACTTGAACTTTTGATAATATTGGTAAAAATTTTCTTCTATTTATTTATGTAGAAAAATTATTTTATAATGGAATCATCTGTATCTGACACTATGTCAAATATGTATAATGTACATGATAAAATTAATCCAACACAAAATATTTTTTCTAAGATAAAAAGTAGTGATGAAAAGAATTAATATGAATGCATATATTGTGATATTATTTACAAGGATCGTATAAATAGAAGTAAATAAGATTTGGCATATACTAAAGGTAATATTAGTTCTTATAAGAATGTTTTGCATGATTTTATTTTTAAACGGAGGAAAAATTGAAACAAACTTCTCAAGAGAATCAAGAAGTGCATAAATCAATGGAAGTTGATTGCGCATACTCAAAAACTTGTTATGTGGAGGAGATAGGATCCACATTATCAAGATCTGATCAATCGTTGTCTTCAATAATTAAGAGTAAGAAGGAAGATAAAGATATTGTTCTTTGCACCAATAAAAATAAAAGGTGCACAAACTTTTATTAAAAGTATGATGGCTTCCAAATAAGTTGTGCACAAAGAAGATATGTCGCTCGTAAGGTGGTTATTTTATTATGGCATACCACCAAATGTTCTAAACTTGCCTTATGTTCAAAAAGTTGATGTGATACCTGCTATAAGGCCTGGATATGAGCTCCATTCTTATTATAGAATAAGAGTTAATTTGTTAATAGATTATGAGGGGTGCAAACTAATTATTGAATCTCTTAAAAATTATTGGAAGAAAACAAGTTGTATTTGTACAGATAATAAAAATAGAACAATAATACATATTTTTTTATACTATCCATATCATTTATCTTTCTTGAAATATGTTGATGCTTCTGATGTAAAAAAGTTTGAAAACTTTTGTGATTTATTTTCTTTAAGTTTTGAATGTGTTGGGCCAGATACAGTTAATAATTGACAATGCAACCAACTATAAAAAAGTAGGCGAACTTATTTAAAATAATTACAATAAATATATTGGTCATAATTTACTATACATTGTATGAATTTAATCCTAAGAGATAAAACCTCTTTGCAATATGTTGATGAGGTGGCTAAGAAGGATTCATATGTTACTTTATTTGCTTATAATCATACATTTGCATTTTTCTGGCTACGAAAAAGACCTATGTGGTGAGAGATTGTCCGCCCGGTGAAATTCATTTTGCAACAACTTTTATTATATTACATAGTGTCATGCTCATAAGCATGATTTTCAGGCTTTTGTTATGTGCCTGGAGTACATAGATTCAAAACTTGCAAAAACTCTTAAAGGAAAATAAGCATATGAGAAGTCTTGTGCAGTGATGTTGGCCTCTTATTAGACTATTGCAAGTTGTTGATGCTTATGAGAAGCCATCAATGAGCTATGTTTATGATAGCATGTATAAAGCTAATAAAACAATAAACAAAAGGTTAGAAATACTAAGAGGCTCTATAAGTCATATATTGATATCATAAAGAGGAGACAGGATGGGAAACTTTGCCAAAAAATTTATTCTGTTTCTTATTTTCTAAATCCTCAATTTCAGTATAATCATGATAATTATTGCAATAAAACTAAAGCTATGCATGGCTTAGTAGGTTTAATTAAAAATAAGGATATATGTAATAAATCGAAGGATGCAACAAATGAAGTGAGATTAAATCGTGATAATTTAAAAAGTTTTGGTAAGTCAGTAACAATTCCATTATCCAAGGAAATGCAGCCATACATATTTTTTTAAATTTGTTTTACTTTTTCAAGTTTCAATTAAAAGTTCACTTATCATTTATTAACTCTAAATTCTAGATGAATGGTGACGAATGTTTGGGTCATGTACTCCAAACTTGCAAAAGTTGAATATTCATATTCTTAGCCAAACATCTTCGTCGTCAATATGTGAAAGAAATTGTAGTGTTTTCGAATAGATTCATACAAATGGTAGGAATCATTTGGAACATCAAAGACTAAATGATCTTATTTATGTTCTGTACAATACGAATTTAAGAAATAGATATGATTTGTAAGGAACCTAGTAGTTACAAAATTTGACTTATTATTTGTTTAAGTATTTTTTAATGCATTTGTGGGTTATGCTCCAAAAATAGAATTATGATCCCTTAGATTACACATGTATTGATTCTTTCAATTTTTGGGATGTAAATGAAGAGTCAATCATAAAAATTACTTTAGGAGATTTGGAAATTAAAATTTACATGCTATCATAAACATATATTAGCATGCTATCATAAACATAGCTATGTGATTTTTAGTCAAAATATGCATAGTTATGAAACATATATTATCAAGTGTCTAGAAATTTATATTTCATTTTTTTAATTGTCATTTATTTTTAAAATATCTAACAAAATTTTAAAACTTTAGTAGAACATGCCCTGGAAATGGTAGAGGAAGATGACGTTAAGGCTTTTAATTTGATTAATTTTGCTAGTTATAATTTGAATTTTGAAACAAACATTGATGATCTATTCTAAATAGATAGCTGAAGCAAACTTTTTATCTAGAATGGTGATATGTTATTTTATGACCTATATAATCCTAAATAATCAGATTTTCATTTTTATTCAAGTGATGAAATTATATTTATATATTAGTTTTATTTTGTTTGTATCATCGGGTTTTCTTTTCACAAAGCCTGAATATGAGTCTCTTGAATTTTTATTTATTTGCTTTCATTCTTTTTAATTTCATGGGTTCTTTTAGTTTCAAAATTTTTTTACTACACTATCTTTATGATGAAGTAAAATGTAAGTAGATATCATCATAATTCTTAAGAAATTTACATGCTGGGGAGATGTAACCATCAGCCATAAGAGATGGAAAATTAAGTAATCATGTGACCTGCCGCGGATCCACAGATCCACAGTAGATAATTTCCCAATAATAATTTTCAATTAAACAACATTAAAAAGATAATTTTATTTAATTAATAAAAGTTATCATTTATAGAACAAAAATAATATATATTTATATTTTAAAAGAAGATTCTAATATTTGTATAAAATAAATTAAAATTTTATTTTGAGCTTCCTCTCACTTTTGGGCTATCTTCTCTTACTTGTTTTGAGTTCCTAAAAAAAAATTGAATATATCAATTCAGGTAGAAGTACGTAGAATTTCAGTAAGAAATACATGCTAGCATCCTATGAAATATAAAATAAACAACAATATTATCCAATGAAACTTGTATCAAATGAAAATGAAAGTTTATTCAACTTTACAAAAATAAATATTATTAAAATGCGTTGCATAATTTTGCTGAAAAGAACAATAATTAATTTTATATTTTTATCACTAGCTTTGTGTGACGGGATCTTAATTAGACAGACTCTTCCGATAAGACCATGTCTTTATGTTGCTGAAAGGCGTTAAAAGCCCCACCTCCCCGATATTTCCAAATCATGGGAAATTCTAAGAAATTATCAACTACCCGTCGGTAATTGTACTTAAATCTTAGAATAAGTGAGTTTTTCCTTTGGATCTACAACCCCTTCCTAGTGGGCTAGATTCGCCCTTATTTCATCACAGGTTACTAGTAAACCCCTCATGTTAACAGGTCAATTTCAAACTTCCTTCAAAACTTTTGCCAAAGACATACATCATAAGCTATCATGATAAAGTGTTGCCGATAGCGGTTGGCGCATATTAATACAATAATCATAATTTTATACAAAAAGAAATGTATACTCAAATATAATAACTTTGATGTAAAGCTTCTCAAATATATGTATCTACAATAGTTAATTACTTAAGTATTTCTTAGTGACTCTTTGACTTATATGCTTAAAGGTCTGATTAAATTGTTTTTATATTATAAGTATTAAAATTTATGTTATAAAGAAAAATTGGTAATAATGATATTATTATGATATTTTATATAAAATAATAATAATAGTAATATAAATAAATGAATATATATATATATATATATTAATAAATATACTCATAATAATTGTTATAGCAGTAGTATTAGTAATAATAATAATAATAATAATAATAACATTAACAGTAAAAAAAATAAAAAGTGAATAGTTAGAAAATTAAGAGTTACAAATTAGTAGTTATTTATTTTTATTTTGTTATCATTTTTTTATAAAAAAAATTCATCACCCTCTCTTTTTTTGGTCTTCTTCCCCGTTCAATAGGATTCTTTTCTCTTCTTCCTCGTTCAGAAGATATCTCATTTTTCTTCCACGTTCAAAGGATATTTTATCTCTTCTTTCCAGTTCAGAGGGCATCTTTTCTTTTTTTCCCATTCAAAGGGGATTTCTTTTCTTCTTCCTCACTCAAAAAGGATCTCTTCTCTTTTTTCCAGTTCAAAATGTACCTTCTGTCGTTGGCAGTAAGTGATGAAGGTCGGTGGCCAGCTCAGAGGAGGGAGGAGAGGAGAATGATTAAGGTTCCTCTTTTTTTCTTATAGAGGAGAAAAGAAGGATGTTGGTAGTCATTAATGAAATGGGGAAGAGGAAGAGGCAACAACGACCATAGGAGGAGGAGATGAGGGGTTGTGGAGAGAAAAAGGTTTATGAAAAATTGGGTCTGGAAACGCATGCTTTATGTTAGAGCCTTTCTTTTAACATAAGGGAAGGAGGAATAGATAAGGAAGAAAAGCGGACCTGTTGCCGAAGAAGGGATGCGGAGGTCGAGAACGGCGATTGGAGGCTGGAGAGGTGGATGTTAGAGGTGGGAGGAGGAGAAGGGAAGCAACTTGAGGTAAGGAAAAGGAAGAGAGGTTTGTGTGGATGAAGAGGGGGTTTGGGATCCTATTTATAAATATTAAGAAAAAAGAGATGTTTTACTTAAGAAATAAGTAGCTTGCCGAGGAAGCTATTGAATAAAAGATAACTTAGCAAAGAATAAACTTACTAAAAAGTAATGTAACTTAAGAGAGGTTTGTGTACCTTGATGAGATGAGCACACGCATACTAAAAATTTTTACTTTAAAGCTATATTTTATTTTATATTAATTTTTTGAAGATGAGATATTTTTGTTAAGGAATGAGTAGCTTATTGAAAAAGCTATTGAATTAAAGATAATTTAGCGAATAAGAAACTTACTAAAAAGTAATATAACTTAACGAAACTTGACTAGTATGTGTATCTTGACGAAACAAACACACACGTACTAAATTTTTCAATTTAAAGTTATATTTTGTTTTATATTAATTTTTGAAGATTAAAATTTTAAAAATTATTTACGGTTAATCCGGAGCTCCAATTTTGATGAAACAATTTATATAGTTGTTCATTAATATTCTCAATCCAACGACATTAAAATTTTTGAATTTAGACTTGTAAATTTCTAAATTTTTTTAAATTTTAAATATTTAGAAATTAATTCAGGAGTATCTGTTATCCAGATTGCTCCCAAACCTGAGCATTACGATCACAAAAATATACTCTATTTAATTGTATATTTGGTTTAATCTAGTTTTATATTATCCCGAGATCCTGATTTTTGCTTAATCAGATATTTTTAATTATCCTTCTATTACAAATCAATTGTAAGACAATTATTCTTCTATAAACTACTATTATAGGAAATGAATTTGAAAAGCTGCTCATGGGTATATATGAAGAGGGATTTGAAAGGTCATACCCTATTCAAATTTGATGCCATTTTCAAATTTTGCAACTTTGTATGATTAATGATATATGTTGATTTATGCTAAATAAAAAAGATCATCTCTCTTTGGAACTTGAGAAATGAAGGGGCTTCTTTGTTAAATAATAATTTGATTCAATCTTAACATATTTCTTTATTGCTTTTTTAATGTGAGACAAGAATGGATGAGGATGAAACTAGGGATGCATCCTTTAGTTTGTACCGCTTTCCCTTTGGTCATAGATGATTCAACATATACCCATTATTGGATACTACTATGTAAATGATCTTCAAAGGGTCACGGGCTCTACTATGCTTCTAACCAAAGCACTGAGTTCGAAGTCTCATAATTTTAGTTTTTCATTTTTATTTTGTTATTTTACTTATTTATGGAAGAATTTGCCTATTATTTTGCCTAAAGACAAATTTTTTTTGCTGAATTTCTACAATACTTTAACTACGTCATCATGTGATGCATGTAAAGGTATTTAAGGAGGTTTTAAATTTAGTCATTTAAATGAAATAATATAAGTAAAGGATAATTTTGATGTTCATTAGTATGGGAATTAATTCAATGTTATTTTGCTTCATAATTCATAAAAGGGATTTGAAAGGTTGTTCTATTTTGATTTTTTATTAGGTGCTACAATTGCATTTTAATTATTATGTGGTGGTGATGTTGGGAGCCAAAGTTACTAGTGGCAATTATGGTGGGTGCTGCTGTGTTTTTCTATTATTGTCATCTCTCTCTTTTAATTTATAGGATGTGGCTTACTTTAGATCTTTATATTATAAATTATGAAGGTAGACATTCAAAATAGAAACCATAATTTGTTAAACTGGTGCTTTGATTTTTTTTTTGTTGCTACATCTGCATTTTAAGTGCTGTGTGGCGGTGGTATTGGGTGTACAATTGTAGTTGCTAGTGGCAGTGGTGTCAGGTGTTGCAGTGTTTTTTTGTAGCTTCCATCTCCCTCTTTTATTTTATAGGAAGTGGTTTACTTTACATTCTAATTTTATTAATTATGAAAGTAGTCATTCAAAATGCAAATTATAATCTGTTAAATTGGAGTTTTGATTTTATGTTGGGCGATGCATTTGCACTTTAGTTGTTGTGCGGTGATGGTGTTGGGTTTTGCTATTGCAGCTACTACTAATAGTGTGGTGTTGGGTGCTGATGTGTTTTTCTATTACTCCCATCTCTCTCTCTCTCTCTCACTCTCTTTTAATGAGAAGTGGCTGGGGAGATATAAACATATAATGATTATAATGGTAAATTAACAATCCTGTATCATTATAGGGAGAAGTTGGGTGCTGTTAATTCTCATATAATGATCATGATGGTAAATTAGCAATCTTGCATCATGCTGGGGAGATGAAAACATCGGTCATAAGAGATGCTTCCTAAAAATCAAAATCATTTTTTTCTTTCAACAAAATCTATAACTAATTGACTGGCTTTCACTTTTCTAAATTTATTTGTAAGATTCAATTTTTCACATATGTACTTTCAGGCGCCAACATCAATAACATTCAAATTCTTTTACAAACATTAATTTTTAATGTGAGACAAGGATGAATAAGGTTGACATTGGGGCCTCCTACAATTTTAAATATTATCTCATTGGTCTTAGTTGATTGAACAGATACTTGTTATTAGATACTACTATGGAAATGATCCTCAAAGAATCGTGGGCTCCACCATGCTTCTAATCGAAGCACTAGTTCAAAGCCTCAAAATTTTAGTTTTTTGTTCTTCTTTTGCTATTTTTTTAATTTGTGAACTTTTTTTTTTTATTTTGCCTAAATACAATTTTTTTGTTGAATTTCTACAATACTACAACTACACCATCTTGTGGTGAATCTAATGGTATTTAAGGAGATTTTAAGTTTGGTTGGTTAAATGAAATAATAAAAGGGATGATTTTTATATTCATTAGTATAAGCATTAGTTCATTATTGTTTTGTTTCATAATTTAGAAAAGGGATTTGAAAGGTCATCTCCTATTCATATAAGTCTTCCAATTTCACTCATTGTTGGTGATATTCTTGCAGAGCAAAAAATGGCAAATGTATTCAATATTGTTGCATTTTCATTCAGTATGAATTTTTTTTTTTCATCTTGCATTGTTTAATTTGTTGGAAAACCTTATCTAAGCTACTTTTGCCTTTCAATTTTTCTCTTATAATTGACAACTTTATTCAAGTTACACAAAATTAAAACCTGCTTTTTGTTGTAAAAAATTAATTAAAGGAAATGAATTTGAAGATTTTTTCATGAAGAAAGAGATATTTATGGGTATATATGAGAAAGGATTTGAAAGAACATCTCTTATGTGGTACTTGCTAAGCAAAAATGGCAAATTTATTCAATGTTGTTGCATTTTTATTTTGCATAATTTATTTTTTCATCTTGCATTGTTTAATTTGTTGCATAATCTTATCTAAATTGCTTTTGCCTTTCATTTTGTCTCTTATAAATAACATATCTTTATTCAAGTAACATAATATTTGAAGCTATTTTTTATTGGATGTAACTATAACTAAGGGAAATGAATTTGAATATTTTTTCTTAAAGAGAGCTTCTCATGGGTGTATATGAGATGGGATTTGAAATGACGCCGCCTATTCAGGAAAATATTCTGACATAACTCATTGGTACTTATATTATTGTAGGGCCAAAAATTATAAAATTTATTCAATGTTGTTGCATTTTATTCCACAGACATGTATTATTTTTATATTTTTATAAAATATATTATCTTCAAGTAACACATTATTTGAACCTACTTTTTGCTCATGGTAACTACAACTAAAATAAATAACTTTCATTTTTTTTTTCTTGAAGAGAGTTGCTTGTTGGTGTAATAATTTGGGCTTTACATATCATTAAATTAATTTATAATTTATTGTGTCATCATGGTTTGACCTTTATACATTGAACCTCTCTCCTTATGGTTCAATGACCAGTCAGATTTTTAATTCCTTGATCTATTATTCATATTTAATATAAAGAATGATGTAATGAAGTGTCTAAGTGTGAAGACTTGATGCTAGGTTACTGAGAACCAAACCAACATTATGCTCTCTAAAACACAATACTCTATTGATCAATTTAACTTAAATAATGTGAAAAGAAAAACATTCATAAATAAATTATTGCACATTATTCATTCAGCTTGATTTAACATTATAAATAACATTCACCATTTGCTCCATATAAAATGTTTCATTAAATAATACATAGCTTTAGTAAAGAAAAATATAAGCTAAAATAAAAATGCAATAGCAAAAGGAAGTAGCATCTCAAGCCTCCAATAGCTCCTCCAAGGTCACCTTCATGTTCCTCCACTAGGACCTGATTTGACATTGTAAATATAATATTAGGGTTAGAATTCTCAGTAATTAGAGAATATTCTAAGTACTAAGAAAAGTATAAATATTATACCTTACAAACAGCAATGCGGTATACAAATGTAAGGATAAATAAATTGCAGAAAATATGATTTTTAGCATAAAATATTCTCAATTTCTACAAAAGAGAAAACACATACTTTTTTGTTCCTCCAAAAATAAAGCACATGCCATTTACTTTTTCATAAAAAATTATGAGTCACAAATATGTCACATGCCAAAATTTTAGTGATTACATCGCATGTCTTTTGTTGTGAAAAAGAAACGTTAGCAATTTTGGTGGGTAAATTCAAAATTATGAGGCAGGGTTCAATAGAGTATATTCATCAGCTAGGCCCCATCAAAAGCTTGAGTTGGCACCCATATTGCTCCGATAGTTTAGCCCCATACCTTCCTAGCCTTCATGTCGATACCCTTGCAACATTTATCAGACAATAATCATTTTGTTTTGTGACATTTTTGGCAGTAAACAATTATTAAATATAAGATCGACATGAAATAGGCTCAAGGCGATGCTAAGCAGCAGTAAAAAGTAAATAAGTGCAAAAATTAATATATAAGATAATTCCTTTTTGGTTCAACTTGGGCTAGCTTAAGTTAGCCCAAGTGAACCACTTGGCTTGGCCAAGGGTTGGTTGGTTGATACAACACGAAGGCCTACACTAGAGCTTGTGATGACACGAGCATGTGCTATGAGCCTAAAAACTTGAAGATGTGATAATCTTATTTTATATATATAGATTAATTATTTTAATTTCATAAAGAATAAAAACTTGGTCAAATGACATGTGACTTATGAGAATAGATTGAGTTAGCCATTTATGTCTAAAAGACATCTTAGTCTTTTAATGAGAGATTTAGTTTAGGGTTAGTTTATGATTTTATTATATTTTGGCATGTCTTATGTGACTATAAATAATGCTCTAAATCTCTTGTATCAACACAATTGAATAAAATTTTATTACAAATGTTTGGCTTGAGAACTATTGGTTTTGGTGTAGATAACCAAAATTTTGTTCGTGCACATAGTCACCAAGCTTCAGGGTGTGTATAATCTTGAATGGATCAAGGTGTGCATAATCTTGATCAGACCTATCTTTTTTTACTATTTTTTTATTTTTCATATTGTTCAAGTTGTCATCTTTCATCTCCAATTTATTTTGCCAAAATTCGCTTATGTTTTTCACCCATCAAACATTCCTCCAACGAAACATGCGCAAGCCCCGACACCCTTACACTTCACTGCCCATAATCCCCCTCAAACAGCCATCAAATGTTTTATAAAAATGTTCATTCGATCTCTAACATCACCATGAATATCTTCCAAAAGTTTTGTCCAATTTCGACTTCACTTGACCCACCAAACGACTTTCAAAAGTTGAACGATCACTTGCACATGCGTAATCATCTTTCTTCAACTTTGTGCCACCATTTTTTGGTATTACAATTGGTTTTCAAACCTTTTGTGCAAAAGGAATTATTGTTCTACTCATTAAGAGCTTTTCATCGTTTTTTTTTTAAGAGTTTGACTGTTTTTATTTTTTCCGGCAACTCCCACCATCAATTAGTCTGTCGCCGACCCGTCAACCCCGATCTGTGTTTCCATGTAACCTATCAAGCCCCTCTCAACTCACCCCAACCTGTCAACTTAGCGACTCCTCTCATTGTTGCCTGAGGTGTCATATTATTCGTCCCACACTTCAAAAAAGAAAGTAAGAAAAAAAAAAGTTTGTGATACTATTGTAATTATTATTATTATTGTTATTATCATCATTGCTATAAAATATATTGTGAAGAAATTTTTTTTTCGGCAATCGCACAGTGTGTATGATTTTATGACACCCATTTTCGGTGCTCTTCACTGTCCAAAATCCAATTCCATTGTTGTTTATATCATTGAAAGCTGAGATCCGGAAGTACATTTTGGTAGCAACCAAACATAAATTTTAGCAACAAGTTGAGAAAGAAAAAAGGCAAGAATTTTCGACATGCGAGTGGTGATCCGTTCGCCCTTATGAGAGGTAAGTCTTGCATTTTTCTTGTATTTGTAAAGCTTTTTAAAGTGTGGAATTTACACTTAATATTGCTTTCAAGAAAATTTACATATCAATTGCAAGTTTTGTGCAAGCTCGTGTTTTGCCTAATTGTAGTGAACTCCACTATACAATAGCTAGCCAATTAACCTCGCAATCTACTAAACTCTTGAGTGACTCTTTGTGAGCTTGTGTACCACTAAAATAGCTATATATAGTGTAAATGAGCTATATTTAAACTAAATTTAAGACTATTATTAGTTTCTAGCCTATGTTAGTCCATTGTTTGCATTAATTCAATTTTTTTAAGATATTTGACATTCCAATTTGTATAGCACATTTGCTAAAATTTTAGCAAACTTAGCCTGCATGGCTAATATTTATGAGCCAAATGAGAATGGGATGAATTATCAGGTGGAGGGTTTGGAGGGATCCATAGCTGTTATACAAGGTCAACTTAGGCAAATTTTAGAAACAATGAATAGGAGGAATGACTAACAACTTGATCCCCCCAAACACAAGCTAGAAATGAATATCTCAATGAGATTAGGTATGACCTAAATTATATGAGAGGTAGGGTTCCTAGGGTTTTAAGCAAATGACTTGAACATTTTTGTTTATACTTTATTTTTATTATTTTATTTTTTGTTTATATTTTTGTTTTATTTTCTTATCATTCATCAAAAATTTATAGCATGTGCTTTCATTATTTGTTATTCATTGATTTATGTGATTTTGATTTATTACTTAAGTGTTATAATTACATTAGAATTTGTGTATGCGAAGTGAAGGAGAGTAAAGTTTATTTTTTGATCCCGAGATTGAGATAACTCTACACAGGCTTATAAGGCAATAAAGATTCAACATAGAAAACCATAACATGCCTTATCATAACTTAGGAGATTCGTTATATGATAGCTTGGAGATTAACATTGTGGCTCCAATTGCAAAATTTTTATAATGGATTAAACACAAGCACCATGATCCTTTTAGACGTGGCGTCTAGGGGAAGCATATGATCTATAAGAAAAATGGCCATTAACTCTTATTAGTGGTCTGTTGAAAGAACCAAGAGACATATTTGTTTCCTCTCAATCAAAGTAGATTTTTGATATGCGGAGTAATGAATATACTTCCAATGAAAAGAATCTTGCGTAGACAGATCTTCACAATAGGGTATGAAAGAATCAACAATTCTCATTGGAGAAATCCATGGAGGAATTCAAAATTTACACAATAAACTTCACGCAAAGAATGGATGCCAGATTGAATAGACATGAAGTATCATTAAAAGCTCAAGAGAACTCTATTAAGAGAATCGAGGGACATTTAAAAGCAATGAGACAACAGTTAGCTAAATCAGCCTCTATAGTCATCATCATTGAGCATAGTCAAGAACTAGTAGATGCGATGACATTACATAGTGGAAGAGCTCTAATCTCTATAAATAACATAGATGATTCAAGGGATTTGAGAGCGAGCCACCCACAAAAATCCCTAAAGCATGACAAGAAGAATTGTAGAAAGATAGGGATGAAGAATAGCAACTAATAATTAATCCTGTCACAAAGCTTGCTCCTTACAAGCCACCAGTATCATTCCCTCAACGTTTAGCAATATGTAAAACATTAATTGATAAGGAACAAGGTAAATTGATACAACATTGTGAAGGTGTAGAAGCCATTTGTAACATCTCCAATATCATAAAACCCCCTAGCAATCTTGATGAGAATTTCTCGCAAGTTGAAGTTGTGGAGAAATGTTTGGAATGTGCTCCTAAGAAAATTGATATATACACGCCTTTTTTGCAAGATGAAACTGAGAATGAGGTTAATGGTGAATTTGATGAGTTAATTGAAAAGAAAATGCGAGACGTGGGAAGAGAGAAAAGAATAGGAAAAAGATGACTAATATTAACTCATATGAAGTAGGCTGGGCTTGGAATAGAAAATATAGCACCACTAATATCTATAAATAATTTAATATTAAACAAGCTAATGCTCATCCTAAAGCCCTAATAAAAAATCTGGAAAGTATTTCTAAGAGGATATAAAAATTTAATGATCGTGCTGAGGACATTAAACAAGGCGCTAGTGGGAAGTAATCCACTTATTACTATCAAGGTGCGTTTGTTTCTTTAGTTTTTTTTTTGTTTCTTTCTGTAGTGTGAAATCACTTGAGATTGTACGTCATAAGTTAATGAAATTGTTGATTGAATTTTTGAAATATGGTCTTGTTAATTTTGAATATGCTATCTTACATTTTTGAACTTAACAAATAGAGGAAAGGCTAGAAATGATTGAAGATGTCGTTTATAAATGATTGAAGATGAAGTTGAATGTCAATCCAAAAATATATTTAAATATCCCTTAATTTGGCGAATTGGAATTTAAATGAAACAATCAATACAATGTTCCTTGCCAATAGGATGATGATAATAACTAAGTGCGGGGGGGGGGGGGGGGGGGGGTGGGGGGGAGTGTGGTTGTCATGAATTAACGGGTTCTAGGCTCCTAATAAATATTCACGAGTATAAATACTTATGCTTAAGAGCATGATAAAAAAAAAGTGAGAGTTGTTACTTGAAATGTTATATATATATATATATAAGGGGATTAAAAAAATGCATCTCCCCATAATAAAAGCTATAATTCATGAGAAATGGGCACATATGGCACTTAAAACTCCCAAACCCTTATCTATACAAATTCTATTAAATGGTTGAGCTTAACTCCACACCAAATTCAAGAAGATTCATAAATAATGGCTTGAGATTATTGAGGTCCTTGAATTTATATTTTCCAAGAGATTGGGCTTCGTCTGAATATAAGATTTAAGGGACAAATAGATATCAAACTTATCAATATATTATTGCTAGCCACTCTTTAATTTTTTAATTTCAAGTTCAAACATGACCACATAGTTACCTTTGAATACATTCTCTAATTCATCTTACTAGAGGATGAGCAAGAGTTTAAGTATGAGATTGTGATAAGTCACACATTTATACTAAATTACCTAATTTCATTATGTTATTTAGCGTTAGAATAAGCTACTTTTATTCTATTTTTGTATGTTTTGTTTACATTTTTTATTTCACAGCAATCCAAGGCATTCCAATAGTTTCAACATCATAACTTAATCAAGGAGAGGCGCTCAGGCGTGCCTTAGCGCCTCAACGCATGCACCTGAGCAGCTTAACAAAAACTTGTATGATCGGGCACACCCAAGGGCTAGCTTAACAGAAACAAGTGCGTCCACGCGCACTTGAGCGCCAGCTTGATAGAAACATGTGTGCTCCGGCGCGTCCGAGCACCAGCTTGACCGAAAATGTGAGCTCAAGCGCACCAGACGCAAGAAAAATTTGTACCAAAGCAAAGCCCAAGCCCAGGAGCTCGACGCAGATCTGAATGCAAAATGCCCTATTCACTAATGAAAAAAAGGTGACTTTTGCCTTGGGCAGTGCTAGGGAGTATATAAGCCAAACAAAAACCATAAGTCATGAGGATCATTTTGGGAGAAAATAAGAGTTCCTAAGAGGGAAAATACCCAGCCACCACAAGAAGAAAAAGAAAGAAAACCCTAAAGGTGCTATTATAAAGATGTAGAAGGAAGAGAAAAAGAAGAAGGCAAAGACAAAGATAACACTTTGGGGCATTCCTTCAATAGCCTCTTTCCTTTTCTCTTTTCTCTCTTTTGCACTTTATTGTTGTGAAAAATCATGATGCCATTAATAGTAAAAATATTTTATGCTTCTGATTCCTTTGTAATGATAGCTTAACCCCCCCCCCCCCCCCCCCCCTTCAGGGAGGGTTAGACTTGACCTATGTAGTTGATATTTTAATGTGAATGCTGAGTATGAATGTATGATTTGTCTATGATGAATGTATGTGTTTTAATTTACAAATATTCTACATTGCATGTTAAAAATTAATATCTTTTAAAGGGCATTTTCACATTACACTACGTCTTCAATCGAACCATAAGCTTTGATCAAGACATATGTGCATGTGAATGCATGTCATTCAAGTAGTACTAAAGCCTTGATTGAATCAAAACTTCAAATCAATGATTTATGTGCACTTTAACATCTCATGTCTTTTGTGTTCCACTCCTCGTGCGGTCTTACGCTTAGATATAAGATTAGACCGAGAAAAGGATTGTTGGAGTAAAGAGAAATACATGCTCCCCTTAAGCTCGAAGATATCTATGTGCATATGAGAATAAAGATGGAAATCTAGTTCTAGTTGCACTAGACATGGAATATCGATAGGATCTAATAAAATCATCATTTAGACATTAAGGTCTGAAGTCAAGAGGTGTCGTACGAGATCGGCTAAAAACGACCTTAGGTTTTAGTTGTGAATGAACCATGTGCACGAGAGATCACTAGTAGGTTTAAATAATTGTAGCCCCTTGAAATATAAAATTTACATTCTCATGAGAAGATCAATTCAAACTCAGCAAAAATTGGATTTATTGAACCATAGTTGATCGGTTTAACTCTCTCCGACCTTTTAAACTTGATTAAATCTTTATTAGTTTTAGGATTAATTATTTTCTTACATAAATTTTGTTAAGAAATAAAAACTATTATTTGATTGTTAAAGCATTAGCGGAGAAAATAGTAACTAGTAACCTTCTTTATTCCCTGAGGATGATAAAATCTATAACTCAATATTCCATTATTACTTCAGACTCTGTGCACTTACCTGTAAATAAAAGTCACACTATTTTGTGGCTTGTTAATAGTCATGAAAGATAGACAGTTTGTTGATCATCCTACTTCAAGTATTCATTAAAGAGAGCTTGTGATTGAATTTCGAGCAAAATATGTGTGTAGCCTACACTACATAACATGAGGGAGAAATATAATTACATGATGCAAGGACATTGCCCCATCACACAGTATATAAGGGAGTTTAATAAGCTATCTTGTTATGCACTAGAATTCATTTGTTTGAATGAAAAGAAGTGTTATCAATTTATCAAGGGTTAAATAGAATAGTTGAAACTTTAAATTAATTGAGAAAGCAAGATTCTTAGAGGAATTATAATCTTGTTGACTTTTTTTGAAGATAACTTTTAGAGAGGAAGTTCTATAGGAGAGCCATCCAATAAGAAGATTATATCATGTGGCTAGGCTTTGAGCCCAGAGCTTAGTTTTGGAAAGCTCGTTCGACAGCATCCAATTATGGATCTATGGCATTCATGTTGCATGGAGGGGTATCTATTGGCACATTTTATGAGGTTATCAATTGATCAATGCTATTTTAGAGGCGACCAAAACTTCTGTTGTGGCCAGGCATGTCACAATATTAAAGGCTACCCATTATGGTAGATGTTGACTCTATGAGTCTAGCACATACAGGAAAATAGATGTCTTTTTTTTTTAATAATATTAAATTATTATAAACTAACATTTGCTACTAACATGATCTTGTTGAGTTAGTGATTTCAGGATTAGTCCAATACTTTAGCAAATCAAAATATGAAAAAAAGTCTCAAAGACAAACAAGTGACATATATCATAAGATGAATGTTTTGAATATTTTAAACTAGGTAAGCTAGAGACTAATCCTAATTTTGAAAACTTTAAAAGTGTGTGAAAGTTAGCATACTATAGTCTTCTATGCCATACATAGCCATGAGTCATCAATATCAAATCTAAAGCATTTTATTTTAGAATGTAAAAGAGAGCTTAGATTAAGTTGATATGCATTTTTATACTCTTATAATTTTAATAACATTTATACTATATTTCTTAATAAAATAAAATTGTGATGGAATTCAACAAAAATACCAGAATCACAGTTGGCTAATACTTAAAAAATCATGTTTAAGATCTACTATAAAAAGAAGATTCTCAATAAAAAAAGTATTTGATATACCTATTTCTCTGATACATTTGATCTTAATCTTGTATTGTCACATAATGTAACGTTTTCTCTTTTTGGTTCTAATTTGTTGAATCTTGATCTTACACCTATCATGTGTTTGGAGTACCCACTATCTAGGTATCATATGTCATTACAACTCCTATTGGGAGGACGTACACGCACACAGAAAATCAAAGATTAGCAGTTTAAACCAACCTAAAGTTGGGTTCACTTTCTTTTTCTCTTTTAGGGTAACTATAACATATTTCTAGTTTTACTTATCTACACATTAAAGATATATGACCAAATAATCTACATGTAAAACAATGTTTACTTAGTAATGAACATTGTAAAGTATTATTACTTGTTCTTATTTGTGCAGATTGAACACTCATAAGTCTAGGTACAAATTAATTCAATTTGTTTTCTAATGTCAGCATATAAAAGAAAGTTTTGTAAATTTTTTATTTTATATAAAAGTATCTGAATAAAGAACTTCATTTGATTTAACACTACTAACAAATTTTGAAAATTTAAGTTGAGTTTTGGGTGAATATTTGATATTATTAAAAGCAACATATAATTCTTCAAACATAAATTTTAATTCAGAATAAATAAACTCTTATACTTCTTCATAAGATGAGTTTAGTGCTTCATCTTAGCTTTTTTGCCATTAAACATGGCTCACTTTTTCTTCTTTTTCAAAATTGCCCTCAAATTTTGAATTTGCTCAAACTACTTTCGTTTTATGACTCTTCTTCTTATAGTTTTCATTCTCTTTGAAGCTTTCGTCTTTGTCTTGGTTCTTTTCTTCTTTATGGTTCTTTAGTCTCCGGCACTCCATTCAGATGTCTTCTTTCCTTGCATTTATTGTTTGAGAATTTACCTTTAACTTTGTTTTGTTGTTATTATGTCCTTTTTGGTTCTAAGAGGAATACGTGTGTCTAAACTCTAAACCCTAAACCTTACTTTCACTTGATTCATCTAGTTTGAGTATAAATCCCTTCTCCCTTTTCTTTGGTTTTTCTTTTGATTCTTCTATTTTTTCTAGCACTTGCTCATACGCAATTAATAAACCCAAAAGTTTGTAAATCCTTTACTTACATTATTATCAGAATCTTATGATCCCAATTCTTTGGAAGATTTTAGAGAACTTTATTTGCTTTCGTCTAGTTTGTAAAAGTCATTCATAAGGTATGTAAAACAGAAATAATCTTCGCATGTCTTCTATACATAACATATATGGACTCTTCATATTTCAACTAAAAGAGATCTTAGTGATGCATAAAAAAATTATTCAAGACTCGCACATATCATATGTGCCTTCATAGGTAGTTATTAAATAATATCACATATTTCTTTATCAATAGCGCACAAAGATAGACACACGTATTCCTCTTTTTTCAATGCACATTGAAAGCACATGATTGCCTTTGCATTTAATCGTACGGCTTTAAGCTGTTCATCAATTCATTTGCTTTGTGGGGCTATGAATTCTGTGTAACCTTCTCCAACTAAAACTTACATGTGATAATCTTAACACTTTAAAAAGTTTCTCATTTTCATGTTTCTAATCAATGCTTACTCCATCAAACAATAGAGGATGGGATATAGGATGCACCCTCCGAAACATGAACTTATCGGATACGAATAATGCCACTAAGAGAACATAACTTGTACTCTACAGATTGTGAGATTTAGTATCGTGAAAATACACTCTGATATCACTTATTGGCTATTTAAGCTCATGTGACACTATCGAAGAGGGGGTGAATTGGATTTGATTTTGAAAGCAAAAACATTAAAGCTTTATTTGGGATCTTAAAATAAATTATAAAACTAAGGACATCACAAAAAAGGAAATATAAACACAATCAAAATATAAGATAACAAAAGAAATGAGCTAGAGCACAAGAATTTCAAGTCATTTGAGACCTCCTTTTCTATCTCCATAGAGAAGCCTTCCTTCCTTCGCAAAATTTGGCCGCAGAGACACAAAATAATCCATCATTCCCAAGCCTTTGCCTATGTGGAGTTGCCTAAAAAGATACTCTAGCACAAGCCTAGTTGGAACTGGGTTACAAATCAAATTAAGAAAAAAAACTAAAAATATACAAAACACATTTCGTAGAAATATTTCTATTCTTTGAGAAAGTTTTTATTCAAGTAGTGGTGCTTTAAGATGTTGGCCAGAGGTCCCAATTTATAGAGGAAATCAAAAAAGATCAAACATATAAGATGTCATATTTTAGAAATTTTGAGATGCACTTGGGCACGTATCTGGCCAATGATTGTGATATGTGATTCATTGGTTTCCAATTCAGGTCATGCCCGAGGGGGGAGCATATCTGCTGTAAAATATGTGTTGGTTTGAGCACAATACGATTAGGCATGCAAACATATGCATTTGGACGCATGGTCAGGTTAAGTATCTGGTTAAGGCTTCTTTTAGTTCTCCCATTAATCTCAATGCTTAATAGTTTTATATACATAGACTTATATCTAAATTATATGAAAAATATAAAATACAAAAATAAATTATCTTTTTAATGAGATGCTGAATGGTGTGGCTTCATCTCCCCTTACTACAATCTCTAATCTAAAAATGATTTATCAAAGGAATAGAAGTATAGGTGTAGTCATCCTCCAAGATCATTGATTGGACACTCTTCTCAAAGCATTCACATGAGAAAATCTAAAAAAAATGAAATTAATCATGTAGCATTTATTTCTTTAATCGAATCTAAGCCTTTGAAGAAGCACTTCTTGATGACAATTGGATTATTATTATGCAAGACAAGGAAAAGAATCAACGCTCTTCTAAAATAATAATATATATTCAAACAAACATGCATAAAATTAGCTTATCTAAAAACATTCATGTAGGAATCTACAGTTAGTCAACAATAATGTTTGTCCGACTTCTATTAGAAGTAGTGCATTGAAACAAGAAATCTACCGATTCCTATCAAGACCAAGGTCGCGCCATGCATCCGCTTCACTTGGCAAACTTTCGTGACCTGCATCAGCATATATAAAAGCCATTTTAATAAGAATATAAGGCTAGGCAAACTTTCGTGACCTGCATCAGCATATATAAAAGGCATTTTAATAAGAATATAAGGCTAGCTCGAAGGTGTATGATTCTTGGTTGGAAGAGAGACAGATATTTTCTATGAAATTGCTATCCCATGGCAAAAAATTATTTCTAAAAACAACCACATTTTGTTGATGAGCAAATAAGCCCACCATTTCAATAAAAAATGAATATTAATTCATATAAACTAAGTACAGCACTTCTCATATGCCAATCCTCGTAAGTAAGAAATATAGTACTCTTAACTAAGCAAATTTGACAATTATTAACTAAAATAATACTACCTAATACATGCGTATATAAATTTTATCACAAGACATGGACATGTTTACAATTTGGTTATAGAAAAGAATCAGTGGCATACAGCATTGCCGCATGTGCCGTGGGATGCTAGGAAGGATTTAAGCCAATTAGGATAATAATTTAAAATGGCTTTCTCTGAGCTGATCAACAATAAAAGCCACAAACAACTTTTTAAGAAATTGCTCATTAAAACAAACAATTTGGGCAATAATTCAGTACTACAACATTTTAGAAGTGCTATATGCACTTTTACGAATGTCAAATGGCAACTTTAAAAATATAATATAGCTAGTAATGTCTATCGACATTCTTAAAGTAGTTCTCTTTCACAAAATAATTTCAAAAAGCTTACAATTTTCTGACTAAATATGACAGCTTCAAATAATATTTCTTGTATCTGCTTTATAATAAATGTAGTATCTCAAATAAACAATTAATCTCAGTGCACATATAATAATGTTTGTGCGAGAAAGTCCAAGCTCACTGTGGTTCTAAAGTTCAAGGCTATCGAAAGCTTGCAGACCCATGAACAAACCATACCAAAGCTTTTCACAATCATTAGGCAATTAGAATGTGTGGGTATCATGTCATTAAGCAATAGGTTGAGTATGATGTTCCTAGGTAAGAGTACAAAAAAAGTCAGGCAATCTTTGGCCCATTAACTCGTCTTTTAAACTAGCAATGGATAGATTTCAAAAGAAAAGAACTCAATGGGCAAATCTTAAAATTCATTAATACCCATTCGCCCATCTATTATGTCTATATAATAATAGAATCTTAAAATAAGAGAATGTACTTTTAACAAAAATTGAGAGAATACCATTTACAAATGGAGTTCTATTTTAAAATAAGACTATTCAAATTTTATCATTATTCAAATTTTAAATAATATAAAAGAAAAGTTCAAAAGACACCATCAATTGATAGACTTCATAACAACAACAAAATTAGTTACACTTTATAACAAACCAGACTGCCGAATATAGATTAAAGATCATGATACATTTAATTGTTACTCAAATGGATGGAATATCTAGTAAAATGAACCTAAGAGAAGTACCAATATTTGAATCAAGTAAGAACCTAAGACATTCACAAAGGAGTACACCATATCAACTTAATGACCAGAAGGCAAGTCAAATCAATCTTTTCAGTACTCCTGATTAACCGAGTTATGCATCAACCACTACATTATTATTTTAAGAATGATATTGTACCAAGAGGTTATAATCTTGATCAAATCGAGTTACCAATACCAACGCAGATTTAGCTTCTGAGAAAAAAAATATCCAAGTACTGACAGACGATAAATCTCACATTGTGCATCATCAAATTAGTGTCGCCGCTACCATAAAGAAAGTAAAATCGTTACTAACTTCAAACAATGAACATAATAATTCTCACATTGGATGGCATTTTGGACTTTTTAGGACCTGAAAATGAGCTGGATACTTAAGGAAACATATTGGAGAAGTTTCCAATGCTTCCATTCTCATTTTGGAGAGATATTGGCTGCTGAGGGATTTTGGGGTGTGGTGGCTGCACCATTGCAAAAAAGATAAAGCTCCTTGAGGTTTTGTTTTGTAAGGGTTTTGAAAACCCTAAAACTATTTGTAACTCCCTTCTCTATAGTGAAACTTTTTGCTCTCATCCCCGTGGACGTAAGTGTTAGCACCAAATCACGTAAAATCCTTTTGTCTTGTGGCTGTGATTGTTTGCATACAATTTTTCTTGCTTTATTTAGTTTTTCTAAAAGTCTCAAGCTTTTGTTCCGCATTGATTCGTAACCCTAAGAGATTCCAACAAAAGTGTTATCCTCGAATCAAAGTATATTAGGGTATCATCAATAAAAATGATCACAAAATGATCCAAGAAAGTAGCTTTGTGAGAATGGCACTGGGCAGCATAACGAAAAAATTAAAGTGTTAATAACATGCGTAAGACTCTCTTATTCACATCAAAATCTTGTGAATAAAACTAACGACAGCATGAGTAAAAACCAAAGTCTGATAGACTGATTCAACAAAAAGTTAATCAAACAAATTATAAATCAATGATAAATAGTACTTATTCTTAATAATGATCTTATTCAACTCATGATAATTTATACACATGTAAAGCAAATCACCCATCTTCGGTACAAATAATACCGAAGCACCCCAATAAGAAAAGCTCGGGAGAATGAAATTGTTGGGATTTCTTATGGTATAAATCAATGCGGAACAATACTTGAGACGTTGAAAAAAACCAAATAAAGCAAGAAATAATCGCATGCAAACAATCACAGCCACAAGACAAGGATTTGCGCTATTCTATGCTAACACCTACGTCCACGGAGAGGAGATGAAAATTCCACTACGTATAGAAGGAGTTACAATGAGTTTAGGGTTTACAAACCCTTACAAAACTTCTGTGAGCTTTTTCTTCTTTGCAATGGAGCGGCCACCACACACCAAAAAAAAATTCTCAGCAGCCAAGACCTCACCAATGCGAAATGCCAACCTTGGAAACTCCTCCAATATGTTTCCTTAAGTATTCAGCTCAATTTTGGACCCTAAATGATTCAAAATACCTCCCACTTTACTTAGAGCGAAACCTAAACCGGAGCAGAATTCCGCCAAGCAATACGGCGCCTACGGCGCGCCGTAGCGCCTGGGTCTCGTGTTGCCTACCGCTGCGACGCGCTGCAGCGCCAAATTCGCTGTGGCGCACTGCAGCGCGCTGTAGCTCCTGCCTCCAGCCTGCTCCTTTTTAACAATCTCTACCTTATATCTCATGTGTTCCGCATGAAAGCTGACTCCTTTAAGCTCTCTATCAATGTAATTGTCCCAACTTAGTTGCCTACGTATCCCACTCCCAAGGGAATCAAGCCGTCCGTAGTTCTAACAAATGAGAAGCCTATAAATGCTTCTCCAATTTCACCAAGGTTTTACAATGAGTGAATTTTTGAACTGTGAGCACATTTGCCATCATATCTACGAGATTATATTTAGTGTTGATATTCTTCAGTAAGATCTCACATTCTTCAATTACATCTCGAACGAAATGGTGTCGGACATCAATATGCTTTGTGCGAGCGTGACAGACCGAATTAGTAGCAAAAAATATAGCGCTCTGGCTATCACTGTGAACTGCTACATCCTTTTGCTTTGCACCCAAATCTTTTAGCAAACCTTTCATCCATATAGCTTCTTGAACGCTTCAGTAACTGCCATATATTCAGGTTCTATCATAGAAATGGCAACTGTAGACTAAAGGGTTGACCGCCACCCTACTGGACCTCCTACTAAAGTGAATACATAACAAGTTGTTGATCGTCTTTGATCCAAATCTCCGGCGTCGTCGGAGTTCACGAATCCAACGCATAAGTCAGTTATTGAGGACTGCTTTTGAAATAATAGGCCAACACCAATTGTACCTTTTAGGTACTGAAAAATTCTCATCGCTGCTTGCCAGTAATCCTTCCCCAGCTTGAGCCAAATTTAGTCTAGTGCAAATCATGACATACATCAAGCTCCCAACTGCACTAGCATATGGCACTGTGTGCATTTCATCTTTTTCAAAATCTATCTTTGGTCATTGCTCTGCAGATAAGCGAAAGTGAGGTGCTAGAGGTATACTCACAGACTTTGTGGTATCTTCAATTATAAACCTCCCAGCATCTTCTCCAAATACCCCTTTTGGGTAAGCCAAAACTTCCCTGCTGTTCTGTCCCTACAAATTTCCATTCCCAATATTTTCTTTGCCTCTCACAAGTTCTTCATTTAAAAATTCTTAGATAGTTGATCCTTCATGTGATCCATCTCTGTCTGATATGAAGTAGCTATCAACATGTCATCGACATACAATAATAAGTAAATGAAGTTACCTTGAGGCAACTTCTTGAAATATACAAAATGATCAAACTGGCTTCTTTGGTACTCCGTTTGCATGAACTGATCAAATTTCATGTATCATTGTCTTGGTGATTGCTTTAATCCATAAAGACACTTGTCCAATTTGCATATCAAGTCTCTTTTTCCTGGCTCACTGTACCCCAGGGGTTGTGCCATAAAGATCTCTTCCTCTAGTTCTCAATGCAAGAATATTGTTTCAACATCAAGCTGCTCAAACAACAAATCAAACTGTGCCACCAAAACTAAGAGCACATTGATCGATGAATGCTTAGCAACTGGGGAAAACACTTTATCATAGTCAATCCCTTCTTTCTGAGCAAAGTCATTGGCCACTAATCTTGCTTTGTAGCGCACATGAGCTTCTAAGGATCCTTTTTTCTTCGCATACACCCACTTGCACCCAATAGCCTTTCTTCCTGAATGTAGTTTCTCCAACCTCCATGCTTTAATTTTGCGAAGAGCCATTTCTTCATCCATAGCCTGCTTCCATAAATTTCCTTCTGAGCCCGACATCGCTTCTCTGTAATGGGAGGGAACCTCATCCTCCAATACAGACAATGCATATGTGACGTAGTCTCTGAGCCAGGCTAGTTGTAAAAGTGCATTCCTTCTAGTTTATTTCTAGCAATTGACTCCTTAACTTGAGCCTTACCATCAATGTCAGTTTGTTCTTCATCATCACAAATGTGATCTTCATTTGTAGGAGTATCTTCAATGTGATGTGAAGTCTTTGTAGAACAAATGGGGTGGCATTAAATCCCACTCACTATCTTCTTGTAAAAGTCTATGTATTATCCTCCACCTGATGAGAATTCCTCAATCTCAAGAAAAACTCATCATCAAAAATATCATCTTTGCTCACCATAATCCTCTTGTCAACTGGATCATACAATTTGTAGCTCTTTACTCCGCGCTGAAAGCCCACAAAAATTGCTTTCCTAGCCTGCGGTTCAAGCTTATCCTTCCTGACATGATAATAAGCTGGGCTGCCAAAGATCTTCAGCTGATCATAATCTGTAGCAGGATGTCCGAACCACAACTCAATTGGAGTCTTCTTATTTAGTGTTGCAGATGGCAGACGGTTCACCAAGTAGCATGCATAGTCTAGGGCCTCCGCCCAATAAACTCTCTCCAACCCAGTATTGGACAACATACACTCACCTTTTCCACCAAGGTACGGTTCATTCGTTCTGCTACCCCATTCTGCTGCGGTATTTCTCTTAATGTGAAATAACGTTCAATCCCTGAATCTTGATATTCCTTTACACAAGAATCAGATATAAATTCTCTGTCATTGTCCAATCGAATCATCTTGATTCTCTTTCCCGTTTAATTATCCACCATCCTTTTCAAGTTTATGAAAACCTCCAGTACATTTGCTTTGCTCGTCAAAGCGTACACCCATACAAATTTGAAGTAATCATCTATAAAAGAAACAAAATACATTCAACCATCTAATGATGCAATCTTCATTGATCCCCAAACATCTGTGTATATATATATTCTAATATATCTTTGGTATGTTGGAGGCCAACACCAAAGGGCTTGTGTGTTTTATTGCCAAAGATACAATGCTCACAAAATTGTCATTTGCAAGAACTTGTACCTTTAATGAGTCCATCCCTCTCTAATGCTCTCAGTGAAGGTTCCCCTGCATGTGCTAGTCTCATATGCCACAATGTCATGGCATCTTTAGAGTCCTCAGCCGCAAATACTGAAACTGTCACCGTGCTTCTTTGCAAGTAGTAGAAATTCTGTTGCCTAACTCCTCTCAGATAAGTCATAGCACCCTTGCTGATCTTTAGGACCCCTGCCTCAATCACCACCTTAAAGCCCTTGGCTTCTAAGGCTCCAATAAATAGTAGGTTCTTCATCTCTGGTACGTATCCGACTTCTTTCAGTTCTTGGATTGTTCCTGCATGTGTCCTAAACAGCACACTTCCAACTACTGCAATTCAACATGTGACATTGTTCCCCATTATGACGGCACCATTGTCCGTTTCTCTATACAAACAAAACCAGTCCTTCTGGAAGCATATGTTATATGTAGCACCAGTATCCATAATCCAATTGGAGCTGTCAGCTACTAGACCCATAGAAACAGTAACAAAAGACACATCTGAGTCTGAACCCTCCACCACATTCCGGATCACATTAGCCTTAGCCTCGAAAGATCCACTCGCCCGTTGCTTGTCTTTCAACTTTGGGCAGTCCTTCTTCCATCGTCCTGCTTCCAAACAGAATGCGCACTGATTGTGCCCAATGCTTCGGCCTCTGAATTTCCCTCTTTTATGGAAGTCTGCATTCTTCTTTGGGCATTGTGTATTTCTCCTGGTCTTTCTCTTTGGAGTGTAAGAGCCTCTGTCATATCTGATTTGGTGGACTCTTTATCCCTTCTTCTGAACTCATGGTTCACTAGAATTGTCGTCACCTCCTCATACTTCAGAACCTCCTTCCCATGGATCAAAGTCATGGTGAAGTGCTCATACTCATCTGGCAATGAGTTCAACAATAACAGGGCCTTATCTTCATCCTCCACGATCTCATCCAGTTCAGCAGATCTGCTAACAATTTTGTGAACTCATTTAGGTGCTCATCTATAGAAATTCCCCTTCTCATCTGAATCCTGTAGAACCGCCTTTTCATGGAGTCGATTCTCCATGTTCTTCGTCAGATACTTGACTTCTAGGAATTTCCACAATTTCCACGCCGATGTTTCCATCATAACTCCAAATTTGATCTCCTGAGTCAAACAATTCCGGATCAAGCCGCATGCACTGCGGTTCATCTTTTGATCCAATCCCTCTCTGAAATTTCTTATGGTTTCTCCTCGCAATAACATTTTCCAAATTTAGGGCGTATAGTGCGTCTGTCACCTCACACCGCCACATACCAAAGTTGTTCTTCCCATCAAATTTGACATCTATTTTTGTCGGATGTGTCACAACTTGGTGGAGTGACGACCTCTCCGACGACCAATGACGAGGTTCCAACAATCTCTTCTCCTCTTTCTGCCATGTCTTTCTCCTTGCTTTAGAAACTCAAATACAAAATAATAAGTAGCTCAAGCAAACCCTAGCTCTCAAGAACAAACAAGGCAACCTCTATATGATACCACTTGTTGGGATCTCTTGGAGTATAAATCAATGTGAAACGATACTTGAAATGTTGAAAAAACTCAAATAACGCAAGAAATAATCACATGCAAACAATCACAGCCACAAGACAAAAGAATTTACGTGGTTCGGTGCAAACACCTACATCCACGAGGAGGAGAACGAAATTCCACCATGTAGAGGAGTTACAACGAGTTTAGGGTTTACAAACTCTTACAAAACCTTTGGGAGCTTTATCTTTTTTGCAATGAAGCAGCCACAGCACACCCAAAAAAAAATTCTCAGCAGCCAAAACCTCACCAATGTAGAATACCAACCTTGAAAACTCCTCTAGTATGTTTTCTTAAGTATCTAACTTAATTTTGAACCACGAATGATCCAAAATACCTCCAATTTACTTAGGGCGAAACCTGAACCGAAACAGAATTCCGTCAGGAGCTACGGCGCGGCGAAACCTGAACCGAAGCAGAATTCCGTCAGGCGCTACGCGCGCCGTAGCGCTTGGGTCTCGAGTTGCCTGCAGTTGCGGCGCGCAGCAGCGCCAAACCCCGCTGCGGCGCCAAATACGTTGTAGCGTCTGCCTCCAATCTACTCCATTTTAACAGAAACCACACTAGACAAACTCAATATAAGCACATAGCTTCATCATTTCTTAAGGGGTTAATAGTACTCTTCAGAATCGATGTAGAAAAAAAATAGATCAACACGCAATTCCACATTTCTATTTCAATTTTTAAAGTCACCATGAGTTTATCAATATATTGTTTCCGCCAATAATCAAATTTAAACTTTGAAATCTACATTTTAGAGAAAATCTTGGTAAGTTTAAATTGTAATAATGAAAAAGTCAACGAGGAATTTAAAATTCCTGATATTTTGTGAAAAGAAATCCCTATGTTTCTTGTGTAATTTCCATTTAAACCTATTTGCTAAAAACTGCAGGTTAAATACAGGTGTACTATCTTGAATCTCTACATAGCCAGCTCTCCATACAAAATAATTTTTATAATTTGAGCGGCAATGTGAGGATTTAAAAGGTTTTTAGGTTGTTGGCAGTTGCTGATCAGGAGAGAAACTGAGTTTGAGATTTAAAGGTCATGTTTCATCATGTTTAATATATATATATATATATATATATATGAACAATTATAAACTCTATTAATTTAATGAATACAGTAAGGAAACAAGTAAGAGTTTAATAATTTATTAAAAAATAAGACAAATTTACTCATAACACAAGCTAAGGTGTATCTCATTTTTACACAAAAAATATCACGCCATTAAGCCCACTTTTTATCCAAAGTTTACTCTCTGCAGCAGAGCTCAACTAGATTTTAAACTTCAAAATCAATTTCAAAATCCTTATAGAGTGATGATCTCAATATGAAGCTCAAAAATATAACTTCTTAATAAAAACACTCCTTTACGTCTCCAAGCAACCAAATGAACCAGTAAAAAACAATTGAAATTATCGATACAATAAACAAAATCATTTTAACTAAAACACACTTCCTTGAAACTTCATCAAGTCACCGAATCCTACAAACCCTTAAGCAATTAACGTACAATAATTAATCAACGGTCATAAAGAGAGTATCATTGACAAAATTTCACATGGAATTAAATATAAGAAAATGTGCCTCCAGTATAAAATATCCATAAAGCACATTGGAGAAGGCATATACCTGTCGAATCCCCAGCGTCATCCGCTCGAGGGGCTATTCCAGCAGGGAGAGGAACATCTGCTCCAGGTAAACGGCTAGCAACTGATTAGGCTCCCAGAAGAGGAATAGGAATAGGGGGAAGGGACAGATCTAGAATTTAAAGCTGCAAGTAAAACAAATACCATCTTTGGGTAGAGCCTCTCTGGACCATTCATCATCGACGATATCGATTAGAATGCCGGGGCTCAAGAGTTCTGATGATTCTGCCATCCCCTAAAATTTTGTCCTTGCTGTGCCTGCCGAAGCCTAGAAGAGTAGAGGAATGATCTACTGTCGATTAACCCTAAGGAACACCCGCGACGGCTCTTGAAATGAGCAGTCGCAAAAAAAGGCAAAGATTTATAGAGCGAAAGTGATCGGTCACAAAAATGAGTGAAAATGGGTGATCCAAGGCCCATAAGTTGTAATTCGTAGGGCATACTAGGCTTAGAAATTGTTATAAAAAGGATGCAATAAATACACGGGGGTCTCCATTTGTGTTACTAAAGCAAAATAAAAAACGTAAAATTTAAATTAACATAAGTAAGAAATAAATCATGATACAAAATAATCACAGCACAAATCATAAAATCATCAAAAGGCAAAGATTTACATAAAAAACTCAAAAATGTAAGAAATCATAGAGCCACATTATTAAAAAAATTCACTATAAATGATTTTAATATTACAGAGTTACAGAGAGCTTCACTGTCACAAGAATAAAAAAGACCTACCATTTCCAAAGTCTCATGATCAACAGTTTTACCTCTCGAAAAATCCTGCTCACTCTAGGGTAGGCGAATGCAAACAGCAATCACAGCCTCCAAACTGATTAAAGTTTTAACATATGAAATATCTCTAATATGTTTCCTTAAATACTTAAGCCCCAAATAGACACCAAAAGACCCAAAGTATCTCTAAAATTACTTAAGGTACCACCAAAACCCGTTACAAAAATTTCATGGGCACATCTGGGCGCCCCAGGATCATACTAACTTGTTCCACGGGCACATGGGCGCCCCAGGATTGTACTAGCTTGTTCCATGGGCACATGTGTGCCTTTGCCTCTATTTGGCAGGCGTTTGGGCTTTAGTTTCCCAGCGTTGGGGCATGCTTGGACGTCTGACACTCAAGTCCAAGGATTGCATGATGCGTTGGGGCATGTCGAAGTGCCTGAATTGCTCCTAACTTGTCCTGGAGCACCTCGTGACCTCCCGAAAACCCATTGAAACTTTATTGGCGCTTCCGTTAATGATCAAAATGGTATCCACATCCCAATAATATCCCACATGGAGATATATTGGGATTATTTCACCTTCAACCTTGCTTCCATCCTTACGAAAGGACATGGTGTGGTTCACCCCGCCCTCTTATCATGTATCATGGCCAACTAAAGTAGTATATGTAATATATGTTTATTTTAAATTTAATTAATTAAATTTAATTATTAAATATAGTTTGAATTATCTACTTATTACTATTTTATATTATGATTATAATAATGTTAAAAATGATTTTAGAGAATATTTGACAAATTTTGAAAATTAGTTTACATCCTGATTTTTTATGGTTATTTTAATAAGAATTTAAATTAAGATAATTATTTAAAAATATTTTGTGTGTCAGAATTGAAATTTTTTTGACATTTTTCAGAATCGAAGTAAGCTAAAGAGAAATTTTTATAATTTTGAAACTATTTTGAAAAATAGTCTAATATATATATATTGTAAATTTTTGGAGCTAATTGCCGCTTAATCGTTCGTCCAAATTTAATGTTTTTGGTATCATTGGAATCATATCGATGAGACCTTTTTCATTTAAGACCTTAAAATTTAATTTTCGCAAATTTTGCTATTTTGATTCTATCAATTTTTAAATTTTCATTTTAAAGTTAAATTTTAAATTTTTTTTCTTAAATATATCCTTAGGAATATTCTTATCCTATTTGGAGAAAAATTCATTATAAATAAAGACAAATACCACCTCTTAATCTAAATCATCCACCTATTTTGAGCAAATTTGAACCTTTTGATTTAATCCTACTTTATTTAATTCATTTTATTGCATTTAAAGGCTGATTGAGGGGAAATTATTTCATAATTTAAAAGTTTTCCTAAAGCTATTAAAATGCTTCTTATCTCCTCTCATCCTCTTTTTCAAAGAGCCTCTCATTATCCCCTCTCCAACTATCTTAAATCTTCTTCTTCTTCATCTTCCTAAATTTCTCTTTATCTCATAAGTTTTCTAAAAGATCAAAGGTGAATAATTGAAGCTTGCAAAAGACTAAAATTTTCTTCTTGTTCATCTCTTTTAAAAAAAAGATTCATTAAGATATATATTTCTTTTAATTCAAAATGTTTTTTTCAACTTGATTTTATTAATAAAATCAAAATACGCATACAAAATTTCTTTTAATTTGATTTAGAATCTTCATATTAAGTCAAGATATAATACATGATTATTTTATTTTTTTATAAATTTATAAAGTCTTAATTTCCTTCAAATATTTTTTATGTTTAAGAAGTATATTTATGATAACTTTAATATCTATATCTCTTAGATTTATCATATTTAGAACTTCAAATTTTTTTCTATTATGTTCTCTTATATATTGGTTGCATATTATTAAAATAAACTATTTAATAATTTTGCTTCTAAGCTAATTTAAATTAATCCCAAAATATAACAAAATTTCTAAATTTTTTTCTTAAAAATTTTTTTAGATATTTTAAAATTTTAAGATTTTGGTAATACTTTAAAATTTTATAACTTTTTGATCACCTAGAATACAAAATTATAATTTTGCTTGTAGATTCCCCTATGTATTGGGAAGAACTTCACGGAAGACTTCCCAGAATTTTGAGCACTTTAGGGTTAACATTTAAGTTCTCAATGTTTAACAAAAAATTTTAAAAAATTTCAAATTTAAAACAACTTTTTCTAAAATTTCTTTGATATTTAACTTAGTATAATTTTTATTACAAGCACAGTTAGATGTTGACCTTTAGCAAGCATAATCTTAATTATATTGTGAGCTATTTCTCTGTTAGTTACTTGAGTCGATTAGGTTATTAAGAAGGTCATTTAAATGATTATAATTTGCTAATAAAAAAAATCACAAATTTGAACTTCGGTAAAATTTCTGAAATTTCTAAAAATTTCCCAAAGTTGAAATGATATAATTTCTAAAATACAAAGAATCAAAATGTAACTTTTGGCATGCATATTCTCTGATATATAGAGAATAATTTTATTTATACATCAACAAAAAATAAGTACTATAAGAATATCTTTTAGATGACAAAATCAATTAAAAACCTAAATTTCTTACTTAAGCCAAAATTAGAAAATTTTTATAAAAATGAAATTTTCATTTCAAAAGATATATAACTAATTTACAAACTTTTTAATTACCGTAAAACTATAATTTTTGATATTTATGAATAATTTAAGTAATATACTTAATTTTTCTTGGAATATTTATAAATATAATTTCTCATAATAATAATAATATTATGATTTTTTTTATATAATTTATTAAATAAATATTTTAAAGTGAATTGAGATAGTTAATTAACAAATTTATATGTTAATTTAACAAATTGAAATCAACAAATTTAAGAAAATTATTCTTCAAGGCAGGTTCAAAATTATTCTTAAGTTGTATTTCAAGTATTATAATTTTGAGCTTATTTTTATTTGAATATTGCTTATTCATTTTAGCATGCAAACTACTTTATTAAATTGCAATATTTTCATATAAAAGTGTGTGACAAAAACTAAGAAAATGAAAATATAACATGTATAGGTAGAGCTTACTAGTAGCTCACGATAAAATAAGAATGGATCTAACCCTTATGGAAGTGAATAGAAGATCCAGAGGAAATATACACCATTTTACATCTATAAGATGAGGCACTATCGATGGATGGTGATAAGCTTCCATGGCCAATACATTTTATTGTGGATGATGAGTCATAGAATATCAAAAACTTGGTGGATTGCTTCACCCACCAGAAATTCTTGAATGGAAGTGGTTTGACATCTCGATGGACTTCGTTATGAGATTGTCTTGCACAAGATTAGGTGCAGATGAAATTTGGGTCGTTGTTGGCCGTTTTACCAAATCCACTCACTTTATTCCTATCCGTTAGACTAATTTTATAGAGCAACTTGCAAAGCTATATATCAAAGAAATAGTCAGGCTGCACTGTATTCCAAGATCTACCGTTTTAGATCAAAATAGTTGATTTACTTCAAAGTTTTGGCAGGCAGTGCATCAAGATCTAGGAACCACCCTAGCAATGAGCATGATATTGCATCCCCAAATAGATAGCCAGACTAAAAGAGTAAATTAAATTCTCTAAGACCTGCTCCATCTCTGTGTTTTGGATTTTTCTCTTTCCTGTAAGGATCATATTCCTCTAGTAGAGTTCGCATATAACAACAATTTCCAATCGAGCATTAAAATAGCTTTATATGAAGCGTTATATGGGAGAAAGTGCTCTACTCCATTGTCATGGTCTGAAACTAAAGATGTTCAATTATATGGGTCTGAATTAGTAAAATAAACTAATAAAAAGGACAAGCTCATTCATCAAAGGATTTGTGCTGCTCAGGATCATCAAAGTAAATATCATGATATGCATTATCATCCACTAGAGTTCAGTGTTATAGATTTTACATACCTCAAGGTTAGTCCAATAAAAGGAATCTACTATTTTAGAGTGGCTAGAAGCTCAGTCTAAGATATGTTGGACCCTTTAAATTATTATCAAAGATTGGATCTTCAACCTACAAATTAGAACTGCCTAATGACTTCTCTACAGTGCATAATATTTTTTATGTGTCATCACTCATGAAAGCTTAAGAGAGTCTCGTCACTTGATTTTAATTCCCCTAATAGAAATCTAGCCAAATTAATCATTCATTGAAAAACCAATAAGAGTTATGGGGAAAGATCAGAAGCAATTAAGAAGTCGTCCAATCCCAATGGTCAAAGTTCAGTGAAAGAATCATTCCTCTACAGAAGCCACTTGAAAGAAGGAGTTGGATATGCAGTTAAATTACCATAGATTATTCGAGAATCCTGGTACTTTCTCATCTTTTTTTTTTTGATCAATTATGTTCATGCTTTATTCAGTCTACTTAAGTTATGTCAAGGATGACATCCTTCTTAAGTGGGGGAGTCTGTAATAACCTAAGGTTGTTACCCTAATTAATTATAACTAAACTAGATCCTAATTTTGATTTAATTACTCTTAAATAGTCATTAGGACCTCACCCTGAGGTCTTGGTCCAAATCAGGTGTCAAATAGATCAAACCCTAATTTTGAGAAGTATAAGAATCCTACAATTTGACCTAATTGAATTGATCTCAAATCAAAGATTGAACTTTGTCATTGTGTTCATCACCCCCAAATTTGCTTGGGGTGAAGTTTTGGAGGCATATGGATGTTATTGAATTTTCGTCGAATATTTAATAAATTTAAAATGTCCTGAAAAATATGAGAATTAAATACTCGTTAAAATCAAAATCTGACTTCACCATTACATTTCTCACCCCTCAATTTGCTAGGGGGGTAAATATTTTGAAGCCATTTAATTTATTAATTTTTAATTGAGAAATTTGAAATTATAAATTAAATAATTATTATTAATAAATCCATTAAACGACGTCGTCCTCTCTCATTTCGCCATTTGGTCCCCGTCTAATCGAATGGGTGATCAGAGCGGTTCGATTGGGTCGATCGAACGGCTCCGAGCCGTCATCTCCCTCCCCTCTGTGCACGCATCGCGTGTCGCGCAGGACCGTAGTCGCGACCAATGCCGCATGCAGGGAGCTTCATAAGCTCTGTCGTCGCTCCATTATAATCCCCTCATCCTCCTGACCTTGGTTCGATAGTCTTAGAACCTCAGCCAAAACTGTCACCACCCCGACCGAACCCTAGCATAGCAGTCGTTCGAAAAGGTACTCCCCGATCTCTCCCTGATTTACATTATATTGTTGTTAATTCTTTTCAAAATCGTATTGCATGTCATAGATTAATTATTGCTTGGGTTTGATTGGACTCGATCGAACTCGATCGAGCAAATTTAAGGTCGTGTTTGTAGTACTCAACAGTACTCATCTCCACCTCGTCCCGCCTTGACTGCCTAGGGTTGGAGATTGGTGACAATCGTGGACATCTCAGGCAATGGCCCGGCCGCCATCTGGAAGTTTGTTTCATGACCTCTCCATTGGTGTGTGGGTCAGCCTCTGGTGACTGTTGGCAGGTTGCCATTTTGGGGGCCCTAGCCCTTTGTATCGGGTGTCGAGGAGTCCAAGATTTTGGTCGAGCTGGGTCGGGCCGGGTTGACCATTGCGGCTCCCCTACCCGACGCGTGGCGCGTGGGTCTTGCTTTCGACTTTCTGCTCTATCGCAGGGCCTGCTGGCGCTATATTGACCTGCTCATAGGAGTTGCTTCTGTGTTTGATATTATTGTTGTGGATCTCACCACCATTCTGTTAATTAATCTAATGTCGATTAAATTAAAATGTTAAATGAATATATTTCCTTAATTAATTAATAATTACGGAATCTTAGACATGCATAACTTTTAATCCACTGCTCCAAATATATTAAATATATATATATATATATCATTTTAATTAGCAAAATTCATAGAATATTATGGTTGTGTCAAATTATCATTTGGATGAGTATTTAGTATTGTGACATTTTATGACCTCGTAATTAGTTCAAAACCCTAGAAAACTTCAAATGCTCATATCTTTATAGCCACTGATCTAAATATAGTCAATATGGGTCTCATTTTAATTAAGAGATTATCAGGAGTTTATGATAGTAATAGGTTTGTTGTTAGGTTCATAATTTGACTAATGACATTTAGGCCTTTCCCTAATAACCCTATATAACATAGAAATTCATTTAGCCATAACTTAGTCAATTTAGCTCAAAATTAGGTCATCTAATATACCATACTGATTAGGAAGACCTAATAAATGCAAACTTTAAGAAAATTTAGGTTTTGATAATTAAATTTCCTAGTTTGCCCTAATCACCTTAGAACTTGATAAGCTCATAACTTAATCAAATGGAGTTCAAATTAGGTCTACTCCTAGTCATAGTACTCAGTCTGTTGTATGGAAGTAATAGCCACTGAGTTTGCTGAATTTGGATATAATTTGAGAAAGTTAGGTTTTTGAACCTGTGGCAGCCGCCCCTTAATCAAACAAGTGTTAAGAGGTGGTCGTCACTAACACCACAGACATTACACTAATAACATATCTGTGATACTAATCAAGAGCTGAGCAATTCTTAATAGAAATATACATATAGTATAGCAGTGCAAAATAGGTAGAAAGGAAGCATCCAGACACAAATTCACATACAATACATTAAATGCAGAACAGTAAGAATAAGAAAACATAGTTATTATACTTTTAATAAATGCAGGTCAAGAAGGTGGAAATATATCTCCTTCAAGGAGCTGCACTTTACTTTAACATGCTAGCAGCTAAATCCTCAAGTGCTGGATCTGACCTATACACATAATCTGCCTTATGTACACATATGACAGGGCACAGCCAAAAAAAGAAAATCTGGTTAGACTTTAATAAGTCTAAGTACAATTTAAGCTAAATGTTTTATATGTGTTATTAATATCACCATTTTAACTTAAACACAACAAAAAGTAACTAAGCAGTAGGAGCAGTAAGCATAACAAGAAACAGGGATAGTTATAAATATAACATTTATAACTAAAAAATAATTGAGGCAAAAGCATACCTCAACAACTAATCAAGGAATGGGCTACATATAAATAGTGCAGTAAGTAAGAGTACTGAAAGTAAAATCTAATCCTAAACATGCTGGTGATCAAATGAAATATGCAAATTATAATAATAAATCTCAGTAGTGATACATATAAATAGCAACAAAATATAATATTCTACTGTATGTAAGCTGTACAAAGAAATAGCTGATTGAATAAACAATACTAAAACATAGCCAAATACTAAAACTGCACATCAAACTCTATATACTGACTGCCATATCAGAAGACTTGGCTAAACTGGCCCAAATATATATACATCTCAATCTGTAAATATACTGAATATACAGCATGACTGAAGAGACAGACAATACTTATGCAACATATTTTAGTTGTTTTACTTTTATTTCTATGGAAAACTGTTAGAAATAACTAAGGAGTCAAGCATGTATGCAAGACTATATGGGTCCCAAGCCTAACACACTCTCCTCAATGAGAATATTAGGCATCCTGATCTCACCTTACCCCTGTCCATCGGGGCAAATGTGCACCATAATCACCACAAACCGGACCCAAAGGCAACTGTTATCCTATTATTCTAAGTTTTCATTTTCATGCACAAAGTTCTCTTATATGAAATGTACAAGGAAATAAGCTCAAATACACAAGGAATGCATAGTATAAAATATCAAAATAAGCAAGGGACTCTACTAATAAGATGATATCATTTGTTTTCTAATTTACCCATTCTAACTTTCTAAGTTATACAACTTAGAAGCACAGACTTATGAGTTGAAAACAATCAGAACTGATCAGTTCTAATTTAGTTCAATCAAAATCGACTATAAGTTAAATAACAAATCATCACGTCCTAATTGATGAATTGAGACGTTCTAAGCTAAGATCCGATCAAGATCTACTAAGCTATGAATTATGAATTAAACATTATAAATTTGGGTTCAATCACATAATCCAAAGGTAACCTTAAGGTCTATAGTTCAATCTACAAGTAAACTGATGATTAAGGCATATTCAATTAAGTAAAGATCAAGCTTAACAAAATGGGTCTCTATTCTTAATCTAAAATTGAAAGATAAAATAATCAAAATAAAATTATGAAAATCTAGAAACTAATAAAACCAAGGTTCCATTCATTGAATAAATCACTTATTCAATGAATGAATCTAACCTAGTGTCTATCCCTAATCTTAAGGAAAAGAGCTTAAGGTGAAGTGAAGTTCTTAAGGAAGTACCTTAGTTTGACTCTAAGTTCTAATTCTTATCTGCACAATTTACAATTTTCAACTAAGGTGATGATTACTACTTAGTTAGCAAGAGTTTCTATTCCCTAATGTTATGGTTTTCAAATAACAAATAAATCCTAATGATGCTAAGATCTATGCAAGTGGTGTACGCACTGTACATAGAGCTCAAAAAAATAATATAATTAAAAGAATACAGAACTTCAATAAAGTTCTAAGTACATAACGTACCTTTAAAGCGATTCAAACTTGAAGCTCGACGATTGATTCGAAAGAGACGTCAATTACCGCATCTGCATTAATTGGGCAAAGTACATTTATATTATATCTTTTGATTAATTTGCTAGATCCTAGACTAATGTGGATTCCATCTAATTCATTCACTAATGCATATGATAGAATAATAACTATATCATACTAGAGAGAGATCTACATAATTGAATACAATATTTTAATTATAATCGATTCTTTGTAGATAGATGAAATTATAAGAACACAATCTCTAAGAATGAACTCAAGAGGATCATTTAATCAATAATAATCAATATCATTAAGATTCTAAATTTTGTATAAAGTATTCTAATAATGAAAGAATTGATTGTAAAGGTTTATCATGTAAGTATTATTACAAAAATTCATAATATTGAGATTATATGAACGTGAAATCTATTAACTATGAATGAAAATAATCTAATTTAGAGGATCATGTGAAATTCATAAAATTCAATTTATCTCTATAATGACTCTACAATTGATAAAGATCCATTAAAGAATATATTGTTGGGATTCTTATAAAAGGATTATGTTTATGAGCTTTCTTTTATATGTATTAAATGTAATGTTTTATTACTATCTTTTATAAAATTTCTAATGTACTTTATGAAGCATGCAATTATTGATAAGGATATGACAATTATATATTTCTACATGTTTAGAAATTGGAAAATTTTGTGATATGTACCTTCATTTTTGTGCATCTTAGGGTATGCTAGAGATAAAGATCCATTTATGTTTTTTTTTTGAAAGTTAAAATAAGAAATAATCTTTATTGTATTTCTTGTCTTACTTTATGAAGCATATAATTACATTATAAGCGTTATTCTAATTATGATTACAAATGTAATTATCTTCCAAATTTAAAGCATGTATGGCTTCTTAATAATATAATACAAACATATAGAAATAATGTTAATATTATAAACAACTAATTATGATTTATATATATATATATAAATTTCACAAAACATAAAAATGATTTTGGATTCTTACAATAGCAAATTCATCAAAGATTGTTTATAGCATAATCGACATCTCATACTTGATTTTATGAAACGAAAAGGTGCTGATTTCATTTGAATTCTTTTTCATTTTTTTTTTCCCATTCTAACATCACATAATTTTATTTGAGAGAAAGCAAGCTAAGGTTCAAGTAGTATACCTTCAAGGAAGATGAAGGATCGGATGAAGGAAGAAGAGGTCGATGACGGCCGACTTGCAAGGTGAGCCCTCGGCTCGGCGCTTAGCCGAATGGATGAAAGGGTTGGAGCTCGGCCGAGAGGAGGAGGTTTAGTTCGGCCATGGAGGTGAATAAGGCTGCTGATTTTGGCCATGGAAGAGGAGCTCGATAGATGAAGAGGCTGCAGCTCGGTCGGCCAAGAGGAGAGGCCATCTATGGAGGTGAAGGCGGAGGTTCGACCAAGAAGAGAAGGGCTACCGACGGGGAGAGGTGCTCCTCAGTTGGGAGGAGAAGAGGAGAGTTGCTTCTCGGTTGGGAGGAGAAGAGGATAGGCCGTCCATGGAGGTGAAGGAGAAGGTTCGGCCATGGAGAGGGAGGAAGAGGCGACTCGATGCGTCGGATTGAGGAAGAGAGGAGGGAAGGTTTTCGGCTAAGGGAGGAAGAAGAATCGGCTGGAAGGAATAGGTTAGATCTAAGAAAACTTAGGTTAGAATGAGGGAGTTATATATTCCCAGCCGAATTTGATAAGAGCCACTCGATCAAGATCGAGTGGCTAAGAATTGCTGAGACTTATAAAGGTTGATTGAATAATTAAATAAACTCTAAAAATTACGAATTTGGTATTGAAACGACCGTCTCAACGAGACGAACGCAAGCGTCTAAAAATTATTAAATTTGAACGAGTATTTTGTTTTATATTAATTTTTAAGTGAAATTTTTAAAAATTCGCTACGATTAATCCGAAGCCCGAAAATTTACGAAACTTAAAACATACAGTCCTCTTATAATGCGTAACTCAAATCTATAAAAATTTTTGAAATCAGACTCTTATGTTATCTTTTATCAACTTCGGAAGTTTAAACCTCTCGAATTTATTTAGGACGATCCGAGACTCTGATTATGCTCAAGTTTTGGCAAGTGGATCCCTTCAATATGCTTTATTTGATAATATTTTTTATTTGATTTTTATTTGGCTAGAATTAAAATTCTAATTTCGACTTAATCCCCCTAAATTTAGAGATAGTCACGCTAATAACAACACCGGGTTGTTACAGACTCCCCCACTTAAGAACGATGTCGTCCTCGACATCACTAGTTAAATGGAACAAGCAAGAGTCAATTTTGTTGACGATGATTAGCACAAGAAATTTCCTATCCTCCTTATTTAGTATGACTGAGTTTGATAAAGATTGATAGAATATCCAAAATCGATCTTGACAACTATTTAAAAAAAATATCAAAGCTCCAAATTTTATCACAAAATTCTAATACATTTATTCCCATACCTTCCACAATCACATAATCACAATTTTATCTTCTCAAATTATTTTAATCCCCAACACTTATTATAAGGAAGAGTTAAGTTTTTCAACATAAGCTTAAGAAAGGACTTCCATCACATACAAATTTTAAATTCAACTAATATACGATTAATAAATCCTTTTTCTTCAACATTAATATCTTTACGTTCTTTGATAGACCCATCAATATAGTTTATAACAAATCATTCAGCTTTCATAGATTAAAAATATAGAATTCAATTCTTTGATTGCATTTTGCATTTGTTTACTAAGACTTCGACTTACTATAATCAACTTAAGGCAAACTTATAAAATGATAGAGTATATCCTTCTTATCTCGCTATTGAAAAATCAAAGAAAACAGCTTTAAGATTCAACATCCACAAACCTTAACAAGTAACCCTTATTAATTCGGCTAATTAATAGAGCATCTAACGAATTTGGTAAGCTCGCTAAAATTTCCTGATAAGAGGGTGTGCTGCTCTCATTCCACCAAACTTAAGGTTTTAGATTATACAACTAATTAACAATAAGAAGAATTTTACTAACCTCAAGGAAGACAACTTCTTATCATTCTTAAGCTTACCGCACTTTGAGATGTGACTTGGAAGTGCTACGGATTTCAGCCATACATGACTAAGCCTCTCACATTCATATGCAAGGATTTTCCTATAATGGAAATTCAACTCAACTCAATTAGATCATTGAAATGAATAATTTGAAATGAATACTAAAATTTTCATAAAATTTTCTAAGTCTTAAAATTCTTAGAAATTTTGGCAAAGTCTCCTTTATTTTTGTTCAAATAAACAATTTTCACAATCAACATAAGTCAATTTTATTGACTATCTCCAGTTCTAAAATAGAGTTCAATCCTTATTATAGGATTGCTCATTTCCAATTTTAAAATAGAGTTCAATCCCTTTTATAGGATTGCTCATTTCCAGTTCTACAATAATTTCAAATATATAAAACTAAACTAAGCAGTTTATTCATCATATATAAAACATCTAATAAAAAGGAAATGCAGAAATAAAATTAGCATTTATAATAGCAGCATTATGTGACTTTTTGCACATAACATTTAGTTTAGCATTCCTATATTGATTTTACAACTCAACCTCCAAAAAAAATAGAATTTAGCATTTGATCTACTTTAAATAAATGATAGCACCTGATTTTATATTACCATTTGTATTTGATTCAATATTATAATAATTAATTTCTTTTAAACTTAGAATATGCCATGAAACTTAATTACACTAACTTCATAATCATTGTATTATATATTTGCAAGTTCTATTAAGATTGACTTCGAATTAATCTAATCTTAAAGTTCTCAATTATAAATTTCAGTCCCTTTAAAATCAAGATCTAAATCAATATTTTATGGGACAACAACAATTAATTTAGAATTCTAAAAGAACATGAGTAAATGTAAAGGCATTAAAACCTAAGATTATAATTTTGATTGCCAAGAAACTCAAACATGCGTCCAACCTATTCCATAAATAGTTAAACTAACTCAACATGATCCACAACAAAAAGACACAATTAACAAGGTACTAAATGTGCTTCTCAATAATAATACATGACCTCTCATCCTTAAGCCTTCAAATACTAATATTGTAAGCTACAAATGGCTATTTTGCATAAAAATCATGAAAACAGACCTATCGTATGATAAAAAGCTCGGCTAATTGCGAGAAGACTCGGACAACATAAAGGAGTCGACTATCATAAACTTTTAGTCCCATCAACAAGCCTACACAATTCGTCTTACATTAACTCTCACAGTTTCGTGCAACTAAACAATTTTGCAATTCAATTTTTGATAATGCTTTTCTAATTAGTGATCTTCAAGAAGAGATATTTATCAGGCAATCACTCGGATTTATTACACAACAGCATCTGCGTACAACTCAATAATGCCATATATAGATTAAAATGATCCCCATGTGTATAGCATTCAAAACTCTCTTCATCCTTGCATCAATTCAGCTTTTACAAAAACCATCAAAGCATATCAAGTTAAGCATACACCTACAATAGATGATTGCCAAGAAATTAAATGCATTATGAAATACTTAAAAGGTACAAGAAACACTTGGAATCAAACTAGACCCATTTACAAATTTAACAATCACGGCATATAGTGATGCTAATTGGGCAAAAATATAGAAAATAGAAAATCGATTAGTGACTATTACATATTTCTAAATTCAGCACTAACATTATGGTTCTCAATGAAATAACAACCCATTGATTTTTCAAGCATCGAGGCATAATAAAAAGAATAGCAAATATGGCAAGTGGATCAATGTGGTTTATATCATTACTCAAATAACTACAACAATCATTAGAAACCACTCTTACCATCTTATGTGGCAGCTTAAATTCAACATATCTAGTAGTTAAGCCTATTCTACACAAAAGAATGAAAAGTGTTGAAGTTGATTTTCACTTTGTTCGTGATCTTGTTCATCAAAAGAAACTTTCAATCCAATGCATTCCAACACACTAATAACTTGTAAGAAATCTCACAAAGGCACTCCGAACAACTTTGTTTGAGAAGATCAAGTTTAAGCTTATTGTTAAACCATCATAAGCTTAAGGTGGCGCATAAACAGAAAGTAAGAAGCTATTATAAAATTCTACTTTAAATTTCTAAATTTGAATATTATAAATTGGAATCTTCATTGAGCAAGGATTTCATAATTTATATAATACAGCCATAAAGATAATTGATTAAGTTGCCAATAATATAATAAGGAAACGCATCCAAAATGCAGTTTCTGTAAATTCTCCTGCAGCTGAATTCACAAATTCTGTATTTGTCGCTTTCTTTCCTATTATTGGTGATATAATTTATAGCTTAGAGATATTCTTAGGCTTAATTTATAACTTCCCCATCTTATCTCCATAATTGATTTAAGTGCTTTGCTATGTAAGAACATCTTTCCTAAATCCACACAGCCTTAAGGAAACCTAAAAATAATGCACGACAAGTTTGCAAGTTAAATCTTAATTTCTACAGTATTTTGTTTTCCGCACTGATTGGGTCAAATTTAATAATCAAAATTTACTTGACATGTTTAAGTTGGAAGTGAATTTAGTGATAACCTATGGAAATGAATCATCATAATAAATGGAGTGGTTGAGATGGTTAAGTACATCATTGCACATGTCACTTTATTCTTCTAACATATTTTATTTTTCTAACACCTTTAAGAGTGACTCCTTTCTAAGTCCTATAAGATCTATGTTGCTTTCTCAAGATGTTCTCATCATTCTAACATTTCAATGTTGTATTGAATGAACTGTGGATCCAAATACTACTATACTCATGTTTGCCAAATCCTACTCAACATAAGAATGAACCATTATGTAGATAGGAACATAGCTCCTATCTAACACCCATGGGTTTCTCTGATACCAACTGTGGCAGCCGCCCATTAATCAAACAAGTGTTAAGAGGTGGTCGTTACTAGTACCACAGACATTGCACTAATAATATATCTGTGATACTAATAGAGAGCTGAGCAATTCTTAATATAAACATACATATAGTATAGCAGTGCAAAATAGGTAGAAAAGAAGTATCCAGACATAGTCCACATTAATTCATTCATATACAATACACTAAATGCAGAATAGTAAGAATAAGAAAACATAGTTATTACACTTTTAATAAATGCAGGTCAAGAAGGTGGAAACATATCTCCTTCAAAGAGCTGCACTTTACTTTAACCTGCTAGCAGCTAAATCCTCAAGCACTAGATCTGACCTATACTCCTGATCTGCCATATGTACATATATGACAGGGCACAGCAAAAAAAAAGAAAATCTAGTTAGACTTTAATAAGTCTAAGTACAATTTAAGCTAAATGTTTTACATGTGTTATTAATGTCACCATTTTAACTTAAACGCAACAAAAAGTAACTAAGCAGTAGGAGCAGTAAGCGTAACAAGAAACAGGGATAGTTATAAATATAATATTTATTATTAAACAATAAATGAGGCAAAAGCATACCTCAACAACTAATTAAGGAATGGGCATATACAAATAAATAGTGCAGTAAGTAAGAGTACTAAAAATAAAATCTAATCTTAAACATGCTGGTGATCAAATGAAATATGAAAATTACAATAATAAATCTCAGTAGTGATACATATAAATAGCAACAAAATCTAACATCCTACTGTATGTAAGCTGTACAAAGAAATACATGACTGAATAAGCAATGCTAAAATATAACCAAATACTAAAACTGCACATCAAAGTCTGTATACTGACTGCCATATTTGAAGACTTGGCTAAATTGGCCTATATATATATATATATCTCAATCTGTAAACATACTGAATATACTGCATGACTGAAGAGGTAGACAATACTTATGTAACATATTTTAGTTGTTTTACATTAAGGAGTCAAGCATGTCTACAAGACTATATAGGTCCCAAGCTTAACACACTCTCCTCAATGAGAATATTATTCATCTTGATCTCACCTTACCCCTATCCATCGGGGCAAATGTGCACCATAATCACTACAAACCGGACTCAAAGGCAACTGTTATCCTATTATTCTAAGTTTTCATTTTCATGCACAAAATTCTCTTATATGAAATGTACAAGGAAGTAAGCTCAAATACACAAGGAATGTGTAGCATAAAATATCAAAATAAGCAAGGGACTCTACTAATATGGTGATATCATTTATTTTCTAATTTACCCATTCTAACTATTCTAAGTTATACAACTTAGAAGCACAGACATCAGAACTGATCAAGTTCTAATTTAGTTCAATCAAAATCGACTATAAGTTAAATAATAAATCATCACATCCTAATTGATGAATTGAGATGTTCTAAGCTAAGATCCGATCAAGATCTACTAAGCTATGGATTATGAATTAAACACCATAAATTTGGGTTCAATCACATAATCTAAAGGTAACCTTAAGGTCTATAGTTCAATCTATAAGTAAACTGATGATTAAGGCATATTCAATTAAGTAAAGATCAAGCTTAACAAAATGGGTCTCTATTCTTAATCTAAAATTGAAAGATAAAATAATCAAAATAAAACTATGAAAATCTAGAAACTAATAAAACCAAGGTTCCATTCATTGAATAAATCACTTATTCAATGAATGAATCTAACCTAGTGTCTATCCCTAATCTTAAGGAAAAGAGCTTAAGGTGAAGTGAAGTTCTTAAGGAAGTACCTTAGTTTGACTCTAAGTTCTAATTCTTATCTGCACAATTTACAATTTTCAACTAAGGTGATGATTACTACTTAGTTAGCAAGAGTTTCTATTCCCTAATGTTATGGTTTTCAAATAAAAAATAAATCCTAATGATGCTAAGATCTATGCAAGTGGTGTACGCACTGTACATAGAGCTCAAAAAAATAATATAATTAAAAGAATACAGAACTTCAATAAAGTTCTAAGTACATAACGTACCTTTAAAGCGATTCAAACTTGAAGCTCGACGATTGATTCGAAAGAGACGTCAATTACCGCATCTGCATTAATTGGGCAAAGTACATTTATATTATATCTTTTGATTAATTTGCTAGATCCTAGACTAATGTGGATTCCATCTAATTCATTCAATAATGCATATGATAGAATAATAACTATATCATGCTAGAGAGAGATCTACATAATTGAATACAATATTTTAATTATAATCGATTCTTTGTAGATAGATGAAATTATAAGAACACAATCTCTAAGAATGAACTCAAGAGGATCATTTAATCAATAATAATCAATATCATTAAGATTCTAAATTTTGTATAAAGTATTCTAATAATGAAAGAATTTATTGTAAAGGTTTATCATGTAAGTATTATTACAAAAATTTATAATATTGAGATTATATGAATGTGAAATCTAATAAATTATGATTGGAAATAATCTAATTTAGAGGATCATGTGAAATTCATACAATCAATTTATCTCTATAGCGACTCTACAATTGATAAAAATCCATTAAAGAAAATTACTAAATATTTTCAAATCATCAAACCATAATTTATAATTATATTAAGAAAGTATGATCATTTATCTAAGGATTCCACTTTATTTTTAATCATTTAAGAGTAATATATTATTGGGATTCTTATGAAAGGATTATGTTTATGAGCTTTCTTTCATGTGTATAAAATATAATATTTTATTACTATCTTTTATAAAATTTCTAATATACTTTATGAAGCATGCAATTATTGATAAGGATATGACAATTATATATTTCTACATGTTTAGAAATTGGAAAATTTTTTGATATATACCTTCACTTTTGTGCATCTTAGGGTATGCTAGAGATAAAGATCCATTTATATCTTTTTTTTTAAGTTAAAATAAGAAATAATCTTTATTGTATTTCTTGGCTTACTTTATGAAGCATATAATTACATTCTAAGCGGTATTCTAATTATGATTACAAATGTAATCATCTTCCAAATTTAAAGCATGTATAGCTTCTTAATAATATAATACAAACATATAAAAATAATGTTAATATTATAAACAACTAATTATGATTTATATATATATAAATTTCACAAAATATAGAAATAATTTTGGATTCTTACAATAGCAAATTCATCAAAGATTGTTTATAGCATAATCGATATCTCAATACTTGATTTTATGAAACGAACAGGTGCTAATTTCATTTGAATTCTTTTTCATTCTTTTTTTTTTCATTCTAACATCACATGATTTTATTTGAGAGAAAGCAAGTTAAGGTTCAAGTAGTATACCTTCTAGGAAGATGAAGGATCGGATGAAGGAAGAAGAGGTCGATGACGGCCGACTTGCAAGGTGAGCCCTCGGCTCGGCGCTTAGCCGAATGGATGAAAGGGTTGGAGCTCGGCCGAGAGGAGGAGGTTCAGTTCGGCCATGGAGGTGAAGAAGGCTACTGATTTCAGCCATGGAAGAGGAGCTCGGTCGATGAAGAGGCTGCAGCTCGGTCGGCCAAGAGGAGAGGCCGTCTATGGAGGTGAAGGTGGAGGTTTGGCCAAGAAGAGAAGGGCTGCCGACAGGGAGAGGTGCTCCTCAGTTGGGAGGAGAAGAGGAGAGTTGCTGCTCGGTTGGGAGGAGAAGAGGAGAGACCGTCCATGGAGGTGAAGGAGAAGGTTCGGCCATGGAGAGGGTGGAAGAGGCGACTCGATGCGTCGGATGGAGGAAGAGAGGAGGGAAAGTTTTCGGCTAGGGAAGGAAGAAGAATCGGCTGGAAGGAATAGGTTAGATCTAAGAAAACTTAGGTTAGAATGAGGGAGTTATATATTCCCAGCCAAATTTGATGAGAGCCACTCGATCAAGATTAATTGGCTAAGAATTGCTGAAGCTTATAAAGGTTGATTGAATATCAAATAAACTCCAAAAATTGCGAATTTAGTATCGAAATGACCGTCTTGATTAAGCGAACGCAAGCGTTTAAAAATTATTGAATTTGGACGAGTATTTTATTTTATATTAATTTTTCAGTGAAAAACTTTAAAAATTCGCTACGATTAATCCGACACCCGAAAATTTACGAAACTTAAAACATAGAGTCCTCTTATAATTTGTAACTCAAATCTATAAAAATTTCTGAAATCCAACTTTTATTTTATATTTTATGTACTCCGGAAGTTTAAATTTTCCGAATTTATTTAGGACGATCCGGGACCTCGATTGCGCTCAAATTTTGGCAAGTGGATCCCATCAATATGCTTTATTTGAGAATATTTTTATTTGATTTTTATTTGGCTAGAATTGAAATTCTAATTTCGACTTAAACCCCCTAAATTTAGAGTTAATCCCGCTAGTAACAACACCGGGTTGTTACAGAACCTTTCCTAAAACCCTTAAATTACATCTTTAAATCCTAATATTATTTTGATAAAAACTCATCCAAATGATCTCAGAATTTAGTGATCTTATACTCTATGAAATCCTTACACAGTAAATAATAAAAGTATAACTAAATTTTTATAGTTCCTAAGTAAAATTTCTAAATTGCCATTATTGAGCTAAATTTTTAAATTGAGCTCATAAGGCTTAATCATTGGCTAATTTGGGTGTACTTACTATCTATTTTCATATTATATAGTAAGTAACCATTTGGTATTAATAAATTTTAATTTGGAGCTTAAATCAAAAAGTAATATTTTAGACTCTTAAATAGGAGCAAAATTGTCATTTTGCCAAATATAGGTTTAAATAGCCTTAAGCCTTAGAAACATAACATAATCACTGAAATCAGTAATTAAAGTGATTTAGATTTAGTTTTAGATTGTTCAAGCTTGTTAATTAAATTTCTAAGTGAAACCTTAAGTTCCACCTTAAAATACTTTTAAGTAATTAATAAGTTTCATAATATGAGATTCATCTCATATTATGTTAATTCTAAGTTTTTTTAATTAGTAATAAGTATGACTACGGTCAATTAACATAAAACCTTAAATCTTCATCTCTTATCATAACTTAATCCATTAAGATTTTCCCTTAACCTTAGGATCTATTCCTTAGGAATCAGACATAGAAGTTAGGTTACAATTCATTCATTAGGTAAATGATTACCCAATGATGAAACCTTAGTTTTATAGCTTTCTAGTTTTTATCCTTTATTATGATTATTTTGTATTCAAATTTTAGTCTAAGTTTTGAAGATCCATCTTATTAAGCTTAACTTTGCTTAATAAGATAGGCTTAATCTATAGAACATGACAATTATGATTTAAACCTTAGCCATTATAATCACCTTTGGATTAAGGGATTAAACCCCAATCTTTGGAGTTTAATTATTAGTCCCTCAATCTTGATTTATCTTAATCAAGATTGATTTAGATCATTTAAAATCATTAATTATGATGTGTTGGTTAATTATTTAACTTGTAAGTATTATTGATTAAATTTTATTAAGATCTGATCAATTCTAATTGCTTTAACCTTATAAGGCTATGAAACTAAGTCTATACTTGATAGTATAATATTAGAGGTCCTAAACTTGCATAAATTTAGAATAGCTAGAATTAATAAATTAGATAATACCAAATATCACATGTGTTTAGTAAAGTTTTTTGCTTACTATTGAACTTTGTGCTTTGCATTCCTTATATTTTGAGTCTTTTCACATTGAACATGTAGTATACAATGATTTGATGCATAAAATGAGAACATAAAAAATTAGGATAATACTTGCATTGGGTTCATGTTCTGAATGAGAGATTATGTACACATGTTACTGCCAATGGATAGGTAATAAGAAAAATAAGGATTATTTGACATGTACTCTTTGGGGAGAGTTATATCTAGGTTTGAGAACCAACTTTATCTTGCAGACGTACTTAACTCATCAGCTACTTTTGGACATGTCCATAGGAGTAAAGTAAAATAGCTAAAAAAAATTTACATATGTATTTTTACCTCCTCTGTTCAGTATAGTTTTATGCCTTATCTTTGAGAAGCTAAGTAATATGATATGATGTAGTTCAGTTCAGTGGCTTGTTTAGCCAATTTTTCTGATATAGTAGTTTGTATATAAATTTTTTCTATTTTCTATTTTCTTTTACTGTAATTCAACTTTAGTATAGTGCTTGCTTACTCATATGTGTTTGGATGCTAATTGTTGCTTTAGCTTATTTATATGTATCACAATTCATATTACTTTCTATTAATTTGCATAATGTCATATGATCATCAACATATTATGATGAGTCTTTTTTTCAATGTTTATAGTTTATTATGCATATATATTGCCTAACCTTGTTGCACCTTTGTGGTTAAGGTATGCATTTTTATCTCATATTTTGTTTAAGTTATAAATATATTATTTATAGCTTTCCATGTTCCTTCTTAGCTTGTTGCACTTATTTTCTTACTTTAGTTGCTTAAGTAATCAGTGATATCTTAAAAGAACATGAATTAATCAGCTTAAAATGTACTTAGATTATTTTTCTAACTAGTTTTTCTTCTTTTTTGGCTGGGGCCCTGTCAATGTGAAACCAACAATGGTAAATTCTAAACTATTTGAGATGGTTGAGCCAGGAGCAGAGCTAGATCAGGAGAAGTGTCCTACTGCTGAAGATCCTTAACTTACTTTATTATTTGTTTGTGAGGCTGAATATTTATTCTATTTTTAGTTTAAACTTATTAAATGTTATAATAATACATGCATTTTATGTATTTTTCATTACTGCTTACTTTATTCTGAGTTGCATATTTCATATTTTGTATTATTGTGCAATAAATGTAAACTCGTTCTTTTCTTTCTTCCGCACTCTGATTAATATGTATGTATTTAGTGAATGATTTTGTTGCTTCATAAGTGCATATTGTTCCCTTATCAGTTAATTGGAGGCTATAACTTAATCTAGTGATAAGTGAGGAATTTGCCAAGTGACAACCACCTCAACCTACCTTATCGGGGCACGGGTCGCCACAATTACTTATATACATGTTAGGATATTTTTCTTGATTGAATGTTTGACTTGGTCTTCTTATATGTATCACAGGTCAGTTTTACTTTATCAGATTCAAAATTATTCGTAGAGATAGCTTCATGCGAGGAGCTTATCCAAGAAGGACCTTCCTGCTGATACTAGGCTTAGATAGTTTTTATTTTTGTTTGTGAGGAAGAGTGTTTTCTTTTAGTTAAACTTTATTTAAGTATTGTAATAATTCAAGATATGGCTATATTTACTTTTCTGCACTTTTACTTTGAGTTGACAGTATAAATAAGTAGAGTAAAAACACTCACTTATATATAAGTCTTAACCTGTATCCAAAGTTGATAAGGGAAAGTATCCTAAAAGGCTAGAAACTACTATATGCATTAAAGTAAATAAAATGAAAGTAGTATATATTCAATGAAATTTATGCTAAGTAAGCAAATGAAATACAGTGAGTCATTAAATAAGATTAAGCAACATACACTGTATTTTAAATGAATTATAAGTGAGCAAAACATAATACTGTAAATAAAGAGTGTAAAGCATAGAAAATAAGGAAGTATATTAGACTCTTGATCTAAGATAAACATAGCCTATGACTATAAAAAATAAGCATAACTAAATAATTATGAGGAGATCTTACAATCAGTAAGATTGTAAAAGAACCCTTATATTATTAGTTGAAGTTATATTTAGAAGCTATCTTATTCTGCGAGAGTACTCAATAGAATAGGACGAAGAGTTAAGCACGTCTGCCTAACTAGATATTGTGGGGAGGTCGAACATTCACATTTACCCTCTCTAAAATGTGAAGTCCTATTATAAGCGTTATCTTTCTTGTTCAAATTTGCCATAAGGCATTCCCCATAAAGTTTTATGAAAGTTTTTATTTATGCACAATGATCTTGAATGAATGTTCAAGGAAAAAGGCTCAAAGTTAAGCAAGCATTTAATAAATTTCAATTATTATAAACTATGTGATATCCTATTATAATTGAAGTTTATCCTATACTAGTCATAAACTAATCAAATCAAATAGATTTATGATTAAAATTTAAGGAAACTAATAAGAGAGAATTGTGGTTATAGATTGTTAAGCTAATGAAAGTATTAACTAGAGAATATTCTATTAGCTTCATCTTGTTAACTTATAAACTAAAAAGTATTAATTTAATTCAATCATGAAATTTTCTAAGATTAATTGATATTGAATATTTGAATGTAAGGAAGGAATTAGATTTTATCCTATAAGTAAAAATTCATTTGTAGTTGTAAGAGGTCAAAAATATATAGCTTGTAAAAAGCAAAATAGGAAATTGTTGTTCTCAATTTAAATCGTATGAAAACTAATTGAAAGATTTAAGACTTTTGGGATATGTGCTAGTTATCTAAAAGATTATTTGAGCACTAGTCTTATTATGGGTTCTTATATAGAACTTTAACTTAGCAATTGTAAGTTTTGAACTAATTTGAATGCAAAAGAGTTCAAAGGATTCTAAGTTTAAATCTTGCATACTACAAATGGAGAAGCAAAACATTTAGAACACAATAATGAAGTTCCAATTCTAAAAATTTCAGCATTATCTCCTTTGTATTTACTCAAAATAAATACATACAATATCAATATATAAGTCAATCTGTTACATGGGATTGGCTATTTCCAGTTCTAATAATTTCAATAATTGTAAAGAATATCAATTTATAAGTCAATCCATTATATGGAATTGGCTTTTTCCAGTTCTAATAATTTCATGTGCGAAAATCAAATGAAGCAATTTGCTAACCTAATATTCACACATCCTAAATCGAACATCTATGAAAATAATAAGAGATGCAGTAATTAATTTAGCAATATATAGGGGCAACATCATTTGACTTAATATGTAATAAGTAATGGCATTTGGTTCAACATTTCTTTTGATATTACTTTATAACTTAACCTGCAAAGAATAATAATATTTAGTTTAGTATTTATATATAAAAGAAACAATAATCACTTAAACTGAATTCTAGCACAGCATTGGTTTCTTACAATACATTTAATGATAGAAGTTAATTTAATTCAAATAATATAAAGGATAGTATTAGATCTCACATGATCCATAGATTCTTTCATTTATATAATTGGCCACTTATTGTTTTAATAAAAGAAGTGATAGCATTTAATCCCATATAATCTTATTGATCTCACCTTAGAATAAAAGATAATATTTGATCACATTTGATCTTACTTTAGAATAAAATATAGCATATGATTTCATTTACAAGATATGGTAGCACTTAATCTTATCTGATTTCATTTTTGAATAAAAAGGCAGCATTTGATTACATTTAATCCTATATAAGAAGATAGTAGCATTTGATCATATATAAAAAGATGGCAGCATTGAATCTTGTATGATACATGGCAGCATTTGGATCTCACAAACTAAATGACAACATGTGATTCTAATAAAAGAAATGACCACATTTATTCTCATATTCCATTAATCGCACATTCATATAATGACAACGTATGATTCTAATAAAGAAATGATAGCATTTGTTCTCATATGATCTTATTGATCTCACTTTAGAATATAAAGGCAACATTTGATCTCATATTAAAAAGAGATGGCAGCATTTATTAAAAATATAATCCATCAATACACTTAAAACTACAACATATGTATTAATATCTAGCATTAGACATAAAAGAAACTTTCAACATTTGGTCAATACCCATTTAAAGGACCATACAAGAAAGAAAATAATTTTATCAGATTTTATAAGTAATACATAATTTAATTCATGTTACAAAGAAAATAAAATAGACATTGGCAAAAATTTCAATACAATTAATAACTAATAAGCAGTTATATAAACTAATCAGAAATTTAAAAGAATAAATTAAACATCTTAAGAGAGTTTCATTAATTTATGTTGGGTTTGAAGATTCGTATTTCATATATCATCCTATTTCTTTTCAAAAAATCAAATTTGCTCATGCTTGACAAAAGTAATTAACAAACAATATGAATTGACTTTTTAAGCAAACATTATTTGAATGGTTTAAAACAAAGAAATTGGGGTTCACCAACTTTCCATCTAAAAATAATAGTTTAAGAGTATAATTGACATGTTCAAATATACAACAATTCATATAGATAATAGTCCTTTAGTTTATACAGTCCAAATTGTTGGCATAGAACTATAGTTAATAATGTCAGACAATCTCTCCAATGACAATAATTACTTCCTATATATTTCAATGAATTAAGTAAACATGTACACAGCTACTGAATATCTTGAGTCAAAAGTGAGTTAGAATACAATTATTAATTAAACATTTCTAAGGCAAGACATTAAAGTAAATGCAATAGATTTATAAAAGAAAGAGAAATATTATCAATTTAAAATAGAACTGATTTGCAAATTCACATATCCTATCACAAATATACTTCGGAAGATTTTCAGCAATTATCTCTTTCAAGCATATTGAGACTTTGGAAGAACTATCATGAGTACCATACAAGAGAGTAAATCTGTATACCTTGGAAGGTGATCTAAAGGTGATAATTCTCAACAAAATTGAACTTTCTTCCTAAAGCGTTTCTTGAGAAAAATTTGGTTTATGGCAAAAGGAATGGCCTAACTCTTAGACTATAGTAATCATTTAGTTTATGATTATTTTTCTATATTTATACCATTTCATTTTGATCTGCTAAACATTGGCTTAACTCTTAAATGAAAATAGGATCCATACCAACGAAAATACAAGGTACTTATTTCACATTATATCAACCTAATATGATTATTTGGAAATTTGAAATTGATCTTTGGTTAATGTGGAACAAATATTACCCTAATTCTTATTGTCCTTCATAAGGTTCGATTCAACTTACTCATTTAATATTTAAGAAAGGATACCCGAATAAAATAATTTGTAAAATAATAAGAATAAAAATAAAATGTATGTAATTGTAATAACCCTAGCTATTATCCTAGCTAAATCCAGATTAATTAAGCTAAACCAAGCTCTAATTTTGATTCCATTAGACTCAATGGGTCATTTAAACTTAATCATAGAAGTTTGAAATCAATCGGAGCTAGATTGAGAATTTTGGTATTTTTGCCTATTTTGAGCCCTAGAAAATGCCTAAACTAAATTGATCTCCAAATTAAAATTTGATTTTATTTTTGAATTCCTCATTCCCTAATTAGCTAAGGGTAAATTTTTGAGAATTTTTGGAGCTCATTTAAGCCTAAATTCAGTTTAGAATTTAATTAGATTAATTACATATTATTATATTGATTTTGTTTATTAAATTTAATTATTAATTAAAATTAAACGGTGAGATTTGCTGTCGGGACCAAGGCAGATCCGCTGCGGGGTCCCGACAGCGGTGCATAGGTGCAAGCCACTCGATGCGTTAGCACCCATCTCAGCGCGTTTGATCCAACGGCTCGCGCAATCTCGCGCCGTGATTAGATCTCAATCGCTTAATCGGCATCTTCCATCAGACGCATGGGATTTAATCCGTGTTTCCATTAATTAGTATCCGCAGCAGGCCATCTATCATCAACGGCTCAACGATCAGATAGCTCTGGAGTTCCCCCGCACTGTGGATCGTCTCCCACCTCGCGACCCGTCGCGCGCTAGTCCCCCCCACCCCGACAGCCAGGCACCCTCCAGCCCCATGGCAGTGCGGGACGGAGCCTGTTCTTCCTCTTCTACCCTCAGGCGTGATCACCTGCCGGTAGTGCTCTCCCTGAATTGCCCCCAGAAGTTGCATCCAAGCCATACCCTTGGCCCGAGCCTCTTCTCCAAGCCCGAGCTCTAGAAGCCACCCCCCCATAGTTCCTAAGGCCTATAAATGCCTCCCGAGACTCATAGTGAGTCCCTTTGCTCACTGTGTAACAACCCCAGGTTATTACCCTGCTAACCTATAGTCTAAGTAATCATTTATTTTGATTCTATTGCTTCTAGAATAGCAAATGAAACTTATCCTAAAAGTTTGAAGTTCATTGGATTTCTTAAGATCCAAACTGATGTTTTGATGACCTAGTTTAGACCTAAAATATTTTGATCTCAAAATTAAATTTTGATTTCATTTTTGAATTCATCACCCCCAAATTAGCTAGGGGTGAAAGTTTGGTACAATTTGGAAATCATTTAGGCCATAATTCACATTTAATTAAAATGGTCTAATTGCATAAAGGGTTTCTAACAATTTAATTTTGCAAATATACCCTTTCACCCGATTAAACGGTCAGGATTTGCTGTGCGGACCGCGAGCGATCCGCTGCGGAGCTCGGGTCACACGACAGCGGAGTCCCTCAAATATAGCCGTTGCGCCTTCCTATCCAACGGCTAGGATCCGATCCCGCGGAACTGTGAATGAGCCATTGGATCCACCCGACCGATCCTGCGGCCCGGATCGCTCCCGCGATCGGCGGTTATGATCCGAGCGATCCGAGTCATTCCGCCATCTGATCGATAATCAGACAGAGTCCGAAGGTCCCGCTACTGTGGACCTTCGTCTTCCTCGTGCCCGTCCCCGACAGGGAAAATCCCTGTACTGCTAGCTGCACATCCGGTCTACCAGTCGCGCCTCCAGCTCAGTATGGTCGTTAGGAACCTTCCAGTAATTGTTAGAGACCCCGTTCGGGCCTCGTGGCCCGATCGAGCTCGAAATGGGATTTCAAAAGCTCGGCCATGGCCTGGCCTCTTAGGACCCCTCTAGCCTAATTAAACCCTCTAAAACTTCCCCTAAAACTCCTGAGGCTATAAATAGCCCCAGTTTTCCTCCATTTGATCCTTGTTGATCAATTGAAGTCTCTGTCTTCTTTCCACCATTACTGTCTGCCCAAGCTTGCGTAGGCAAACCAGGAGCTCCTAAACCGCTGATAGTATGCTCTCCTGGTGTTCAAGATCCTTTGTAGTGTCCGGAAGCTCAGCCAAGGCCAGTCGAAGCCTCAGGCGACCGTCCCAAGCTCCCCCATCAAACCAGGTACCCCCATTTGCCGATTTCGAGCCAATGAGGCTCGAACCTTCCTTCTCTTGACTCGTATTGCTGCGCGTAGTTGAATCGAACTCACTAGTATCGAAATTGAGCCCTAAGCTAACCCCAACCGATCGAATCAATCGATCGGGTTAAATCCCTTAAGGAACATCTCGGCTGAATAAGATCCCGGCGTTCCAGACCATCTTAGGCCCTCAAACCAGGGGGCTTCGATCCGTCTCACCTCCCTGAAGGTGTAGGGATCGAGCCCTAAGTCTAGCATTGTAATAACCCTAGGTTGTTACCCTAGCTAAAACTAGATTAATTAAGCAAAACCAAAGTTTGATTTTGATTCCATTGGATTCAATAGGTCATTGAAACCTAAACCTAGAAGTTTGAAATCAATTGGAGCTAAATTGGAGAATTTTGTATTTTTGGCTATTTTTAAGCCCTGAAAAATACCTAAATTATTTTGATCTCTAAATTGAAATCTGTTTCATTTTTGAATTCCTCACACCCAAATTATCTAAGAGTGAATTTTTGGGAATTTTTGGAGCTCATTTGGCCATAAATTGAAATTGAATAATTTTTGAATAATTTAAATATTATTTAAATGATTTTAATTAATTAAATTAAATTATTTTAAAAAAAAAATATTTCGGTGGGATTTGCTGTCAGAACCGCGGCAGATCCGCTGCGGGGTCCCGACAGCGGCGCATAGCAACGAGTCACCCGATGCGCTAGCACGCTTCTCAACGTCGGATCCAAGGGCTCGTGTCGCTCTGTCCCGTGATCGAATCTCAGACGCACGATCGGCATATGGGATCCAACGCCTTGAATTTAATCTGCGCGGTCATTACCTGGGATCTTCATCAGGCCATCCATCCCCAACGACTTCTCGCATCAGACGGCTCTCGATCTCCCGGTCGTTGTTCACCTTCGTCTTCGCAGAGATTCGGCCGACAGCAGAAATTCGCCATGTCGACGCTGTCTGCCACTCTCCCGCCAGGTCATCCAAAGCCGTTAGCACCCTCCCATTTATGGCCAAGCCTGTCGAGGCAATCCAGAGGGTGGGATCACCCCCATTTTGGGCTGGCTGGAGGAGCCTCTAGTCCGAGCCCGAGGCTTTGGCCCAGCTTCAGAATCCATTCCTAGGATCTTTCCCTACCTATAAGTACCTCCCAAGAATCACAATGAGCTCCTTTGCTCACTGTGATCCTCGCGCTAGACGGCTGAAGTTCTGGAACTCTAGCAAACCAGACGGCGGGACCTGCTGCAGCTGCTGATAGAGGGTGAGGTCTGGAGTTCAAACCCCCTTGCAGAGCTTCTGGAACCTCTAAGTGCCTTCGAGACGGCCTGCATTGCCTCCTTCTCCGCGAGTCTTCGAGCTGAGGTACAGCCTTCTTCCCTCCTCTCTGTTGAGCTGGATTCAGCTCGATCCGCTTCTTTGCAAGCCTTAAGTGTTGAGTAGGATCGTACCTGAGCTCCCCGTGAGCAATCGAGTCGAAAGACGTGGCCTGGCAGTGACCCAGACGACGAATTCATCGTCTGTGTGCACCGCCAGATGAGATTCCTGGTTCGCCAAAAGAATTGGCGTTCCAGTTGGAATTGATTGTCCAGTCGACCCTAAGCACGTTTGGACAATAATTGCGAGCTGGTATCGCAGGTTGAGCCCGACCAGTTCAATCGATTCGACTGGAATCGACTGAACCAGTCGCAGGTTGAAACAACAAAAAATGCCGAGTAGCACCCGACGATCTAGACCACCTCAGGATCTCTCGTTGCGCCCTATCGCTCCCTCTTCGATCCCTGAATGTGTAGGGATCGAGATATCGGTGACTCGTGGACTCTGTGAGGAGAATTACCTCCTCACAGGTGCGCCAGCTGAGGGGTTTTGGCCGAATAGGCATCCTGCGATCCGGACCTTCCCAGTTAGGGCTTCGTGGTTTGATCGACGCGTCTAAGGCCAAGGGACGTGTAGCCATCGAGATCAGGGCCTGGCGTGGCCTGTGCGCGGTGAATTAGGAGACGGAAGGTAACCCTAGTGTTCGGGCTGCGAGCGCTCGCGGGAGGAAGAAGACGACTGATTTTGGGCGGGGCAGAGCCCCGACCCGCGCAGTTTGGAATTTGGGCCGCGGTTAATTAAATGATTATTGGAATGTATTTTTTAATGGTTGTGATTTAATTTAATTAAAACCTAAAGTTCTGATTTAAATAAAAATATAGATTAAATTAATTAAATAACTTTAGTTATATAAATCCAAATGATATGATCCAATATACCATATGAATCAGAAAAATTCAAAGAATCTGAATATAAAATAAAATCTTAGATCCAATGGTTGGATTTAAAAATATTTGCCAAATCTTCTCTGTTCTTAAATAAATTATATAAAATCATCTAATTATCCAATTTATGAGATTAAGGGCTCTGATTGCTCCTTGTACCCTAAGGAACAATTCCAGACCCTTAAAATTAATTTTGAATAATTAATTTTTCTTAATCATAACTTAATCACCCTAATCAATGATTAGTAAATTAAACCCTAATTAAGCCTCTGATTTTGGGTGGGGATGGTTCCTAATATCATATTAGACCTACTATAACGTAAGTGTAAGGTTTGATTACCCTAAAGTGCCCTAATTTCACTAATCACCCTAAGTGGCTTAATTAAGTGAATAGTGCTAATTAAGACCATTTATGTCATCAAAACCTAAATTAAAGGTGTTTCCAACTTCATTAAGTAATATGAAACACATTAGAATAGTCTGGAATAAATTTGGATAATTAAACCCTAAAACCCCAATTTTAGCCTTAAGAAGGGCATTTTGGTCATTTTGACTAAAGTATGATTTAATGTTCCTTAAGGATTGAAAATTTCAGTAAACCACTACAATGTAGGGTGGAAATGTTTCTCTGAAATCCTAGAACAATAATAATCACCAATCCACGAAATCTTCATTTAGTCCTTAATAAAGATACTTAAATCTTAAGTTTTACTTATAAAGATCATATGGCATAAAACCTTAAACTCTAGTAATTGAAAAGGTCAATTATCTCACTAATAAGTTCAGTTAAGATAACTTAAGAATTAAGTGCTAAAATAAAAGTAATTAGAAATGTCTAAGTAAAATCTTAGCTTAAGGTCTAAAGTGATCAAAACTCAGACCCTTAGATCTTAAGTGACCTAAGAAGGTCAAAATGAGTTCAAAGTTGATCTAATGCTTGAAATAAGCTCCTTATAGTTAATCATGAAATTAGATTCTAAAGAAAATCACAAATGGAAACTTTTAAGTCAAAACTCTAATTAAAAGTCTAAAGTGATCAAACTTCAGATCTTTAGATCTTAGATCTTAGGCTTAGATCTTCACTTTGAATCAAACCACCTCCATTTGAAATTCTTTAATGATTGATTGTTTAACCTTTTGGAAACCTTCCATGTGGGTATAGGATAATTCAATCAATAAGATAATAAAATTATCTTAAAGATTGAATATAGATCTTAGATTCTCAAGTTCTTAATTGATTATTTTATCTTGTAATTAGTAGAATAGCCTTTCATTAAGATCTTAGTTCCTGAATCTTTCAAATTGTAGGATTCTTTACCTTTAAATTGGGATTAAGTGAGAAACCTAGATCCTATTTAGAATATCACCTTAGAATTGGAAATTGAACTCAACATAGGGTTTAAGTTCTAAATTCTTAAATCTTGATTTATTTGATCAAGATTTGGGTAAGAGGGTAAAATATTTATAAAATTAGGTCATTGATTTGCTTACTTAAATTATATAGTCATCACATGATTTTTGATTAGAACTTGTTAAGTTCTAATATTTAACTTTAAGGACGTAAATCTGAGATTCTACCCAATAGCTGGATATTGGAGATCCTAAGCTTGTACCTTCTCAGAATAGTTAGATTTGGTAATTAGACAACAACAGATATCACATAAGTCTAGATTGAGTCTCTTGCTTACTTTGACTAGATTACTTTGAATACCTTGGATTTTGAGCTTTAGCCCTTGAGCATAATAGGAAAAACTTAGGATGATGCATCCTAAGCTAGTATTGAAATTACATATCATATCAGTTTTGTTTTGTCACAGTTAGTAGAATATGACCTAGTTTAGTCTGCCTCTTCAGTAGTAGTATTGTATAGACTGGACTCAGACCTAGAATATTTGGATGGCTAGGCTGGGGATTGATTGATTGATATTGAAGGCCCTGTATGGCCTATTGGCTGGTATGGCAGTACTAGAACTTAGGCTTATTACTACTTTAGCTGTATTGTATTGTTTTTCTGATTTTGTTTTGCCACATGATTCAGTGGCCTTATTTTTCAGTATTTGCTCGCTTTACCACATGTCTCAGTGGTTTCATATTTCATATATTGCTTTTCTTTTGTCACATGTCTCAGTGGCCTTCCTTTCCATAATAATCTGCATGTTGTATGTATATTTTATGGCTTAGATATATGTATAAATTGCATGTTTAGGATGTTAGAATTTTATCATATTCAGTACTTATGTTCTTTTATACTCAGCATGTTTTACTTCGATCATAATCATGTTAGGATCACGTTTATTCAGCAGTTGCAGTTATTTTGCTTTTAGCCTTATCTTACTTATTTAGTATTTTGTATATTACTTCACATACATGTTGCATGCTATAAATAGGTAGTTTATGGTATTTCATTTCTTTCATAGCTTGTTGCTCCTTTACTACTTGCATGTGTAGTTAAATTAAATGTGATATATTTTAATATTCTATTCATTTAAATAGCATAAAATGTACTTAGACAATTGTCTAACTGTAACCTTTTTTATTTTGTTGGTTGGGGCCCTGGCATTTGTGATACCGACAAATGTCAGAATCAAACGTGTTCGTGAGCAGTGTCGCTGAGGAGGAGCCAGTTCAGGAGGATGACCTTCCAGCTGCTGTCTAGCTAGTTTTGTCTTGTTGATTCCAGTGAGGACGAGAGTCTTTCATTTTCAGTTATTCATTTCAATTTATAATAATTAAATATTCTGGATGTACTTTACTTTCTGCATTGTGATGAGCTACTATATTACATTTTCTTTTCCTACTATGTATGCTTGTGGATGTTACCCTATTTTATATTGCTTCTGCCACTTTGATATTTATATTGATGAATGTTTATAGCACTTGGTGATAAGTCCTTGCCTTAAGGCAAGTTGGGTTCGCCTAACTTTACTTAAGTTGGGGATTTGTCACAGTTGGAGCACCGTACTTTCTTATTGTCAGTACGGGGGCCCCACAAGCATGGCCTCTGTGGGGAGAATTGTCTCCCCACAGTAGCTCCATTGCGGGAGCCCTCGGGTGAGTAAGGTCCGGCCGATCTGGGCCATCTCACAGAGGGCTTCAGGTCCCGTTCGGTGCGCCTGACCACGGTGAACGTGTAGCGATCGTTGGTTGGTCATGCCGTGATCAGAACACGCCGGAATTTGCCGATCAGGGTTCCCCTCATCGGGTCCTTCCATCTGGACGGAGGCTCGGGGACGAAGACCCTGTGCGGGTCAGGTCAGCCCGTGACCCGCGTGACGCGATAGTCCCGGGTCTTCGGGCCTCGGTCGACCTGCACGGTTTGGCTAATGGGCTGAGCCTATTTTAAATAAATCTGATTAATTGGATTTATTTTCCTTAAGAAAAATAATCTAATTAATCAAATCATAGGAAATTTTAATTGGAAAAATACTGAATGTATTATTTGAATAACTTTTAATCCACTAGTCCAAACCCTATGATATCATATATGAAATTGATTAAAAAATTAATAGGGATTTGATTATAAAATAATATTGCACATCTGATGGTTAGATTTTCTATTTTTGCCTATCATTATAGATCTTGATTAGTGTGAATTAGCAATTTTGCTTAACCAAATTGCAAGTTTAGAGTGTCATTAGTCTCTTTATGAAGAGTAGAACGAATGTACTAAGTGAATTATTTTTCTAGTCTCTGTAGTTAAACTTATTCCCTAATCTTGTTAAACTATGATTAGTGAAAATTAGTGTTTGTATATGTTGGATCTTAGCAAACTTAGCATCTGATTAATTGTATGATTAAATAGAACTTGTGTGCTAATTAGTATGAAATTATAATGGATAGATTTGTAATTATGTGCTAATCCTTTTGAATGGATTTAGGGTTTGATTAGCACTAATTACTTTCTATTTTTATGAATTTTTCTGTTATCATATTTCAAAATAGTAGGGTAAATGTATTAGAAACCATGTATATTAGTTCATAATGCATAACTTGGATAACCCCAAAAATTTGAGATCTTAAACTCCTTAATTAACTTAAAAAGTCTTAAGACTTAGATCAAACTATTAAAACTTGATCTAGGTATGAGATTGCCACCAATAATACACTCTTAACTCACTAATTTGACATTGATTTATAAATAAACACTTGATCTTAATTAGATATGAGTAGGGGTCAAACCCTAATCTACTTAATTAAGACCCAAACTCATAAACCTTAAGTTAATTGACTTGATTATAAGATAATGAACTTGACATTTTCCAATAATGCATCTGATTTGGTATTGATCTTGAACATTAAACTAGACATGTTAAGGCTAACAACAAATCTATGTGATTGCTTAATCCGAATCCAAACTTTAGATCCTTGATTTTCTCCAAAATAAGACCATTAGCATAAGAAGATTAATAAAATCATATTGATTGAACAATTGATCTAAGACTTTAATAATATCCTTGATTTAAATCCCATAATCTTAGATTAAGCTATGATCAGATGACTTAATCATCTGAACTGATCATTCTAAACCTAACTATGAAACAAGACCTAAGAAGTTAATATCAGAATTTAGAATGAATGATCTTAAGTATCTCATCACAAGATCGTCTCTGAAACATTTAAAAGACCTAATTTAAATATACTTTAAGGTAGGAGAATTTTGTATGACTCATTGAGGTAGAAGCTTAGATAATCCCTGGGCCTTAGAAGTTGATCTTAACCCCTCATGGTAGGAAGCACTTAAGACACTAGAATGATACCTTCTCTTGTGGTAGAACCTATGTTGAGTGATCCTTGATCACATTTTCTTGGAGCTTTGTATAGGACTCACCCATTTAGCATAGGCCTATGTAGTCTTGTTCCTTGATTTATTAAATAGACTTGTTTGAACCCCAATTATTGGTTGGTGTAGTATGGTATACCCATCTTACTAGTTCTTTAGTAGTATTCGGGATTGGTTGATTCACTCTAATGGGGACTTATGAGTAGGTTCTATCCCATGTGATTAGATGAATACAGTCTCGTTAGAGTACATCACCCAAGACTAAGAGTGTATTAAGCGGGTACTCATTCCTTAGTTTGATTGGAATACAAATTGCCAACGGGCAATGCCTCCTAGTGAAGACCGCTTCAATAGGTGTGGCTCAAACAAACTAAGTAATGAGATTCACCTTCTTTAAGACACTAAGTGTGATTATGATTAGAGCATCTTAACAACTTGGCTTGAGATACAAAATCGCCAATGAGAGATGCCTCCTATCGAAGGCCGCTTCATTAGGATGGCTTAATTAAACTAAGTGATAAGAATCATATTTCTTGCAAATGTGCTGAATATGCGTATACAATCATCCCAGTTATTAATCCTTAAGTAAATCTACAACTTTAACCAATTATCGCTCTAGAAGCTATGAGTCAAAATCCTTTTAGAAGGATTCTGCACAGTGGAGACTTAGAATTCATTATTAGCATTCCAAGTTTTCATGGATTTCTAAATTTTACTCATATAGAATATAAGCATGGGCATAAGCATGAACATGAGCTTGAAGCATCATTTCAGTAGTGAAGCATGAGTATCAGTGATAAAGTATGGGTTGCAGAATGTTGCATACACAGACTGGGGAATTTCATGGTGCATCTGCGTCACCGTACTATCTTTCCAACTGGGTGTATGTATACATTGGACTGTACTACTCATAGTCTTTTAATGATAGTTCTGTTACATATTCGTGGCATATCGTGACGTAGCATATTTGAGTACATCATTCCAGTGACATATAGCACTGCATATGACTTTCCTTTCACATAGATTTCTGAGCATGTGATGTTTTCATCCACTTTCAGTATTTATTTTTGATGCAGTTTACTTTGTTTAGTCTTTGCAGTTTCAGTTACTTAGTATTTTTCTCTATTTTTCAATAGTTTCCTTACTTTACTGTCTACTGCATTTACTTTGGTATTGCATAGCTAGTTGTGATGTGTTAGACTTCTTGTATAACACGGGGTACCTTTGGAATCCGGTAATTTGCTAGATCCTGAGCAGTTTGTGGAGACAGGGCAGGACGACATTCAGGAGATCCAGGAGGAGTATGTGGAGCCTTAAAGGATCAGTCTGCCACCCTTTACTTTCTTCTTTATTTTAGTATATTAGATAAACTTTGCATTTCATATTTTAAAACAGTTTGTAATAACTCTGGATGTATTTTTTTCTCTTTTCTTTTTTGGGGCGAATGTTTACATATTGCTATGTGATGAATGTATTTTGAATGTTTTGCTTTAACTTCCGCACTCTATTATACTATTATACTTAGTATTGTGATGTGATCAGTATACTGGAAATGTTGATATATTAATAATGTATATTGGACTCTGATTTTTTTCTTTAAATCCAATATACGTACTAGTCTAATACTTAAGATAAGTATTCTACTCTTATCTTAGGTATTGACTCTCGATCCTACTCATAGGTTCGACTCAGTAGCCTTCAGTGTGGCTCAGTCTTCTAGCCTATTCAGAAAGATGAGTTTCGCTTGTTCTCATTATCCCGAGTAGAGCACCGCTTCGCCGCTGAATTTACTACTTGTCTTTTGCGCGTGGCGACGGGACAGGTTGCTACACACTGTGATCCCCTCATTCCCTGCTGCTTACCCTGAAGCTCTCGACGACCCTGACATCTGAACCTATTGAGCACCACTGATCGAGGGTGAGGTCTGGAGTTCATACTCCCTTGATAGCATTTCTGCGACCATTTGGAGTGATCCAACTGCCTGTATTTGCCATCTGAGTGTGCACTGCCAGTTGGCTTCCGATTCTCTAAATGCTGCTTTTCCCTCAAGTGATTGGCTAGCCAAGTAGCACCAGAACCTCTCAGCAATAATTATAAACCCATATCGAGGGTCGGGCTCGATCAAATTGATCGACTCGGCTGATATCAATCGATCCATTTTTGGCTCCTGTCTGCACACCACCCCGAGTAACACTCCAGTGATCTAGCTCTCCCCAGAACCCCTCAACTCACCCAATCGATTCTCTTCTGGTCCCTAAACGTGTAGGGATAAGCCTTATCTTGTGACGTCGATGCCGTAAGGAGAATTTGATCTCACCATTTGCGCCTTAGAAGATGCCTCGATCGAGTAGTACCCCAACGATCCGGTGCATCCCAGATGGGGATTTATAGTCCAATTGATGCATCTAGTGTCAGGGATGGTGTAGCCATCGAGATTAGGGCATGGCGTGGGCTGAGCACGGCAAATTCGGCGATATAAGGTTGCCCTAGGATCGGAGCCATCGGAAGGTAGAAGACAAAGTCACGGGTCGGGCCGACCCGTGACTCGCGCCTTCTGGATTTTGGGTCGACTGTTATAATTAAAGGATTTCTGAATTAATTTCTTTAAGGAAATTAATTCAGAAAATTAATCCTATAGTTTTAATTTAAATAAAAATACAGATTAAATTATTTAAATAACTTTTGCTATACTCATCCAAATGGTATGATCCAATATAACATTTTAATCAGAAAAATGTAAGGAACCTGAATATAAAATAAAATCACAGATCTAATGGTTAGATTTTAAATAATAGACTAATCCTTTTCTGTTCTTAATTAAATCATATTAAATTCAACAAATACCCAAACATGTTGATTAAGGGCTCTGATTGCTCATAAGACCCTAAAGAACCTTACCTTAATTGGCTTAAATATGTGATTAGTGTTAATTAAATTAATTAGGTTGCCAAAATCTAAGATACATGTATTTCCTACTTCATTAACCATTTTGGAACTCATTAAAACATATTTGAATCAATTTGGATAATTAAATCCTAAAATCCTATATTTAGCCTTAAGATGGGTATTTTGATCATTTTGACCAAAATGTGTTTAAGCATCCCTTAAGTCTCAAAATTTCAGTAAAATACTTCTAATTTGATTATTGGCATCTTTCTAAAATTTCATGTAATAATATGGTTGTTAATTAAAGAAATCTTAATTTAGTTCTTAATAAGATCTTAAGATCTTAAGAGTACTTAAAATCACCTTATCTTAAGAATTAAGTCTAACTATCTTAAGATATTAGATCCTTATTTAATGACTTAATTAAGTTGATCAATAGGCTTGGATCCTAAAAGAAACACCTTGGTAAAATTTCTAAGTCCAAACCTAGCTTAAGTCTAAATTGATCAAATATTAGATCTTAGATCTTAGACTTTAGATCTTCTAACTGAATTGAACTACCTCCATTTGAAATTCATTAAGTGATTTATTGTTTAATCCTTTTGAAGCCTTCTATGTGGGTATAGAAATGATTCAATCTATAGGATATGTAATCATCCTAAGGATTGAATATAGATCTTAGATTCTTAGTTCTTACTGATTATTTTATCTTACAATATTAGCACAGCCTTTTATTAAGATCATAGATTCTGAATCCTCCAGCTTATAGGATTCCTTACCTTTAAATTGGGTTTTAAAGTGTGAACCCTAGATCCTTACTAAGGATACTACCTTAGATTCAGGATTTGAACTCCAAAGTGGAGTTTGAATTTAGAATCCTAAATCTTGATTCACTTAATCAAGATTTGGGTTAAGAGAGAAAAATAATAATAATTAAGTCATTGATTCATTTACTTTAATCTTTATAGTCATCATACGATTATCAATTAGAACTTATTAAGTTATAATATTAACATTAAGATCATAAATCTGAGATCTTACTCGATAGCTGGATCTTGGAGATCCTAAACTTATATCTTCTCAAAATAGTTAGATTTGGATAAAGTAGATAACAATGGATATCACATAAGTCTAGATTGAGTCTCTTACTTACTTGACTTGATTACTATGCACACCTTGAATATTGAGCCTTGTTCCTTGAGCATAGTAGGTAAACTTAAGATATGGAAGATACATCCAAAGTTAGTATTTGAAAAGCATTGCATTCATTCAATTTTTTCAGTGCTTTCTGTTAGTATAGTATATCCTAACTTAGTCTGCCTCTTCAGCTCTATATTATTATAGAATAGACTCGGATCTAGCTCGAATGGATGTCTAGGAAGTATACATGTCTTATTCTATAAGTTCAACTCAGACATAGCTCTGTGGATACCTAGGATGGACACATGTTGAACTTTTAGTTCAGAGGCCCTGTATGGCCTGTTCTATTATGCAGCACTATATCTTAGACTTACTGCTACTTTAGTTCAGCTGTCAGTATTTATTTTACTTTGCCACGTGCTTTAGTGGCCTTTCTTTTAGTGCTTGACTTGCTTTACCACATGTATCATTGGCTTTACTTTTGCTCATGCATGTACATAGTTTACTTTTACCACATGTGTAATAGCCCAAACTCTTAAGCACCAAGGTATTGTCTGCTTTGGCTTGAAAGGCCTCATGATTTTTCCCTCAAAATATAACTTCCCAGCAGGTCACACATCATGGGAGTGCTCCCACATGAGCACGCTTAACTTTGGAGTTCTTATCAGGAACTCCACCATTATCTGAAAAGGTGCATCAATGTTTAGGATTTTCACTTATTATTACTTAAGTGGGTCATCACAACCTCCCCAACTTAAGTAACTAACGTCCTCATCAGTATCCACATATAGATCCAAGAACCATCCATTGAGTAGATAGGACTAGAGGTGACCCCTACAGGCGCAAGAGGTACCCACAACCACGTAGAACCTTAACCATCATGGGTTCAAGATGCTACTCATATGAAGTGGTACTTTGCCCTGTATGGCACATAGCTCCTATTTGATGCCCTATAGTTTGCTCTAATACCATTTGTGTTAGATAGGAGCTAAGTGCCATACAGGGCAAAGTATCACTTCATGTGAGCAGCCTCTTGAACCCATGATGGTTAGGTGCTACATGGTTGTGGGTACCTCTTGCGCATGTAGGGGTCACCTCTAGTCCTATCTACTCCATGGATGGTTTTTGGATCTGTGTGTGGATACTGATGAGGATGTCAGTTACTTAAGTTGGGGAGATTATGATGACCCACTTAAGTAGTAATAAGTGAAACTCTTAAACATCGAGGCGCCTTTTCAGTTAACGGTGGAGTTCCTAATAAAAACTTCAAAGTTAAGCATGCTCATGTGAGCACTCGCAGGATGCGTGACCTACTAAAAAGTTATCTTCAGATGACAAAATCGTGAGGCCTTTCAAGCCAAAGAGGATAATACCTTAGTGCTTAAGAGTTTGGGCTGTTACAACATGTCTTTGTGGCCTCTTTTTCATGTCAATCTGCATGCTTATATATATATATATATATATATATATATATGCTCTTATTGGTTACTACTAAGATATTGGCATGTCTAGGATGCTAGAATTGTATGTCTATTTTCAATACTTGTGTTCTTATTGTTCTCAGCATGTCTCCATGTGATCATAAGCATGTTAGGATCATATTTATTTCAGTAGTTGCAGTTACTTTTGCTTTTAGCCTCACCATGTTTAGTCAATGTTTTTGTATGTTATTTTACATAGTGTTAAGTAGTTATAAATGATTAGTTTATAGCTACCCCATTCTTGTTGCTTGTTGCACCTTTATAATGCTTATATGTTTAAAAACCGTTAAATGTGATATATTAAATACTCAATTCACTTAAATTGCTTAAAATGTACTTAGACAATTATCTAATTGTAACATTTTTCTTTTGTTGGCTGGGGCCCTAGCATTTGTGATACCGATAAATGTTAGATTCAGAGTTGTTTGTCAGCAATGCTGCAGGATCGGAGCTGGTGTAGGAGGAGGATCTTCCTACTGTTGCTTAGATAGATTTTCCCCTACTTGTAGTGAGATTGAGAGATTTTTATTTCTATTAAATTTAGTTTGTAATAATTAAATTATGGATATATTTACTTTTTTGCATTTGATCTGAGTTACTATTTCTTTTACTCTTTTATACTATGTTATGCATGTGGATGTTATATTATTCTATTTTTTGCTTCCGTCACTTTGATTTGTATTGATGTATGTTCACGGTTCTCCTACAGGGTAACAAGTCATTGGCTTAAGGGGAGTTGGGTCCTACCTAACTCTACTTGAGTTGGGGATTTGCCACCTGAAGTGAAGCACCGTACTCCCCGCAGTTATGCTAATATTAGTATTTGCGTGGCTGCGAAAAGTACAGGGCCCGAAGTAATGGACAATACTTTTAACTAATTTAGGAAATTTTATAAGAGTTTAAATCAGCATTAATATAGTTTGTCAAGCAAAAATCAATCTTAATAAGATGAATCTCAAAACTTAATCTAAAGTTTAAATACAAAATAATCATGAATAAAGGATGAAATTCTAGAAAGCTATAAAACCAAAGTTTCATCCATTAAGTAACCTATTTACTTAATGAATAAATTATAACATAAATTTCTAAACTAATTTCTAAGGAATAAGATCCTAAGGATTTAAAAGAAAGTCCTAATGAATAGATTTAGGATAAAGAGAATATTTAATTTTTAATTTTTAATTTTAATCTTACTTTTTGATATATTTATCTTATGGAAGGCATAAGGTGAACTAAATTCACCTTATGAGGCTTAATTTATGACTTAGAAAGTTTTAAGTTAAATTTAAGGTTTTTCTTAAAATAATATTTTAATGAATTTGGACATCTTAAATTAATTCCAAATTAGTTATAATACTAATTTTAGAGTTTTAATTATGAATTTAAGGTTAAAGGATACTTAAACTTATATTTGGATAAAATAACCATTTTGCCCCTATTTAAGGGTTTAAAATTCAATTTTATGAATTATGGCTCTAAATTAAAATTTATTAAAGGCAAGATCACTTATTGTCTAATATGAAGATTGATAATAAGTACATCAAATTTGGATAAGAAATAAGCCTTATGAGATTAAATTAAGGTTTCAATTTGGTAATTTTATCCTAATGAAATCTAAATTTTCTAACATTTTATTGAAGTTTATTGTCTAAGATTTCCATAGAACTTAAAATTATTGAATTCTGATATGAAATGGCCAAGTTATAGCTAAAATAAGCTTAGGGTTAATTATATGAATTAAGGTTTCATAAATGGGGGTTAAAAATCTAACTCTTCTAATTAAAGTCCACATTTAATAAATTCAGTAGCTATAGCTTTCCTATAACCCACTGGTGCCTCCAAACGATGAATGGACAAGGATCTTGTCTAGCACTTCAACTCTGTGAGGCGACACTCCATCTATGGTCCTTTCGTATACCTGACCATCTCGAAGATCGTCTATCCAATAGTCGTCAAACCCCCTAAGGTAGAATGGAAATGCTGTCAACGAGTAGTCTGTTCCTAGGATACTTCAACCAATAAGTATTATGTTCATAGTTGATTATTATTTTCAAAAGTTCATTCAAGTCTTAAGATGTCCAGTTTATAAGTTGTGGTTTCAATCAATCTATTATGTGTGTTAAATTCATACGGTATCAATCTTCTAGACATAGTTTCTGCCTTTTTGTTTCTGAGATAGTTTGATGAACTTTTTGGATGATTACTTTGCACTACACATTGTAATTGTGATGTCCTGACACAGAGAATAGATTATAAAGTAGATAAGAACAAGCTCCTTATCTGATACAATATAATACTTCTCTGACACCAACTGTAGCACCCCGCCCCGTCGCTGCGCGCAAGAGAGAAAAAGTAATGTACCTCAACCTTGGTGGCAGAGCGATGCGCTACTCGGGAAGGTCGGGTATACAAGCAAAACCCATCCTCCTGAATAGGCTAGTAAGAACTGAGCCATGCTGAAGGCTGCTGACTCGAATCCTAAGAGTATGATCGAGATCCAATACCTAAGATAAGAGTGAAAAGCATATCTTAGAGATTAGGCTAGTACGTATATAAGGTCCAATGAGGTAAATAAGAACCCGATATACATTATCAAAATATATCAGCATTTCCAGTATGCTGATCACATCACAATACTAAGTTTAGTAGTATAACAGAGTGCGGAAGCTAAAAACAAATCATCTAGAATACATTCATCACAAGTAGTAATAGCCATTCGTCTCAAAAAAGAAAAGTAAAATACATCCAAAATTTATTACAAACAAATTTAAAATGCAGAAACATAAAGAGTCTATTTATAATGCTGAAATGAGCTAATAAGTAAAAGTATGTGCTTGATCCACTATAGCTCCATATGCTCCTCCTAGGTCTTCGGTACATCCTCCTGACCTGTCTCCACAAACTCCTCAGGATCTAGCAAATTATCGGATCCCAAAAGTACCCCATGTTAGACAAGAAGTCTAACACATCGCAACTAGCTATACAAAACTAAACTAAACATAACAAACAGAAAAGTAAAGCAAAACTGTAAAAGAACTGAGGAAAAATGTAAATGCTAAGTAAATAGAGCAGTAAAGGCCAGTTAAAGTGGAGCTATCGCCAAACAAAAACTAAAAGTAAAATAAACACTATGATGAAAGAGATGATATATGCTGCACTATATGTCACTAAAATAATGCACACAAATATGCTACACCATGGTATATTCCAGAACTATCACTGAAGGCTTATGAGTAGTACGATCCAATGTAAATACACTAGTTAGGAAGTCAGTATGGTGATGCAGATGCACCCTGAAATTTCTCAATCTGTGTATATCACATTCCGTAACCCATACAATATTACTGATACCCAAGTATCACAACAGAAGGAATGAGTCAAATTCATGTTTATGCTCATGCTTATACCACTATGTTGAATGAATGAAAAATTCAAAAATCAGTGAATAGTGTAGTAAGAAATGATAATGAATTCTAAGTCCCCACTGTGCAGAATCCTTCTAAGAAAATTCTGACTCCTAACTTCTAGATCGATGATTAATTAAAGTTGCATATTTACTTAAAGATCACTAGATGGGGTATTTATATACACATATTCAGTATATTGCAAGAAAAGGGGTTCTTATTACTTAGTTTGATGAAGCCACCCTAACAAAGTAATCTACATTAGGAGGCACCACCCGATGGTGATTTTGTGTCTCAAGCTAAGTATTAAGTTGCTATACTCACAATCATACTCAGTGTCTTAAGGAAGGTAAATCTCACTACCTATTGAAGTGATCTTCGCTATGAGGCATTGCCTGTTGGCAACTTGTCTTTCAATTAAACTAAGAAATGAGTACCCATTTAATACACTCTTAAGTTTGAATGATTTATTCTAATGGGACTATATTCGTCTAATCCCGCAGGATGAAACCTGCTCATAAGTCCTTATTAGAATGAATCAACAAATCTTGAATACTACTGGGGACCAGTAATATAGGCATACTATACTACACCACCTATTGATCAAGATTCAATCAAGTCTAGTTAATAAAGTAAGGATTTATCAAGACTATAAAGGACTAAACTAATGGGTAAGTCCTAAATAAGGTCTCACAAACCATTTGTGATCAAGGATCACTTGATATAAATTCTACTACAAGGATAAGTATCTATTCTAAGGTTCTTAAGTGATTACTACCACGTGAGGGATAAGATCAATCTCTAAGGTGATGGGATCTTTTATACTTCTACCTCAATGAGTCATACAAGGTCTCCTACCTCAAAATATATGAATTTATGTCTTTTAATAATTCAAGATGATATTATGAAGAGACACTTAAGATTCTTTCTTTTAAATGCTAATATTAATCTCTTAGGTTCTGCTTCATAATTAGGTTTAGGATGATTAGATCATATAACTTAATCATCTGATCACAACTCAATCAAAGATTAGGGGATCTAAATTAGGAATATTTTTAGGACTTAGATCACTTGGTTAATCAATATGATTTTATGAATCTTCTTATGCTAATCCTCTTACTTAAGAGAAAATCAGGGATCTTAAGGTTTGATTCAGATTGAGAAATCACATAGGATTATTATTAACCTAAATTTGTCTAATTCAAATATTCAGAATTAATTTCAAATCAAATGCATTATTAGAAAATGTCAAGTTCATAGTCTTACAATGAAGTTAATTAAGTTAAGGTTCTTAAGGATTTGGATTCTCCTTAAGTAGATTAGGGTTTGATCCATTCTCATATCTTAAGTAAAATCAAGTGTCTGTTTAAAGATCAATATAAAATCAATGGATTAATCATGCATTATTGGTGGTAACCTCAGACCTAGATCAAGTCTTAAAAGCTTGATCCAACTCTTAAGATTTCTTAAGTAATTCAAGATAATTAAGATTCTCAATCTTTATATTTATTCAAGTATACTTAATAAGTTTATCTAGAGGAATTCACTACATCTAACTTACTGTTATAAGTCAGATTAATACTCAGATTTTTGTAAAATAAGCAATACTTAGTGCTAATCAAACCCTAATTCAATTCAAAAAAGGATTAGCACATAAGTATAAATCCAATCATCAGAATTTCATGAAATTTGAAGCCCAAGTTCTAATTAACCATACAATTAATTAAAGCATAAGTTAACTAAGATCCAGTGAGTATAAACCCTAATATTCACTAATTATGTTTTAACAAAATTATGGCATAACTAGAATTACAGAGCTCAGAAAAATAATTTACTTAGCACGTGCATTCTAATCATCATAAGTAAACTAATGGCACCCTAAACATGCAATTTAGATAAGTAAAATTACTAATTTATCCTAATTAAGATCCACTGTAATTAGATAATAATTAAAGATCTAACCATCAGATGTATGATTTTATTTTATATTTAGGTCCCTGATGATTTTTTGATCATTTTCATATATAATATTATAGGATTTGGACCAGTGGATTAAAAGTTATTCAAATAATACATTCTGTATTATTATTTAATTAAATTCCTATGATTTTATTATTGGGATTATTTTCCTTAATTCCAATAATTCTGATTTAATTTAAACGGTTCGGCACTAAAATTTATTATAGTTTATTATTTGCATTAAAATTATAGTTTACTGTTGGCACTAAAATTCTAAGCTATGTAGCACTTTACATTTCTTGATTTGGAGTTCAATTGACTAAGTTATTGTTAATTGAAGATCAAGGGCATTTTGGTCATTTGGGAGAGAGTCCAAAATGTCACTTTACAAATTAGGCTCCAAATAGGAAAACTAATACTATCATAGTGATGGGGCTGTTCTCATGAGTATTTTAAGGCCCATATTGCCTATATTTGGATAACTAGGTAAAAAGTTATGGGAGTTTATTTAGGACCTAAAATATCACCATGTTAAATAATCTTTGAATCGAATTTTTGAATTACGTTATTTGATTCATTTTATTTTTCTAAGTAAAATGAGACTAATATTCGATATGTTTGGATCAATATATTCGAAGTTATGATATCCTAAAGTTTTAATTAAACAAATAAATAAATAAATTAATTAATTAAATATAATATTTCCATTCCCAAAAAAAAATTTAAAATTATTTTTAGACCTCAAAATTAAATTTTGACCGAAAATTTAGGTCAGAAACATCAAAATTATTTAAGAGGGAAAATTTTAGATTTTTCGGAGCTCAAACGGATGAAAAATGCGCATAATACATTTGGAATTAAATTTTTCCTAAGATTTTTAATTAAATTTGTATTTTTCAGAATTTAAAAATTCATCAATTAAAAATGGAGGGAAAACCGCTATCCAGGTCTGAACAGCGGACACCGGATCGGACCAATCAGCACCGTCGGAACGCGCAGAACTAACAGGATCGTGCCACGTGGCAAAACACAGAAACACCATGTGCCACGTGGCAAAATGTCTAAAACTCGGCTGCCACGTGGCAGCAAGCAGAGACCTGGGTGCCACCTGACAGCATGTTGAGCTTCGGGTGTCCCGTGGCAGCACCTCGTTAAGCCGCATCATCAGGTGCCACGTGGCAGCTCCCTATTGCGTCGTGCAACCGCAAAGCCACGTGGCAGACACGCGGTGATCTGTCATTGCGCAGCGTCACCGCATGCCACGTGGCAGCACCCCATTGTACCGCACAACCACGGATGCCACATGGCAGCCACGTGGCGATCTATCATTGCACCGCGTCCTCGCGGGTGCCATGTGGCAGACACGTGGCAACTTCGCGGAACCGTGATGCCATGTGTCGACGCCTGATTGCACCACAAAGCATGGGTGCCACGTGGCAGGTTCATGATGTGTCTGGTCCATATGGCGACACGTGGCAGCACCGCAGCATCGACGCACAGATGACTGCCACGTGTCATGCGGGATTTGTCGGTGGGGCAGCAACAGAGCCTACTAGGGGGGTGCTCCCGCCTATTTAAAGGCCTCAGTGAGCCCAAGGGGAGGCAACCATCGAATCGTCGGAAGATCACCGGAGTTCACCGGAAAAAGCTCCCGAAGTTTGCCAGAGGCGGAGGTTTGCGTCAAGTACGCCGGAGAAGATGAACAATAACTGCCACGTGGTAGTTCGGAGGTCCACAGTGCCACGTGGCAGACACGTGACAGCCAAGCAGTCTCTGTCTGTACACGTGGCATCCACGTGTCACCAGATGGCACATGGCAGATTTCTGTGTGCCCGCAGCCACGTGTCAACCACATGTTAGCCACGTGGCACCTGTCATCCACCGTTAACGGATTCCATTAACGGAAAGGGAATATTCCCTTACCGTCAGCAATAGTACCGTTAGTGTTAACATTAATGGTAACGGAACATTCCATTAACACAAAAATAATAAAAATTCAGAAAATTCTCAAAACTTCAAAAATTCATATCTTTTAAAATAGGAGTCCAAATATAGTGAAATTATATATCAAAATGATCAAAAAAATTAAGGATCCAAAAAATATTATCAGATTTTTTGATTTGACATAAAAATTTTAAAAAGTTATTTTTGCCTCGTAAAGCGTGTCATTTTCAGATTTTGATGAAAATATCATTGTTGTGCTCGTAATCATCTGTATAACCTAATAAAATAAAATTTGCACACCCACTAGGATGATTAACCAACTAGTCACTAACTAGATTAAGTATCAAATATGCAGGTAGCTTGAAGATAACATAAGAATGGTACTGGATATTTTCTTACGTTTATTTTTTACTTACTTTCTTTTAAATGCTTTAGCACCGCTTTGAGCCTTAAATTCAGTTTTACTTTTTTTGTTTTTAAGTTCTCTATTTATGGCAACCCTCACCCTTAACCCTCAATAGGTTTAGATTAAGGGTGGAGTGTCACTCTGGTTAACCCCTCACTTAGCATTGGATTAGGATAAACTCCACAATCCACCTGATTAGAGAAAGGTTAACTCAGAATCAATCAAGCAGTCACTATATAAGTAAAAATACAGAGTGCGAAAGTGATAAATAAATGACATCCAAGCATCATAATGTATATAAGAAGAGAAATATAACTCAGAAAAGTAGTATAGTGAAATCTGAACACACAGTCATAGGTACCTGTATTATTACATCAATTAAAGTTTGATAAAATAAATGTTTAAAATCCACTCATCCTCACAGGCAGTAAATGACTAGATATCTTCTGGCCCCAACTGCTGCGCCTCCTCTAAGTAAGGCTCCTCCTCAGGTGCAGGCTCCTCAAACTGCTCTAAGCCTGACATTGTCGATTTCACAATATAGGGCCCCAACCAAAAAAGAGAAAATCTGGTTAGATAATTATCTAAGTACATTTTAAGTTGAATTTTTAATAAGGTTATATAATATCACCATTTTACCATTTACTTCTAAGCATAATGTGTAAATACAGGAGCAATAAGCAACACAAGTAAAAAGGCAAACTATAGACTATGCTCTATAATATAAATAAGGTAAAGAAAAGAGGCTGAAGCATGCCTCGCATAACAAGTAATCAAGGAAAGGTATATAAGTGTAAATGTAACTGAATAAATGCTGGAAGAAAAATTCTACATCCTAAACATGCTAGTGATCAATAAAAATAATATGCTAATTAAGAAAATGAATAACTCAGCAGTGATATATACATATAGCAGCAAGATTCTAATATATATATATAAAGCAGTACAAAGAAATAGCTGACTGAAAAAGAATATACTGAAATAACCACAATTGCATATAAAACTATAATACATCAACTGCCATACATAAAAGAGCTACACTAGCTTGCCAAACGAAACTGAAGATCTTAGCACCAGTACGGCTAGGGCTACTCCTAGCTCGATACGGCTAAGCCAACAACAGTCGCACATATGGCCCTAACACGATACGACTAGGGCTACTCCTAGCTCGATACGGTTAGGTCACCAACTATCATATCGAAATATTATGGCACAGTACGGCTAGGGCAACTCCTAGCACGATACGGCTAGGACAACATTCTGTATGATCAAAAGAACACTGAGAGGCAGCTCAATCACATCAATTCATTATCATTTCACTTATTTGCTTTAATATTTTCATAAGGAATCTAAGGAGTCTCCATAATTTCCTAACATTTTATTTATGCATCAAATATCTTATATGATATGTTCAAAGAAAATATAAGGCACAAAAATACAAGGTATACGTAGCAACAAATAACAAGTAAGCAAGAGACTCGACTACACATGATAATATCATTTGTTTTCTACTTAACCATTCTAACTATTCCAAATTACACAAGTTCAGGATCACCATTTTCCTACTATCGAGTGTAATTTGGAAACTCGTCCTTATAAGTTAAAAGAATTAGAACTGATCATGTTCTAATCTAGATCAATCAGATAGACGACTATGAATTAAACAAATAAATCATATGTCCTAATTTTGTGAATTTAAACGTTCTAACTAAGATCTGATCAAGATCTTCTACACCTATAGATTATGGATTAAACGCTATGAGATTTTAGGTTTAATCACATAATCCAAACTGGATAAGAAATCAAACTTAATAGGATGAATTTCCTATCTTAAATCTAAAGTTAAAAAGATAAACTAATTAGAATGGGTTGTAAAACAAAATAATATCTGGAAACTACCAAAACTAAGGTTTCACCCATAGGGTAACCCAATTTTACCCAATGAATGAACTCTAACCTAAGATCTAATCCTAATCTCAGGAAAGGTCCTTAAGGTGGGGTAAGACTTAGGAAAAATTATTAGAATTCAATTTAATGACTAGTTTTATTTACTTATATGGTACTAATATGATTACATTATTAATCCCAGTATCCAAAGAATTTAATTAAGGGCTAAAATTGTGCATTTCCAATTTTAAGGTAAAATAATTATTTTGCCCTTACCTTAAGGGTCAAAAAGTCAACTTTTGATTTAGGGATTCAAACTGAGTTTTCTCTTCTCCAAATAATTTCTTACTGTCTAACTTGAAGATAGACAGTAAGTACGTCCAATTTGGACGAGAAACGACCGAGTTATGGCTAAAATAAGGATAGGAGTATTTTGGTCATTTCCCTAAATTCTAGGGTTCAAATCCTAAATATTATTTCTGTGAAAATGATTACATTAAAATTCTAAACTAGGTAGCTTCTTCAATTTTTGGATTTGGAGTTAAATTGACCAAGTTATGGCCATTTGAAGTCCAAGGGCATTTTGGTCATTTTCACTAAAGTCAACTCTAAATTTTAGAGTTGATTTTTTGCCCTGATATCCAAATGGGAAAACTAATACTATCACGGTGATGGGGCCACTCTCCTGAGTATTTTAAGACCCATATTGACTATGTTTTGATAATCGGGTAAAAGGTTATGGGGTCTTAAAGAGGCCCCAAAATGCTACCTCGTTATGCGTACCCCGAAACAAAATTTTACATTATGCCATTTGATTCTAAATATTTTTCTGAGTATTTTAAGACCCATATTGGCTATGTTTGGATCATCCTACAAAAAGTTATTAAACTTTTAAGTTTTACTATTCAAAAATACAATTTGAATTATTTTACTATTCATTTATTCAAATTATATTATTTTACTGTTCATTCCTAAAGTTTAAATTTAATATTTCTGATTTTTATATCATTTACTATAGCAAAATAATTAGTGCTAATTACTTTAAATTAGTCCTAATTATTTATTAATTATGAATTAATTTAATTATATTTTACTATTCAAAAGTAATTAGGCTAATTACTATTTAATTAATTATCCTAATTACTGTTTAATACTAATTAACTTATAATTATATTTAATTAATCAAATATACTGTTCAATAGTAATTAACACTAATCCTGAGTTAATTAATACTAACTGTAGTTAATTATGGCTAATTAACACTAACAGTAATTTAATTAATTTCTAATTAATCAACAGTGGGCCCCACTGACACGTGGCACCTTCAGAGGCTGCCACGTGGCATAGTGAACCCCATGGGCTGCTGACTCAGCACAACTGACTGGTCAGTGGGCCCAATCTGACACGTGGCACTGCCAAAGTTTGCCACGTGGCACTGTGGGTCCCACGGGCTGCTGACTCAGCTCAGGTGACAGGACAGTGGGCCCACCTGACACGTGGCACTGCCAGAGGCTGCCACGTGGCACTGTGGGTCCCACAGGCTGCTGACTTAGCTCGGGTGACGGGACTGTGGGCCCACTTGACACGTGGTAGTGCCAGCGGCTGCCACGTGGCACTGGGAGGCGTAAACGTACCCATTGGAGACGCAGCTCGACCAAATGAGAACATTAGAAGCAGAACTGAGCAATTGCTGGAGATGGCAACTATTATCACCAACCAAAACCAATATTTCGCTTCTGAAACTATGCCTAAATCGGAACCAAGTGTAACGGCCGCCCCTTGACCGTTGTCGAGTAACACTAACTCAACTACGATCAAGTGGTGACTGTCACTAATACCACAGATAATAGATAACTTATCCATGGCATTAATCTGAAGGGGAGCACAGTATTAGGCAGAAACATAAGTAAAGCAGTGCAAAAATTAAAGAAAAAGGCATTCAACAGTATCCACATCCATTCACTCATATACAATATAGAAAATACAGAATAATAAGAAAGAAACTTCTTTATTACATTTAATTGAATAAGAACAACATGAATTTTTACTAACTGAGCAAGGTCTCCTTTCGTACAGAGTATCAACCTCACCTGACCTTCTATCACCAGCACACCCCAAGTACAAGGTCTGAGCTAACACCTGATGCTACCATATGTACATATATGCAGGGCCAAGCCAATAAAGGAAAAATAATATTAGACTTATAAAGTCTAAGCACAATAAAACTGTAAAATAGTTTATAATTGCATTTAAGAAGGTGTTATTCAACATATGAGTAAGACAGAAATAAAACTGCAGAAATACTGTAAATAGCTGAAAGTATAAGCTGTACAAAATGGAAGCAAAGTAAAGTAAAAATGCGAAAAAACTGTAAAGACATTAAATAACTGAAACTGTAAAGACTAAGCAAGGTAAAACTGCATCAAAACTAAATACTAAAAGTAAATAAAAATACCAGATGCTCATACATCAATGTGAAAGGAATGTCAAATGCTGAGAAGGATGTTATAAGCTGCACTATATGCCACTGAAACAATGCTCACAAATATGTTATACCACAGTATATCACAGAACTATCACTAAAGGTTTATGAGTAGTACGGTCCAATGTAAGCACAACAGTTAGGAAGTCAGTATGGTGATGCAGATGCACCCTGAAATTCCCCAGTCTGTGTATATAACATTCTGTATCTCATATTGTATCACTGATAACCATGTGTCACAATAGAAGGAATGAGTTCAACTCATGTTTATGCTTATGCTTATGCCATTATATGGTATGAATGAAAAATCTCGAAATCCATAAAGAATATAGTAAGAAACAAAAATGAATCCTAAGTCTCCACTGTGCAGAATCCTACTAAAAGGATTCTGACTCCAAATCTCTAGATCGATATTTAGTTAAAATTGCTTATTTACTTAAAGCGATCTTCATTAGGATGCACCATCCGATAATGATTTTGTATCTCAAACTAAGCATTTAGTCACTAAACTCACAATCATACTTAGCATCTTAAGGAAGGTAATTCCCCTTTTACTTAGTTTTATTTAAGCCATACCTATTGAAGCGATCTTCGCTAGGAGGCATTGCCGATGGCAACTGTCCTTCAATAAAACTAAAGAATGGGTAACCGTTTAATACACTCTTAGGATCGATTGATTTACTCTAAGCGAGGTTATATCCACCTAAGCCTGCAGGATATCAACAAAGATAAATCTCACTTAGAGTGACTCAACTAATCCCGAATATTACTGGGGACCAGTAATATGGGTATACTATACTACAGTTACTCAATAACCATAGTTCAATCAAATCTATTTAATAGCACAAGGATTTATCAAGACTACAAGTCTTAAATTAATAGGTAAGTTCTATACAAGGTTTTACCAATCAAATGTGATCAAGGATCACTTAATATGGATTCTACCACAAGGAGATGTATCTCTTCTAATGTCTTAAGTGATCACTACCACAAGGAGAATAAATCAATCTCTAAGGTGATGGGATCTTCTATACTTCTACCTCAAGGGGTTATACAAGGCTTCCTACCTCAAGATATGAGAATTTAGGTCTTTTAAATAATTCAAGATGATCTTATGAAGAGAACATAAAGATCTCTCTTCTAAAGGATGATATTAATCTATTAGGTTCTAGCTCCTAATTAGATTTAGTATGATTAGATCAGATGATTAAGTCATCTGATCACACTTAATCTAAGATTATGGGATCTAAATCAGGAATATTTTTAAGACTTAGATCACTTGATTAATCAACATGATTTTATTAATCTCCTTATACTAGTCCTCTTACTTAAGAGAAACTCAGGGATCTTAAGGTTTGATTCAGATCAAGAAGTCACATAGGATTATTATTAACCTTAATTTGTCTAATTCAAATATTTAGAATCAATACCAAATCGAATGCATTATTGGAGAATGCCAAGTTCCTTATCTTATAATCAAGTTAATTATTTAGGTGGTTAAGAGTTTGGGTCTAAATCCGACATATTAGGTGTTAACCCCTAACTTATCAATTTAAGACCAATAGTTGCATTACAAATCAATGACAAATCAAATATTATTGGTGAATTATTGATGGCGATCTAAGATCCAGATTAAGTGTAAATCACTTAATCAATCCCTTAAGATCTCTTAAGTTAAGGATACATGAGAGTTTATGGAAATTTAGCATTTAGGACATAATCAAGACACCTAAATCCTTAAACATAGCTTATAAGGTTAACATACAACTTAAGAAAAGTAAAAGCATAAAAGAAAACAGTAATAAGAACTATGCAAGTGATGTACGCACTTAACATTAAACTAAACAAATATTTTAATATATATAACTTAATACAAGTTTCAAGTACTTATGTACCTTGCGCTTACGATGTGAGCTTGCATTTTATCACTTGGTTGGGATGAGGCAGCACTCACAACACTTGCACCAATTGGGGTAGAAAGCGACTAAAGATACTTACTTTGACAATCGTGAGATCTCAACCCAAAATACTCTACAACTACAATTAGAAGATTTGAAATACAACATGCTAAGGAGGGATCTAGAGGATGGCCTATGAATCAATTAGCATGAGTAAAAGTAATTATTTCTTATGTTCATGGAGATACATTGATTATACTAAGAAAATGATGGAAAAGAATTTTGACTCATCAGTAAGCTATCTTCCTCATGCAAATTTTAGTGATAACTAAGATGAGAAACAATGAATAGAAAATCATACGACTGATTAATAAATCATTTAACTAAACTCCAATGATTATCCATTCGGGACACTTAATTTGGATTCACATACAAGCATACATATTCAAATAATTACTTATTATATGGTTGGCCAACTAGTAGACATCGCCAATAAATCAATTTATAAAATTGATTAATTCCTTAAACATATGTTGGATGCATATGAATTTACGACTACCATAGCTAGCAAGCTAATAGAAGATAAAACAACATTTTAGTGAGCAACCATTAGACATACATCTTAACATAGCAAACTATCTAAGTTAGCAACAATTAAATCCATAGGATTAATAAAGTGAATCTCAAGATTTTTCTTGGGTCTTATTGAGTACATCAAATCAATAGAATTTTGCAAATAACAATCAACATATGTATGACAATTTTAACTCTAGCCAATGCAAAAGAAGGCTTAAATCGTGCACATACATAGAACAAATGAACCACTAATTGAACAAGTAATAAATTGATAAATTACCAACAATGGTTGGATCCATAAATTTTAGATTTATAGGGATTTCATACCTTGCCAACAACCAAGAGGGTTGCTGATTTTAACCTTGGAAGAGGAGGAAGGGCTGCTCCCAATTTTGGCCAAGAAGGAGGAGGTGCTTGGCCTTCCAAGTGGAGAAGGAGAAGGGGTGCTTGGTCGGCCAAGGAGGAGAGGAGGAGCTTGGTCAGCCAAGGAGGAAGGGCTGCTCGGCTTGGAGGGAGTGGAGAAGAAGGAAATTCGGCCATGGAGAAAGAGATGGGGTTCGGCCATGGAGAAGAGAAGGTGGCTCGGCCATGGAGGAAGAAGGGGAGGGGGTGAGGTGGCTTGGCCATGGAGGAAGAAGGAGAGGAAGGAAATTCAGTTAAGGAATAAGGGAGGAGCTGCTTGGGTGGCCAAAGAGGAAGAAAAATTCGGATTTGGGGCTGTTAGGTTAGGGTTAGATACTTAAGAGGCAAAAAGGTAAATCCAATCGCAGCCGTTAGATCAAAATCCAACGGCTGAAACTTCTCAAGCCTTGATCTAAGTCGTTTGAACTCCAAAAATTACAAACTTGGTATCAAACGACCGTCTCAATGAGACGAACGCAAGCGTCTAAAAATTATTGAATTTGGAGGAGTATTTTATTTTATATTAATTTTTAAGTGAAAAACTTCAAAAATTCACTATGATTAATCCGGAGCCCGAAAAATCACGAAACTTAAAACATAGATTTCTCTTATAATTCTTAATTTAAATATACAAAAATTTATGAAATCCAACTTTTATTTTATCTTTTATCGACTCTAGAAGTTTAAACTTCCCAATTTTATTTAGGACGATCTGAAACTCGGATTGCGCTCAAATTTTGGTGGAAGGATCCCCTTAATATGCTTCATTTGAGGATATTTTTATTTCATTTTTATTTGACTAAAATTTAAAATTCTAATTTCGACTTAATCCTCCTAAATTTAGAGTTAATCACGAATGTAACAACACCGGGTTGTTACACCAAGGCCTAAGATTGACAATGCTCTCCAAAACTCCCTCAAACTTCACCCGCCCACTTTTAATGGTACACCTGGCCCCATGGAGGTAGAAGATTGGTTGCAGCTCATAGAAGATAAGCTTAACAGTATAAAGTGCCCAGCTTCTGAATCAGTAAGGTTAACTCAATACCTATTGGAAGGAGAGGCGAAGCGATGGTGGAAGGTGTCACAAGACACCAAGTTTGCTGGATTAGACCTAGAGACATCCCGTGGGAGGAATTTGCCAGTGAGTTTTGGAGTTGCTACATCCCTCACTCAGCTCGAAAGATATTAGAAAATCAATTCATAAGGCTAATCTAAGAAGGCACGACGGTGGCTGCCTACGAAGCTGAATTTACAAGACTATTCCGGTACGCTCCCAAGCTCGTTGACACTAAAGAAGCCCGATGCAGCAGATTCTTAGAAGGGCTAAAAGACTCCATCCGCACCATCCTAATTCCAATAAGGCACACCCGATTCGTCGAGCTTCTAGAATCTGCAACCATGCTAGAGCACAATGAGCAGAGGATCGCCGAAAGGTAAGGGAGAAGACCCTTTTACGTCGAAGCAAATCAAGGCAACTTCAAGAGGTCTAGACCTAATCCTCCGGCTCGAGTGTTCCAGTTATCTACCGATGTCCCCAAGAACCACGTGGAAGGGGAGTGCTCTCGACCACACCCGCTAGGCCGCTGCTACCATGGTGGGAATCAATGCTACCAATGTGGTCATCCGGGCCATAGCTATTGACGTTGTCGAGCGTACAAGTCTGCAGATGGAGATGTCATTCCTAAGGGAATGGCCGAGGTTGCTCCAACTCAAAATATAGTCTCGATACCACCTAATAACGCTGCCTCCTGGCCTCAGCAGGTAGTGCCAACAAAAGCGCCAACTTCCACCCGCAACGTTGCAACTCCTTCAACTTTAGTAAGGCCATCTTCCTCATGCCCAGCGGCCCCAGCAAGGGTGTACATGGTCACACTAGTCATGGCACCATAAGATAACAAAGTAGAATCAAGTATCATTCATTTTGATAGTCTACCATGCAATATTTTATTTAACACAGGAGCTAGCCATTCCTTCATATCAAAAAAATTTATGAAAAGATTAGGGTTGCCCTTTCAATATTTGGCCAACAAGCTAAGCGTGGGGCTACCTTCTGGGGCTCATATGACCACCCAAGGAACACATCGTTGTTATATCCCTCTTGATGGCAAGGCGTGCGAAGCCATACTACAAATTCATCCAATTGAAAACTTTGATATTATATTAGGGATAAGTTGGTTAAGTAGGCATGAAGCCACCATCGACTGCCAAAGAAAGAAAATCACGATAAAAAGTAAAGGGAAGTCGGTGACATTTATGGGGAAACTTGGAACTGCCGCATCACTAATTAATGCTATTAAAGCTAAAAAAATTAATAAAGAAGGGATGCCAAGCCTATTTGATCACCATGGCGGGTGGATCTGAGTCAAAAGTCGGATTGCTGGAAACTCGCGAGGTCAAGGAATTTGCCGACGTATTTCCCGAAGATTTGCCTGGATTACCCCCAATACGCGAGGTGGATTTTGCTATTTAAGTAATCGATGACACTCAACCACTGTCCAAGGCACCGTACCGTTAGCACCGAAGGAGCTGCAAGAACTCAACACATAATTGTAAGAATTACTAGCTATGGGCCTTATTCGACCAAGCATGTTACTATGAGGAATGCTAATACTATTTGTAAAGAAGAAGGACGGATTGATGAGGATGTCTATAGATTACTGGGAGCTAAATAAGGTAACAATCAAAAAAAAGTATCCACTCCCTCACATTGACGACCTATTTGATCAGCTAACTGGAGCTAAGGTCTTCTCCAAAATAGACTTACGATCAGGGTATCATCAAGTGCATGTAAAGGAGGAGGACATTCCAAAGACTGCCTTCAGGACTCGCTACGGACATTACGAGTTCTTGGTAATGTCCTTTGGCTTAATAAACACACCTTCAGTTTTTATGGATTTGATGCAGATAGTCCTTAAGTCCTTTATAAATAAATTTGTGATCGTCTTTATAGACAACATTTTAATCTACTCTAAATCCGAAGATGCCCATGAGAATCATCTGAGAGCTGTGTTGGAAGTGTTAAGAGCTAACCATCTTTACGCCAAATATTCCAAATGCAAATTTTGGTTAAGCTCGGTAGCATTTTTGGGCCATGTTATTAATGCCGAAGGCATAAGGGTAGATCAGAATAAGATAAGTGCAATCCAGAAGTGGTCCTAGCCAACCACGGTAACAGAAATTTGCAGCTTTCTAGGCCTCATCGGGTACTATCGAAGGTTTGTGAAGAATTTCTTGTAGATAGCTTGTGGCGACCGGAGATCGAAGTTCGAGAGTCTCAAAAGAACGATTCATATACTGGAAATATTCATTTATGAAAATAAAGAAAACAAAATACATGAATATCCCCATTTACATCTAGAGCCATACACATATGAATTTACAATAGTTTTTAATATTTACAATAATAAATTAAAACATCTTTATTCTCTCATATATCAACTGCTTCTCTTTAAATTTCTTTAGGTAGATTTTCAAAGCTTTTAATTTTCAAAACCTGAAAAATTTAGTTACCAGTCAGATACGAGTATACAAATCGTTCTTATAAGAATAATTCTAGCATCCTAAAATAGGCATGAATCAAATAGGAAAACTAATTGAATAACTGCATAGCATATATAGAAAAGCAAATTTTCAAGTTGAAGTATTGCCCTACAAATTTGCTGTGAAATTCAATATAAAAAGCATGAAATAAATAAATTTTATCAAAAGTATTTGTAACAATAAGTCGAGTCCGTAGACTCCTAAGCCCAAATGGGTAAACCCATATGCATAACCTGTAGGAAGCTTATCTCACTACCCGTCGGTAGCTTACTCAAAATAGGAATTGATAGTGTGTCTTTCTGCTGGATTTGCCCACTTCCTAAAAAGAGATAAATCCCTCCATATAACTCCCAGGGGCTGCCAGCAGACCCAATCTGTACAGATTCTCAGTGTTGCTTTCCATCCTCCAAAGACAATCACCACAATAATATATACCACATTTTATTTTTTTGTTACATGCTGATTTGATAACATTCTTTTGCAGATTATAAGCGGTAAGTCATTTAATAAAGCTCAAATGAAAATGGCTCAAATAAGAATACTGAAATAAAACTTATAAGTAGATTTACGTACCTGACTATTTTAACAAAATATCAACCAATTTAATTTCTTTAATCTGCCAAAAATAGTTTAAGTAATTAATTTAATATTTTATGTTTTTAATATAATTTGTAATATTAGGTTTTTATAATAAAATGAATATTTGAATATTTAAATTATTTTATTAAGTTACTTAATTATTATGCCTTATAAGGTCAAATTGGGAATTTGACCTTATAAGGGCATTTTAGTAAATTTTTACCCTTAATAAAAATCGAAGAATTTCTATTAGTTTATTATAGATTAGGTTCTAAGGTTTCTATAGAATCTAAAATTGTCAATTTCTAATATGTATTGGCTAAGTTATAACCAATATAATTCCTAGGGTTAATAATTATGGTTTAATGTGATTAGTGAGTGATTAGTGAATTTAGTCACAAAATTATTAAACTAATTATACAGTTAGGTTTTAATTTACTTTATGAGTCTTCTGAAACTGAAATTACTTAATTTGGATCATTAGATTTGTTAATATTCACTAATTAAGTTTTAGAGTAATTAGGGTTGATTATGAGATCTAATTATTGGATCCTAAATATTTTTATAATTTACTGTAAATTAGATTTTTTTGATCTAAATTAATATTTAGATCACCTAATTTGGAGCTAAATTAACTAATTTATGTCCAATCAAAGTTTTAGGGTTTGAGGGCTTAATTAGGGTTAGGTCCTAATTGTGATTAGTCTAAATTTAATTCAAACAACAGATTAATACTTCTAAATTATTCCTTAGGATTTTTTGAGTATTTTGAGACCCATATTGGGTATGTTTGGAATAGTGTGTACAAAATTATAGCTAAATGTAGTTTTGTGACATTTTTGGATTTACTTAAATAAATATTACTAAATAAAAATACAGTTCCAAATGAAGTTCTGATAATTTCATAATATTCCATTAATTTTTCTGGTCACAATGTATATTTATTTGTCATTAATTGGATTTATATATTTATTAAGATATGAATAATTGAAATTTAGAATTTAATTAATTATTAGTATATTAATATTATTATTTTAATATATTCATTTCCTTAATCTATTTATTAATTTGATTCTTATTTTCAGTTTATATATATATTTATAAGTGCTTAATTTATTAATTATCTAAATTTTTCTATTTAATTAAATATACATATACATATATATAAATACATATGTATATATTATATATTATGTAGATTATATGTATAAAAATGTATTAATTATTTATTTTCTTTATTCAGTTATTATATAAGTATATATATATATATATATATATTTATCTTTATAATTAACTTAATCTTCTGCAGGTGGGCCCCACTCCTTTAGACGGACGAGATCGCCGCGGGACCCAACTCCACGTGTTGGCCCGAGATTGGGTAGCAACAATCAGGCGGGTCCCACTTGCTGCCTCGGTCGAGATAGTCATCATGACTGCTCAGATGCGACCCCACCGAAGCTGCAGAGGTGCGGGGTGCGGACACGCGTAGCTCTGTAGAAGATATGGCTGAAGACCGTAGGATTCTTGATCGGACCGATCAGAAGATCCATCCCATCTAATGGCCGGCTTTAATAAATTAATGATGGCGTTACTTAAATACGGACGACATCGTTAAAATAAATTTAAATATATTATTATTTAATTAACTTTAACCTATTTTATTACTTAAATATAATTAATTAAATACATCTCAAAAATTTCCAATATATCACTCCTAGCTAATTGAGAGGTTCTGAATGCAATGGCGCACTCGAATTTTGTATACGATGAGTATTTAATTATTCAATTTTTCAAGTATTTAAATAATATTAAAATATTTATCAAAATTTTAACGTCTTCCAAATGCATTCAAAACTTCACCCCTAGCTAATATGGGGGTAGTGAATGCAATGGTGAAGTCGGATTTTCAATTTGAGGTCAAAATTATTTAAATATTAATAAACAAATTGGAAAATAATTTCTCGTATTTTACATTCTCTCCAACTTAAAAGGGATGTCGTCCCGACATCAATCTAAATTTTTTTTTAAAAAAAATTAACAGATCTAGAATCACTTACTAGTGGAATAAGTGAGGATATACTTTCTTCATTCTTGATTCTTCTTCCCATGTAGCTTCTTCTTTACGATAGTTCTTCCATCAAACCTTTATCATGGGAATAAATTTATTTCTTAATTTCCTCTCATCTCGATCTAGAATTTCCTTTGGTTCGATAACATAACTGAGGTTTAGTTGCAAATTAATATCTTCTACTTGCACTCTTATTGAAGGTTCTGATAAGCATTTTCTTAGTGAGGAGATATGAATACATCATGCATCAAACTCAAGTGTGGTGGGAGCTTAATTTGATATGCCACTTAGCCTACTCTCTTCAAGACTTCAAAAGGTCCAATAAATCTTGAACTTAATTTCCCAAGAACTCCAAATCTTGAAACTCCTCTGGATGGATTAACTTTCAAATATACGAAGTCTCCAACAGAAAATTCCACATGACGATGATGAGCATAAGAATATTACTTTTGTCTATCTTGAGCTATTTTCATTCGATGCTGAATTAACTTAATCTTTTCTGTTGCCTAAAGAATTAAAACTGATTTTAATATCCTATTTTCTCCAATATTATTCCAAGATAAAGGAGTGATACACTTTCTTCCATAAAGAGCTTCATAAGGAGCCATTCTAATGCTTGCTTGAATACTATTATTATAAGAGAATTCAATTAATAGAAGGTGATCATCCCAACTTCCTCCAAAATCTAACACACAAAGACGAAGAAGATCTTCTAGAGTTTGATTCACTCTTTCAGTTTGTCCATCAGTTTGCAGATGAAAAGCTGTGCTCATACAGAACTGGGAACCAAGATCTTGATGAACTGCTTTCCAAAACTTTGACGTGAACTGCCGTCTTTATCAGAAACAATAGTTTTTAGGATACCATGTAATCTTACTATCTCTTTTAAATAGATCTTTGCCAATTTGTCTACTGAATCTATCTGCTTGATGGGTAAAAAGTGTGCTGATTTTGTAAGCCTATCCACAATTACCCAAATAGAATCATTATTGGATTTTGAATGAGGAAATCCAGTTATGAAATCCATAGAAATATCTTCCCATTTCCATTGAGGTATAGCTAGAGGTTGAAGTAATCCTCCTAGTTTCTGATGCTTCGCTTTTACTAAGTTACAGGCTTCACACTTAAATATAAACTCAACTATACTTTTATTCATTCCTGGCCACCAAAAGTGTGATTTCAAATCTTGATACATCTTATTATTTCCTGGATGAATAGAGTATCTAGAATGGTGAGCTTTTTTCAATTGTTTTGATCTTAGCTCAGCTTTATTAGGTATCCAAATTCTTGATCCACACCAAATGTTCTTATTTAAATCCAAATTTAGTTCTAGATGCTTTCCTGATTGAATATATGCAGATAAGGAGCTATATTCTTCATCAAGATGTTGAGCTTCTTTAATTTCATCCATTAATGAGTATTCAACCGTCATTTGAAATAGATTAACATTTGATGGTAATACGACTTCTAATTGGAGATTTTCTATTTCCTTGAGTAAGATAGAGTTAGAGGTCAAAATATGCAAATGTGAGATTACCTTTCGACTTAGTGCATCTGCTACTACATTTGTCTTTCCAGGATGATATTGAATTGATAAATCATAATCCTTGATTAACTCTAACCATCTTCGTTGTCTTAAATTTATCTCTTTCTGAGTAATGATATACTTCAAACTTTGGTGATCAGTGAAGACTTCACATCTTACTCCATATAAGTAGTGTCTCCAGATCTTAAGTGCAAATACTATTGCAGTCAATTCCAGATCATGAACTGGATAATTTTTCTCATGAACTTTAAGCTGTCTAGATGCGAAGGCTATAACCTTTCCTTCTTACATAAGAACACATCCTAACCCAATTCCAGAAGCATCATAATAAATTTGATATTCTTTTCCTTCAGCTGGCAAAACTAAAATAGGAGCTGATGTTAAACATTCTTTTAATTTTTGAAACGCTGATTCGCAAGATGAATCCCATACATAAGACACATCTTTTTAGGTAAGACGAGTAAGAGGAACTGCAATCTGAGAAAAGTTCTTAATAAATTTATGATAATAACCAGCTAATCCCAAGAAACTTGGTATTTCTATTACTGAAGTAGGTTGGGGCCAATCGTGAATTGCACTTATTTTGCTTGGATCAAATGGTATTCCTTCCTTGCTAATTATATAGCCTAAGAAGGTTACAGATTGAAGCCAAAATTCATATTTTGAGAATTTAGTATACAGTTGATGTTGCCTTAACAAGCTCAAGGTAATTCTAAGATGCTCTTCATGTTCCTTAGCATTCTTAGAATAAATCAATATATCATCAATGAAGACGATGATAAATGAATCTAAGTAAGGCTTCATTATTCGATGCATTAAATCCATAAAATAGGATGGGCATTGGTTAACCCAAAAGGCATCACCAAGAATTCATAATGCCCATAACACGTTCTAAAAACAGATTTAGGAATATCCTCATCTTTGATACGGAGTTGGTGATAACCAAATCTCAAATCAATTTTGGAAAAGATTAATGCACCGACTAATTGATCAAATAAATCATTAATTCTTGGTAATGGATATTTATTTTTAATGGTAACCTTATTCAATTCTCGATAATCAATACATAGGCGCATACTCCCATCTTTCTTCTTAACAAACAAGATTGGGGCTCCCCATGGGGAATTACTTGGTTTAATAAATCTTTTTTCAGTCAATTCCTGAAGTTGATTCTTAAGTTCTTCTAATTCTTTGGGTGCCATTCTGCATAGCTGCACCGCTTACATGAATATTTCCAGTATATGAATCATTCCTAAAGAAATTCCATATAGCTGCATCGCTTACAAAGTTAACTCGGAAGGGAATGCCATTCGTATGGGACTCAGAATGTGAAGCCTCATTCCTTAAGCTAAAAGAAACTTTGACCACTGCACCTGTTTTGACTATGCCGCAAGAAGGGAAGGACTTCCAGGTCTACACTGACACATCCAAAATAGGCTTGGGTTACGTGCTCATGCAAGAATGTAGGGTGGTGGCCTACGCATCAAGACAGCTGAAGGATCATGAGAAGAACTACCCCGCTCACATTTTAGAGCTTGTTGCAGTAGTATTTACTCTAAAGATATGGAGGCATTATCTATATGGACTCAGATGCAAAATCTTTACTGATCACCAGAACTTAAAATATATATTTACTCAGAATGAGTTAAACTATAGACAAAGGAGGTGGCTAGAATTAATAAGCAACTACGATCTGAATATTTAGTACCATCCTGGTAAGGCCAACATAGTCGTTGATGTTCTTAGCAGAAAAACAACTTTAAACACCATCCTTTCTCTCAGTCCATTATTAGCATAATTCCAAAAGATGTGCATAACGCCAACCCAAGGAGAGATCCTGAACATAATTCTCAAAGAAAGTACTTATGAACCTACTTTGCCCACATGCATAAAGATCTCTCAAATAAAGAGCGAAGAATACCGAAAATTAAAGGTGGATATAGAGCAAGGACGGAGAACAGACCTCCATCTTCAATAAGGGCAGTATATCTACAAAGGTAATAGAATTTGTGTGGGGCCCCCGTACTAACAATAAGGAAGTACGGTGCTCCAACTGTGGTAAATCCCAAACTTAAGTAAAGTTAGGCGAACCCAACTTGCCTTAAGGCAAGGACTTGTCACCAAGTGCTATAACATTCATCAATATAAATATTAAAGTGGCAAAAGCAATATAAAAATAGGGTAACATCCACAAGCATACATAGTAGGAAAAGAAAATGCAATATAGTAACTCATCACAATGCAGAAAGTAAAGTACATTCAGAAAGTTTAATTATTAAAAACTGAAATGAATAACTGAAAATAAAAGACTCTCGTCCTCATTGGAATAACAAGACAAAGCTAACTAGACAATAGCTGGAAGGTCCTCCTCCTGAATTGGCTCCTCCTCAGCGACACTGCCCACGAACACGTCTGAATCTGACATTTGTCGATATCACAAATGCCAGGGCCCCAGCTAACAAAATAAAAAGGTTATAGTTAGACAATTGTCTAAGTATATTTTAGGCTATTTAAATGAACTAAATATTAAAAGATATCTCATTTAATTTAACTACACATGCAAGCAGTAAAGGGTGCAACAAGCTATGAAAGAACTGGAATACTATAAACTATCTATTTATAGCATGCAACATACAAAACACTAAATAAGCAAGGTAAGGCTAAAAGCAAAATAATTGCAGCTACTGAATAAACATGATCTTAACATGATTATGATCAAAGTAAAACATGCTGAGTATAAAAGAACACAAGTACTGAATTCAATAAAATTCTAGCATCCTAAACATGCCATTCATATATATATATCTAAGCCATAAAAGTATACATACAACATGCAGATTAAGATGAAAAGAAAGGCCACTAAGACATATGGTAAAAAGCAAAGTAATATATGATAAGTAAAGCCACTGAGACAAGTGGCAAAGCGAGCAAATACTGAAAAATAAGGCCACTGAAGCATGTGGCAAAACAAACCAGAAAACTAAAACAATACAATACAAGTAAAGTAGTAATATGCCTAAGTTCTAGTACTGCCATACCAGCCAATAGGCCATACAGGGCCTCCAATATCAATCAATCAGTCAATCCCCAGCCTAGCCATCCAAATATGCTAGGTCTGAGTCTAGTCTATACAATACTACTACTGAAGAGGCAGACTAAACTAGGTCATATTCTACTAACTGTGACAAAACAAAACTGAATGATATGTAAATTATATACTAGCTTAGGATACATCATCCTAAGTTTTCCTATTATGCACAAGGGCTAAAGCTCAAAATCTAAGATATGCAAAGCAATCTAGTCAAAGTAAGCAAGAGACTCAATCTAGACTTATGTGATATCTGTTGTTGTCTAATTTTCAAATCTAACTACTCTAAGAAGGTACAAGCTTAGGATCTCCAATATCCAGCTATCGAGTAGAATCTCATATTTACGTCCTTAAAGTCAAAAATTAGAACTTAACGAGTTCTAATCCAAAAATCATGTGACAACTATATGGTTTAAATAAGCAAATCAATGACCTAGTTTTATGAATATTTTACTCTCTTACCCAAATATTGATCAAATAAATAAAGATTTAAGAATTTAGAACTTAAACCCTATGAGGGTTCAAATTTTAAATCCAAGGTGCTATTCTAAATAGGATCTAGGTTTCTCACTTAATCCCAAAGATAAAGAATCCTATAAGTTGAAAGATTCAGGAACTAAGATCCTAGTGAAAGGCTATTCTGCTGATTATAAGATAAAATAATCAATTAAGAACTTGAGAATCTAAGATCTATATTCAATCTTTAAGATAACTCTATTATCTTATTAATTGAATCATCCTATACCCACATGGAAGGTCTCAAAAGATTAAATAATAAATCATTAAAGAATTTCAATTGGAGGTGGTTTGATTCAAATTGAAGATCTGTCTAAGATCTAAGATCTAAAGATTTGAAGTTTGATCACTTTACACTTTTAATTAGAGTTTTGACTTAAGGGTTTCCATTTGTGATTTTCTTTAGAATCTAATTTCATAATTAACTATAATGAGCTTATTAATGTTAAGAACTGACAATTCCAAGTATTAGATTAACATTAAACCCATTTTGACCTTCTTAGGCTACTTAAGATCTAAGGGTCTGAGTTTTGAACACTTTAGAACTTAAGCTAAGATTCAACTTAGACATTTCTAGTTCTCTTTTTCTTTTAACACTTAACTCTAATATTATCTTAACTGAACTTAATAATGAGGTAACTGACCATTTCAATTATTAGACTTAATTAAGTTAAGGTCCAATGATCTTTATAAGGAACGCTTAGATTTAAGTATCTTAATTAAGGAATTAATGAGACCTTATGGATTGGTGATTATTATTATTCTAGGATTTCAGAGAACATTTCCAATCTATGTTATAGTGGCTTACTGAAATTTTCAATCCTTAAAGAACACTGAATCACATTTTGGCCAAAATAACCAAAATGCCCTCTTAAGGCTAAAATTGGGATTTTAGGGTTTTGTTGTCCAAATTTGTTCTAATCTATTTTAAAGCATTTTATATGACTAAATGAAGTGGGAAATACCTTTACTTTAGGTTTTTGATGACCTAAATAGTCTTAATTAGCACTAATCACTTAATTAAACCACTTAGGGTGATTAGTGAGATTAAGTCACTTTAGGGCAATCCAACCTTATACTTAGGTTATACTAGATCTAATATGATATTAGGAACCATCCCCACCCAAATTAGAGGCTTAACTAGGGTTTAATTCACTAATCCTTGATTATGGTGATTAGGGAGTGATTAAAAAAATTAATTATCCAAAATTAATTTCAAGGGTCTAGAATTATTCCTTAGGGTACAAGGAGCAATCAGAGCTCTTAAACTCATAAAATGGATAACTAAATGATTTTTTATGATTTAATTAAAAATAGAGAAGGTTTGGCAAATATTTTTAAATTCAACCATTAGATCTGAAATTTTATTTTATATTCAGATTCTTTGAATTTTTCTAATTCAAATAGTATATTGGATCATACCATTTGGATCTGTATAGCTAAAGTTATTTAATTAATTTATTCTGAATATTTATTTAAATTAAAACTATATGGTTTAATTAATTAAAATCGCAACCATTAAAAATGATATCCAATAATTAATAATTAGGCGCGGCCCAAAATCAGAACCGCGCGGGTCACGGGTCGGCCCGGCCCAGAACCCGCGACTTCGTCTTCAACCTCTCGACGAGTCCCGAGCCCGTCGAATTTCAAAGCTGAAATTCTCGGTGCTCCGGCGATGACAGGGGCTCAAATCGATCCCTACACGTTCACTGAGGCAAGACGCATCGATTGGACCAAGAACCCCCACATGGATCCCTCTGGATCGATGGGGTCTTACTCACCCGATACGTCCTCCTGCGAGGCATCTCAGGTCGCCTGTGAGGGTGAAATTCTCCTCACAGGGACCTTGATTCGCTGGGATTTTAATCCCTACATGCTCAGGGGGACTAGACGCATCAAAACCCCAACCTATCACAGCCCGAGGCGCAGCCAATCACCGGGTCCTTACTCGGACTCAGCCATTGGCTCGCTGGCTAGCTCAGTCGATCGATATGATCGACTCGAGCTAGCTTAGCCCCAGGCAACAATCACGGAGGGTTCCTTAGGTGGCTAAGGTATCCTAGCGGCATCCAGAGCTCATTCAGAAGGCAGGAACCAAATCGAGCTTAAGGAATTTTAATGGGGAAAAGGCTGTACCTGAAGTCGAGCTGCGGGCTTAGCCGAGGGGAATTGAGGTGCTCTTGAGCTTCCCTGAGGCTAGACGAGGGTTGCACAAGGGGTTTGAACTCCAGACGGACCCTCAATCAGCATTCTAGCCTTCAGAAATTGCCGGGAATTCGCCGAGGGGACGGGAGCTCCAGCAGGCCTTCAACTGGGGAATTGGGGATTCACAGTGAGCAAAGGGACTCATTGTGAAGTCCCGAAGGTATTTATAGCTGTCGTGGGGTTCTATGAACGGAGGCCAGGGCTCGGGCTTGGGAATTGGCTCGGCCCGAAGCTTCTCCCTGGTTCCCTAAATTGGGAGGGTCTAGCCCTCCGGGGTCGCCTTGCTAGGCTCGGTCACTTACGGGAGGAAGCTAATGTCCTAACTGACCTGGTGAGGGAAGTGGCAGACAGGATTACGTGGCAAATTTCCACGAATCCTCTCGGTCGGGATGAAATCTTTGCGGGGACGAAGGTCCACAGTGGTAGGGTTCGCCTCCGCCGTCTGATGCCGAAGCCGTTGGGTTTAGACGGTCTGATGCGAGGGTTTGAAATTTAGAAACACGGAGAGAATCTCGAGCGTCCGATCTGAGATGCCGATCGGGCGGATGGGATCAGATCACGGCGCGCGAGATAAGAGCCATTGGATTAAGCGCGCTGAGTTGCGTGCTTACGCAACAAGTGGCCCAAACGCGCGCGCCACTGTCGGGACCCCGTAGCGGATCTGCTGCGGTCCCGACAGCAAATCCCACATAAATAAAAATTAAATAAAATTTAATTTTAATTAATTAAACTATTTAAATTAATTCTTAATTATTCTAAAATTTCCCAAATTCAATTTAGGACTAAACTAGCTCCAAAAATTCTCAAAAATTCACCCTTAGCTAATTGGGTATGAGGAATTTAAAAATGAAATTAGATTTCAATTTGGAGATCAAAATAATTTAGGTATTTTTCAGGGCTTAAAAATAGCCAAAATACTAAATTCTCCAAATTAGCTCCAATTGATTTCAAACATCTAGGTTTAGGTTTAAATGACCCATTGAATCTAATGGAATCAAAATCAAACATTGGTTTAGCTTAATTAATCTAGTTTTAAGCTAGAGTAACAACCTAGGGTTATTACAATTTGGGTGCCCAAGGATATGCAAGCAAAGGTAGCTCACAACTCTGGATATACCATACATCCAGGTAATAATAAAATATACCAAGATATGAAGAAATTATTTTGGTGGCCTAAAATAAAAAAAGATATTTCAAAGTTTGTGCCAGATGTTATACTTGTTGTGTAGTTATGGCAGCACACCAACAATCTGGTGGACTTCTACACCCCCTTGAAATCCCAAAATGGAAATGGTCGGACATATCCATGGATTTCATTTTCGGTCTGCCAAGGACTAGATCTGGAGCTGACTCTATTTGGGTGGTGGTGGATAGATTAACCAAATCAGCTCATTTCATCCCAGTTTGACAAACAGACATGACAGAAAAGCTTGCCAGGATTTATATAAAAGAGATCATCCGATTGCATGGAATTCTGCAAACTATAGTATCAGATCGAGATACCAAGTTCACATCTTGATTCTGGCAAGCCGTACATCAGGACTTGGGGACCAATCTCATTATGAGCACTGCTTTTCACCTTCAGACTGATGGATATACAAAGCCGGTAAACTATACATTAGAGGATCTACTATGACTATGCATTCTTGACTTTGGCGGGAGTTGGGAGGATCATCTTGCACTAGTCAAATTCACCTATAATAATAGCTTCCAGGCTAGCATCGGCATGGCACCTTACGAGGCGTGGTATGGGAGAAAATGCAGTACTTCTTTAGCCTGGACGGAGGTCGGCGATTCCCAGCTTTATGGGTCTGAGCTAGTAGTGGAAGCAAACAAGAAGATAAGTACTATCCAACAGAGGATCTTAACTGCTCAAGATAGGCAAAGGAAATATTATGATGCGAGGCATCGTCCATTAGAATTCAAAGTCGGGCAATTTGTTTATCTGAAGATCAGTTTGATAAAAAGAGTTCAAAGGTTTGGAATAACCGGCAAGCTCAACCCTAGGTATGTAGGACCTTTTGAAATAATGGTAATGGTAGGGTTATCAGCCTATAAGCTAAAGCTTCCAGGAGAATACTAGTTAATGCATGATATTTTTCATGTGTCCTCTTTGAGGAAATGCATCCAAAAACCATCCCAGTGTATCTCCATCCCCGCAAAAGGGATACGATCGAACCTCACAATCATAGAAGAACCAATCAAGATATTGGGGAGAGATTTAAGATGATTGCACAACCACTCAATCCCCATGATTAAAGTCCAGTGGCGAAATCATGCGGAAGAGGAAGCTACTTGGGAAATCGAGGAAGTGATACGTCAGAAGTACCCTTAACTATTTGACTCGCAAGGTAATTTGAATTAACACATTACTACTATGCCTCATTAATAGCTTGCTAAAAATTTACAAATAGTTAATGTCGAGGACGACATCGCTTTTAAGGAGGGAAGGCTGTGACGACCCATGTCGTCATTAAATAGAATTACTGCTAAAAAAAAATCAGCAACTATAGCTTCCTATATCACACTGAACACTTTAACCAAGAATAGACCCAATTTGGATTCCATTTGGTCAACTTATGACTTATTTAGAGTTATGGGTATTTTGGTCAACTTATGGTTTCTATAGTTCAAAACTTAAATCTTATTATAGTTTACTGTTGACACTAAAATTCTAAGCTAAGTAGCACTTTATATTTCTTGATTTGGAGTTCAATTGATCAAGTTATGGTGAATTGAAGATCAATGGCATTTTGGTCATTTAGGAGAGAGTCCAAAATGTCACTTTACAAATTAGGTTTCAAATAGGAAAACTAATACTATCAAAGTGATGGGGCTGATTTTATGAGTATTTTAAGACCCATATTGCCTATATTTAAATAACTAGGTAAAAAGTTATTGGAGTTTATTTATGACCTATAATATCACTAAGTTAAATAATCCCCGAATTGAGTTTTTGAATTACGCCATTTAATTCATTTTATTTTCTTGAGTAAAATGAGACATATATTCGATATATTTGGATCAATATATTCAAAATAATGACATCCTAAAGCTTTAATTAAACAAATAAATAAATTAATTAATTAATTAAATATAATATTTCTATTCATAAAAAAAAAATTAAAATTATTTTTATACCTCAAAATTAAATTTTGACTGAAAATTTAGGTCCGAAATATCAAAATTAGCTAAGAGAGAAAATTTTAGATTTTTTGGAGCTCAAACGGACGAAAAATGCTCATAGTACATTTGGAATTAAATTTTTCCTTAGGTTTTTAATTAAATTTGTATTTTTCGGAATTTAAAAATTCATTAATTAAAAATGGCGGGAAATCTGCTATCCGGGACCGAACAGCGGACACCGGATCGGACCAATCAGCACCGTCGGATCACGCAGAACCAACATGATCATGCCACGTTGCAAAACACAGAAACACCATGTGCCACGTGGCACCATGTGGGCAGAGGCTCGGGTGCCACATGACAGCATGTTGAGCTTCGGGTGCCCTGTGACAGCACCTCGTTAAGCCGCATCATCAGGTGCCACGTGGCAGCTCCATGTTGCGCCACACAACCGCAGTGCCACGTGGCAGACACGTGGCGATCTGTTATTGGGCAGTGTCACCGCGTGCCATGTGGCAGCACCACCATTGTGCCCCATGACCGCTGGTGCCACGTGGCAGCCACGTGGTGATCTATCATTGTGCCGCATCCCCACGGGTGCCATGTGGCAGACACGCGTGTCGACGCCTGATTGCACCACAAACCAGGGGTGCCACGTGGCAGTTTCATGATGCGTCTGGTCTACGTGGTGACATATGGCAGCACCGCAGCACCGACGCATAGATGATTGCCACGTGTCATGCCGGGATTTGGCGGTGGGGCGACGACGGAGCCTACGAGGGGGGTGTCCCCACTTATTTAAAGGCCTCAGTAAGCCCGAGGGGAGGCAACCATCGGATCGTCGGAAGATCGTAGGAGTTCGCCGGAAAAAGCTCCCGAAGTTCGCCGAAGGCGGAAGTTCGCATCAGGTACGCCGGAAAAGATGAACAGTAACTGCCACGTGGCAGTTCGGAGGTCCACAGTACCACGTGGCAGCCAAGCAGTCTCTGTCTATACACGTGGCAGCCACATGTCACCAGATGGCACGTGGCAGATTTCTTTGTGCCCGTAGCCACGTGGCACCCGTCATCCACCGTTAACGGATTTCATTAATGAATTCCGTTAACGGAAAGAGAATATTCTATATTTTGTCAGCTACAGTACCGTTAGCATTAACGTTAATGGTAACGAAATATTCCGTCAACAAAAAAATAGTAAAAATTCAGAAAATTCTCAAAACATTTCAAAAATTCATATCTTTCAAAATAGGAGTTCAAATATAGTAAAATTATATATCAAAATGATCAAAAAAATTCAAGAATTCTGAAAATATTATCAGATTTTTGATTTGAAATAAAAATTTTAAAAAGTTATTTTGCCTCGTAAAGCGTGCCATTTTCAGATTTTGACGAAAATACCATCGTTGTGCTCGTAATCACCTGTATAACCTAATAAAATAAAACTTGCACACCCACTAGGATGATTAATCAATTAGTCACTAACTAGATTAAGTATCAAATATGCAGGTAGCTTGAATATCACATAAGAAAGATACCAAATATTTTCTTACATTTATTTTTATATTACTTTCTTTTAAATGCTTTAACACTGTTTTGAGCCTTAAATTTAGTTTTACTTTTTTTTTTTTAAGTTATCTATTAGTGTCACTAAATACTGAATGAAATGTCTTGAGAATGCATGCATTACTTTGGATTCTTGAAACGGTGGCTTGGGTGGAAATTATGGTGGGGCTAGCTAAGAGGGGAGATAAGAGAGCGTGCTGTAGCCTACGGGAGGGCATAATACGGTATACTGTTATGATATAAACCCACATTCTGTCTGACCCCAAGATTCTGTGTTTGCCCAACAGGATAAATTGTTTATGATTATGCTTACTGATGCAAGATATATCATATTATACTAATTTATGTGACATATTGAGATAAAATTTAGCACTTTTCTATTTTTTTTTTGTGAACCTAACAATTTGCTTTGCAGGATAAAACCTCCGTATATTTTCCTGTATTTATTCATTTATTGATTATCGCTAACGCTTTTATAAATGTTTACTGTATCTTGTACTTAAACTACAGGACTAACCGGCATTCCAATGCCCGCATTTTTATGTGCCAGGTCAGGTGCTAATGGAGATCGAGATAGCTGAGAAGTGAGGAGGATCGACTCAGCATGTCTCTCTTATTTTCTTTTTCTTTATGCTGTTGTAATAAATTAAACTATGTGATGTAATCTTATTTTAATTGAATGGATGACTTTATTTCTGCTTACTTGCTGTACTACTTAAACTGCTTAATCGGATTCCTCGACGGGGAACCTCATGCGGGGCTGATCGTCTGATATCAATCCGGCATGAGCAGGGTCCCCACATTGAGACTTCCAAATCTACTTTTACCTACGTGATTACTGCCTTTTTGATCAGATTTTTGTTTGAGACCATGAGTGATTGAGATGAATTTTAGGCTAAATTCGATAGTTTGGTAACTTTCCATAATCCTAGTTAATGAATAGACACTTCGTATTCTCATAAATTGATGTCTCATCGAGTCTTTGGCTTTATGTCGACCTCACATGAAGGATCTGAATTATATTCTCAATTTTACTTTTATTTATTGTATGTATTTTGATTTGTTATTTCTTTAGCTTTTGTCTTATTTTTTTCTTTTATCTAGAATTTTGATTGTTTGAACATATTTTTTATATGTAATATATGAACTATACCATTTTTTTTTTGTTACTTAACACATAACAAAATGGATAATTGTTATATTAGATATTATACAAATTTGACAATCATATTATTTAGTTTTATTAGATGATGATTTTCATATATGATCATATATATTGGAGAAAAAATTTTGCACACTAAAAATTATGAAATTTAAGTAATATGCATCTAAAATGCTAGAAATTTGACTCGAACTCTAGACATTTTGACTCGACTCAAAAATGGAGTCGAATTCGAGTTATACGTCGTTACTCGAACCCTATTTAAAATGAATCGAAATGACACGAACTCGACATGAACTTGACACGAACTTGACTAGAACTCAAACACGAACAAGTTCAATTCCAGTTGGAGTATGGGCTGACTCGATTCAAATTCGAACATGAATAAGTTCGATTCAAGTTCGAGTATGGGCTGACTCCACTTGAACTCGACTCAAACTGGAAATCCCTACTCTCAAACATTTTATAAGAATATGAAAAAAAAATTATTATATATATTACATATATATATATATATATATTATATCTAAATTAAATTTATTATTTTTGAAATAAGAGAATTATATATGCTTGTTAAATAAGTTGAATTTTATCCAAATAAATGTTTAATCTATCAGATTAAAATTTTTGTTTTAAGAAAATTTTTTAATAAAGAAATCCTAAATAGAGCCTATACAAATTAACAAAAAAATGGATCTAAATTAAAATGAAGGGGATACATGTTATATTTGAATAGATTTATTTGTTGATCGTTACGCTCCGAAAGAATGAAATGCCCGGCAGTCGCTTGCATTTGGCCCCATTCACCGCCCTCTCACCGTGTCACCGCCGCCACCGTTCTACTCCACCACCCTACCGCCATCTTCACAGGCGGATCCGACGGCTCCATTATCCGTTGGATCTTCTCCAGCCAGAATGTCCGCCCCCTCGCGCTCCTCTGCGGTCATGCCGCTGAGATCGTAAATCTCGTCTCCTGTTTTCCCACCGCTGCTGAGCAAGACTCATCAAACTGCACATCATCTATTCTTCACCCTTCCTCGATACTCAGCGCTTGCGCGGAGGGAGTGCTTTGCGTCTGGAGCTTAGGTACTTTCCGCTGCCGTCGGCGACGGAAGCTCCCTCCATGGGCGGGATCCCCAACCCATTTGACCGCTCTTCCTTCTTCATCGCGCCACGTTTGCATCGCGTGCAGCTCAGGAGAGTATTCTGAGAGCTCCGTGCTCATCGTCGACTCCAGCACGCTGCTCGTGGTGCAGACTATCTTTCATGGGACCTTAGGCATTGGATGCGCGAAATTTATGAATTTCGCTCCTTTGATGGAAGGGTCGGAGAAGGGGAAGCAAGCTATTTTTCTAATGGATGCGTACGGAAAAGCACAGTTCTTCGCTCTGTCCGAAGAGTTTGGTCACGATGGTGAAGGCTCAAGTACGTTCACAGCCGTATGGGGAGATAGTAACACCAACGACGGCGTGCTTGCTGTGGCTGTCGCTCAAGAGTATAATAGCCTGGCTCTCATATACGGATTTCGCTGCGAATTCAGGTCTTTGTTAAATGGCACGGTCGTGGGCGAGATTTCATTACCGAAAGCTAACCTTGACGGTGAAGTATCTTCTGCAATGTTGAATATTACCGGGGGACTGTTCCTTAATCGTTATATCACTGGCAGTGTGAGTGAAGCCCATCTCCATGAAGAGGGTTCTTCATGGAGTTTTTGTTTTGCTTTTTGTTGTAGCGATGGTTCCGCCATGGTATATGCAATTTCTATATTAAACACTGCATTTAACTATCGACTTCTTTATGAAGTTCCCGCGGGGCCGCCGAAAAGTTTGGGGGGTTCATTGTTTCACTTCTGTCAGTTGGACGACTCTCTCGTTCGTCTAGAGTCGGTCTCTTTCTCACTTGGGGGCTTAATTGTATGGAAACCGTTAATTACTATTTGGTCAATGGTTAAGTTTGAATCAACCAAGGAGAGCGGGAATGGTAACTGTTCTTCGAGCATACTTTCAGGAGAAGGCGGCTTTAATGAAATTCAGTCGTTCTCCAGCAAAGGAAAGCTAGATGGAGGGTCGTACAATATCTTCCAGCAAAGAGAGGGCACAGAAAATGCTAATTTGAGTATTCTATCATGTAAAAAGGAAAAGAACGGTTTTAGTTTGGAAGCTCATGTTATATCATCTTCAATGGTGCTTTCAGATGATTTTTATCCTCAATTAGCCATTGTATATGGCTTCTATGGTGGTGAAATTGAAGTGGCTTGGTTGCTGAGTCCAATTCTAAGTGGAAATAATAAGGAAGAAGATTCCACTGCCGAATCTAATCTGTGTGCAACCAAATGTTTCTTTTTAGGACATACTGGTGCTGTGCTTTGCTTAGCTGCGCATCTTATGTCTGCAAGCTCATGCAGCGTTAGCCTTCGCAGGATACTTGTATCTGGAAGCATGGATTGCACAGTCCGCATATGGGATCTAGATTCTAGAAATCTTTTGTTGGTAATGCATCAGCATATGGCTCCAGTCAAGCAAATCATACTTCCACCTGTCGGGACTGACCGGCCATGGAATAACTGTTTCCTCTCTATTGCTGAAGATGGTTGTGTGGCTCTTGTTTCCCTTGAAACATTACATGTTGAGAGAATGTTCCCTGGACACCCAAGTTATCCATCAGCGTGTGCTTGGGACAGCAAAAGAGGCTACTTGGCATGCCTCTGTAGCAGCTCACTGGCATCATCTGATTCTGTCAGTGTTTTATACCTCTGGGATGTTAAAACAGGTGCTCGAGAAAGGATTATTCGTGGATCAGCTTCTCATTCAATGTTAGATCATTTTTGTAAGGGCATTAGCACGAGCTTCATTAATGGGAGTATTTCTGGAGGCGCTACTTCAGCATCTCCGTTACTTCTTCCAATTAATGATGATCCTGGTTTCTCTCATGCTCGAACAATAAGAACCGATCGGGACACAAATGCTGTGTCTGCTGCAAAAATGGTACATTCTCATAAGTTAAGTACAGATTTTCCTGAGTATGGTTTTTTAACGAATAACAGTATAGTAAAGTTACCTTTCAGTAACATGATCCATGATACAAGTTCTGATTCAGTTGCAAACAGCTCGACAAAGCATGTTACTTTCCAGCATGTTCAACAAAATAAGAAATACCCTATTATATGTTCATGTCCTTTTCCCGGCATAGCTTGCCTTGAATTTGAGCTTTCCTCTTTGGTTTCTCTACGGTCTTTTCAAAGTAGCGATGAACAAACAGTTCCTCAATCTTCTGGCATCACAATGGGGCAAGCTTTGCTAGATGTACCTTTGAAAGATCGTGCTATTGCTCAAGGGGATAGAAGTAATACTATGAAAGTTGCATTGGAAGGATGTCTTCTTCAATTCAGCTTATGCTTTCTTCACTTGTGGGATATCGATCTTGAATTAGACAAGCTATTGAAGGAAGAAATGGAAGTATGCAAACCGTATGGATTTGATGTAGGTACTGGAATACCAGGGGATAGAGGTTCAGTGACTTTATTGTTCCCTGATTTATATTCTAGCTTGGAGGTAATCAGTTTAGGATCAGCTATTGTAATGCCTGTTTTTTCAATTTTCTGGCTGAATTTTATTACCAGTGCTTGTTTCAGCTTTGGAAGTCTTCATCTGAATATTGTGCCATGAGGTCTCTTATAATTGTTTCTCTTGCTCAACGCATGATTAGCTTATGTCAGTTTGCTTCAGATGCAGGCAGGCGAGACTTTAATTTCTTTCTTCTTTGACATGCATATAATTTTCTGAAGCTAAATTGTTTTCTCATTCAATAGTGTAATTATTCAAGTTTCACCATAACCAGTTGCTAAAATTTTTTGAGGTCTCATTGTAGTTTTCTTTCTATACTTAGTGTGGCTATTCTGTACGTCTAATTTTTTTTTCATAGAAATTCAATGTCATTTTGATCCTTTACAAGCAAAATTTACGTTTGTTGATTCCACCCATATGATCTTGACACTTGATTTGCAATGCTTTACCAACTTCTGTCTTTAATTTTATTTGACTGTACTGTATATCAACAATCATGGAAAAAATGAATGGATATTTCCTCTGGCAACCTTTTACCAAGACCTTGTAAGTTGTATTGTGGGAGACAGGTTTATATAATTGGTTTTTCATTATAAGCATAAATGACAGGATTATTGAGCAGAAGATTCTAGAAGGAATATTATTTGAAATTCAATAAAGGTGCTTATATGGAATTCAGTTTTCTTGGTTCTATTATTTTAAAGCATTTTTTTGTTCCTAACTAATATTTTAATCTTAAAGATTCTTATCTATGTAGTATTATGACATTTCAGATCAATTTAAAAGATAATTTAGTGGAAGTTAAAAGATTGAGAGATTAAATTGTATCTTTAAAAATTATAATTGCTGAAATAACTTTTAATATTGCAAGTATTTATATTTTAAAATAGAATTGGATATCAATATAAAAGAAATTTTTTAACATAATTTGGATGAATTATATTGCAAGACTCTTAATGAAAGTTGCACCACTACAATTAATGTGAGTGAATTTAATAATTAAAAAAATAATAACAATCACATTTTCATTTGACAAGTTTGTAAATTTGAGATATAGAATGTTTTAAAGAGGATGAAGAGTGAAAAAGTTGTAAGATCGAATGACATTCGTATCAATTTGTGAAAATATTTGGATGAAAAAGGAATTTTCTAACCAAGTTATTTAATATTATTTTAAAGATTATAGGGTTATTAGATGGGTGAAGTAGTATATTGTACCTATTTACAATGATGCTCAAGATTGTGCAAATTATAAATAAATTAAGCTGATTAATAATACATTAAAACTTTAGGATATAGTGATTGTGAAGGGATACTCGTATTTTACAAAATTAATTTGGTTTTATGCATGTAAATCTATCATGAAAGTCGTACATTTACTTTGAGGTTTGATGGAGAAATTTAGAGAAAGAAAAATAGATCTTCATTCAATCTTTTAGAATTTGAATATGCTTATGATAGAGTAATAAATGCTCTTTAGAGCGTTTTAGAGTGAAAAAAAGATTTTTGGCATATATTGATGTTATTAAAAATATATATAATGGGGTTGCAGTATGTCTTCAATTGATAGATTTCTTGTCTAATGATTTTTTGGATTACATAGAGGTTCAGCTCTTAGTTCTTATAGTTTTGCTTTAATTATGGATGTCTTTGCTGAACACATTCAAAATGAGGTTTTTTATTGCATGTTTTTTGCATATGACATCCTATTAATTGATAAAATTGCAAAAATCTAATTATGGAGAACTACTTTACAATCTTAAAGGGTTTCGTCTCAGTGGATTTAAAACAAAAGATATGGTTTGCAAGTTTTATTGTAATTGAAGCCATATTCTCGAGGACAACTATTAATGATCATGTGATTAAGATGAGCAAGAGCTTCAAATACCTTCAATTATTGAAAATAATTGTGAAATAAAGAGCGATGTGATTAATAGGAATATGATAGTTGGATGAAATGGAGCATTTCTAGAGTGTTGTGCGATTGAGTTATCCCACTCAATGTCAAAAGAAAATATTATAAAATGCTATCCAACCGACTATATTATATGGTGGTTGAATGTTGGCTAACAAAGATGAAACTTACTGATAAAATAAGTTTTACAAAGATGAGGATGATTAGGTGGATAAGTGAGTATACTTTAAGGATATATTAATAAATGAGCACATTAATGCAAGGTTGGAAGGGCTCTGATAGTGGATAAAAATGAAGAATGACAACTTAGATGGGTTGGGCATATTAAGTGTAAACTGTTGGATGTCTTTGTTAGAAAAGTTATGTATGTGAATTTCTATTGTTAAAAGAGAAAGAGGAAGACCAAAAAGGACTTGGGAAGAAACCATTAAAATGATCCTCGTTTGAAACTTAAGGGTCTTTGAATGTGCATAATGGAAACAAAAGATTCATGTTGCCGACTCCACCTAGTAAGACAATGTCCTGTTGTTATTGTCTATATATTCATATGACTTTAAATGTAGAGGCTAAAATTTAAATCCATGAAATTTCTTACCTTCATATTTAAAATCTATCAGCAAAAAAAATCTATTCTCCGCTGCAATTCTTTTTCAAATCTTCTTAGTTCTCTCTCTCTCATTTTTTTATTGGTCATAATCAAGAAAAGAAATAAGGGAAAGAACAGTCCTCCAATAGCTTGAATCACTAGTTTTATTGGTGAGGTTTGCATGTGCGAGACCTTTCTAGCAAATGCCATTTTAAAATTAATCTTATTGTTAATTGTTTTGATGGTTATTGTCAATCATTTGGTTGATTACATGCCAGAACTTAGATTGTCACCATATCTACATTCATTACTTAAGCCAAAGGCATGTAGGTTTGAATTGACGTATGCTACCTCATGTTTGAAGAGTCTAATGTTGTATTTGTTTAGGCTTGTCCTGAAATGAACAAGCCATAAAGATTCAAATCCCAACATCTTTATGTTGGTGGGTTAGAGCGGTTTGGGGAGCTTTGAGCGGGGAATATTTGTGAACATTTAAAAAATTAAAATTAGTATGTGTGTGTATATATATATATATATATAAAGACACAAGTGATATTTATGTGTTTTGATATAAGAATCATGACAATTAACTTTTGTAGTGTGGTCCCATTAATTGGGTATGCCGCATACTTAAAAAAAGGGGGGGTAATTTGTGTGGATTATTATTTTTGAGGATTTTTAGATTCTTTTGATGAGATTCCCTAAAATAGAAGAATGAAATTCACAATCACAAACAATAAAGAAAGTATCATAATAAAAGTGTAAGATTAAAATATTATACAAATGCATGAGCTCCTTATATGTGTTCGAATCACCTCTTCATCTTATGTTTAGGCTTCGGAGATACTTTTTTACGGGCACCATTAACACCACTCCTACCTAAGCTTCATTTTACGTAGGAGAATCCAAGCACCCCTTCTCATGGTCATCACTTGACAGTCAGTGGACAAGCCAGGTCCCTTTGCACATCCTGCAGCATAAGCTTTGTCAGGGAGAAAGAAGAGAGACTAAAGCACACTATCTTTTAGTGAAATCTTCAAGGTCATTTAATAATCTCACAAAATATAAAAAGCTTTAGCTTGAGAGGGAAACTAGATGTATAGTCTTAGCACACTTTTAACAATTTTTGCTTTGTCCAAAAGTCAATATTGTTGTGGGTATTATAAGTGCAAAACCCTCCAATGGCTAGAATATAAAACATAAACATTATAATTAATTTATATGGATAACTGTACAATTGCTATCAATCACCGTATGAACCAAGTTGGCCCCAACAGCTTCTTTGCATCTCAAACAAATAAAATGTGAACATTTTGAGGAGAGATAATTTTCGTGCAATTGCTAAACTACTTGTGCGAATCTAGTTGGCTACAACATTTGCTTTGCATTCCAACGAATGTAATTTGAACTTTTGAGGAGAAATAATCTCCCTGTAAGTTTTTTGATCACACTGTTCTTTTATGCAAGTTCCAACACATTGAATTTCAAAGTTTGATCTAAGGTTCTTTCATTTATTATACCCTTGATGTTGAAGTAATAACATTTTTTAAAATAAACTTAACAAAAATCATTGCACCTATACATAAACAAGATTATAGCTTATGTTTATCAAAATTGACTAAAACTAAAGAGGTTATGAGGCCACCACCTTACAAAATTTGAAGTTTTTTTTTTTCATTTATGCATATGATAAATATTTTGTAACTTGTAGATTATCATTTTATAATTGTAAATTGATATAAAGTTTTTTGAATGTATATGCTGCTTCTATTGCATAGATGCATATCTTACTCTATTCTTTATGTTCATGGATTATTTGACATCTTTAAATGCTCCTAAAATATATGTCATGATCCTGATTTTGACCATTACCTACTCTTCAACAAAAATTGGAGGTTACAATGAATTTGTGAGTGATGATCTTGCTAAAATCTTATTTATTTCCTTAAACAAGGGAGCTAAGTTTTGGTGATGTCATAGGCTCATTACACCTAAGATTACATTTTATCTTTAAAAATGCTTTTATTATGTTACATGCAACTCCGATTAATTTTTCATGTGCTGTCCCAATCTTATGGAATATCATTGCAGTAACGGAAGTCAATTGCCAAAAAAATTGTGAGTTGAAGCTAGGGCTCATTTCTTGGGGGCAGTGTACTTTGCGTGAAAAGGAGGTTGTGGCTGTCATGCCTTGTATGATGGAGAGAAGTGAAGGAATAAGTTGTGACTTGACTACTGTTGATAGGATAGGATTAGCTATGGTTAGCATTAGCTATGGTTAGCATTAGCTATGGGATTAACTACTTGACTACATTGAAGAAGAGGGATGAGGCTCATCTTATCTCTGATTCTTAAAACCTTTAATTCTTTGTTGGACAGGGAGCCTTACGTGTGTGGTTTTTTATTATAATTGGTGGGGCTGATTGCTTGAAATTAACAAATATTTCATTGTATTGCCTCCAAAAAATTCAAGGTTTTCTAAATTAAGTTTAATTTTGATTAATACAAAATTTCCACGATAAATTTGTTAAATTTATTTATTTAATTTGATAGTGAAATTTTAGTTATTAGAAATCCATTTTAATCTCACACTATTTTTTGTGCTTATTAAATGAGTTGAACAATATAATTTTTTCTTGCAATTAACTGAATTTGTAGTAAGCTTTTAAATAATCGAATTTCAACTGTGATCATTTTATTTTAATTGTGATTTGACATTAATTTAGTAGATTGAGAATCACCATCATCATTATCAATCATCTAATACTAACAATTTTGCCTTCACTTTACACGTCAATTTTCTTTTATTCTTCTTGAGTACAACGTGAGATGTTAACTCTATTTTGCATGGCAAAAACATGCCATTTGTTTCCTTTAATAGTTTTGAACTAGATAATGACGCTACCTTTTATCATTTTGAAAACAAAGAAAATTTAGTGCCTCTTATTTTCTCGGAAATAAGTTTATTATTTTTTTTGTAGTGCGTTGGCAGCATTTTATACTCGGAATTTTGCAGAGAGAACACAAGCCATAAAGCCTCCTTTACTCCAGGTAACGCATACTGTTAATGGTTTGACGTCTTCAATTTGATATTACTGTGGAATGATCAGTTTCCCTATGCATACTAAAGTTTTTGCTACTCGATGAACTGTTAGAGATACCAATGAATGTCCTTGCATGCTAATTTGATATATAATGTGCACAGTTATTGGTGAGTTTTTGGCAAGATCCTAGTGAACATGTGCGCATGGCTGCACGTTCTTTGTTTCATTGTGCAGCACCACGTGCTATTCCACATTCTCTTTGTGGTCAGAAGATGATGAACCCTGGAGCTACTATAACTTCTGTGATTTTTAAGGAAGAAGCATCAGAAAGTTATTGTACTGGCTTAGGAAACTCTATACAGACTCCTAGCAACACTGATTGTGAAATTGTGTTATGGTTGGAGTCTTTTGAAATTCATGAATGGGTCTCTTGCATTGATGGGACTAGCCAGGATGCCATGGCTTCCCACATCATTGTTGCAGCTGCATTGGTGGTCTGGTACCCGAGCAAAGTGAAAGAAAGTCTTGCCAAGCTTGTTGCTGACAGGTTGGTTAAAGTAGTTATGTCTATGAATGATCGATTTAGTTCCACTGCTGGTGAGCTTCTGGCTGAAGGTATGGATAGCACCTGGAAGTTATGCTTAGGAGCCGAAATACCACGCCTTATTAGCGATATATTTTTTCAGATAGAGTGTTTATCTGGTACACAAGCTAGTACTGGGAAACATAATCCATCCATGATTGCTGGCATTCTGGAGTCTTTGGTAGGAATTCTTCTACCAAGCCTTGCAATGGCTGATATCACTAGTTTTCTGAATGTAATAGAAGACCAAATCTGGTCTACATCATCAGATTCACCTGTTCATCTCATATCATTAAAAACTTTAATCAGGGTAGTACGTGGCTCTCCAAAGCCCTTGGCTTTATATCTTGGCAAGGTTTGTATCGGTCACTTCACATGCTCTATCTTGCCATATTAATAATGGTGCTATATGTTATAGTTATTTTGGCGACACTTCTTGCATTAAATTTAAGGCATCCCTTTTTTACATTAAGTACTGCCACTGTGTGAGGCGGCTGCTGGTCTGTGCCAATCTCAAAAGGTCTCTTGTTGGTGGATGAGCTCTTCTTAGAGTTGAAACATAATTTGATCGAGCAACCCAGTTATTCTGGTTTGCATTGACCTGTCTCTTTCTATAGAAGAGCTCAAGTCTTCCTAAAAAAACTGTGAAATCTCTCGGGCTGGCCATCTGTTTGAGGGAGACGAGAAGTTGAGATGCTATCTTTCATTTATGCACATTTCTTTTTAGAAAGACCATACATTGCATAAAGCTAATCATAACTATAGCTTATGACCATGAGCATTGGTACTATTTGGTTTTGACAAGCATGTTTATTTCATTTTTAACGGTTATTATTATTTTTATTATTATTATTATTATTTGATGATTCTTGTTGTTTTGTTCTAAAAAGTTTATAGTCTTCAACTGGTATTTTGTTGTTGTACATTTGCTTTCTTTGCTTTAGGATTTGTTAAGTATTATGCTATTTACGTTTACAATGCTTTGTGTATTGAATAGGTGACGTAATCAAATTTGAAGTTGTTTAAATGAGGCACTTTACAGACTATACTTGCTTGTAGATTTATCAAATTTTTTTCTTTTATCAGATGATCACGTTTGCTATTGTTAGGAATCTTAGCCAAAATTTGCTTACATTCTTTATGATGCATTTTTCCTAGTTCTTGGTAACTTAATGCTTTCTTTTCATATTAGACAATGAATTGTCTATTTTTATATTTTGCATTTAGTTTTATTGTAAAATTCCATTGAAGCTCATTTTTTGAGGATGCTTCTGTAGTGAAGTCAAGGAATACATAACTCTGTGCATTGCATACATCAAAGTGCAAGCTTGTAGCAAACCACTTAATTGCTTGCCAAGTGCTATAAGCTCGCCAATGCTCTGGACAAAATATAGTTTAGATTTCCAGCTTGATACAATTTCTCTATAAAAACATAGATATAAATATGCTTACTTCTCATTTGTTTTTATAGCCGCGTGATGTGATGACCTATATTAGATTATTAACAACCAATTTAACATAGGTGCATCTTTCCGCAATTACAAATTGGTGGCTAAGAAAAATAGTATTTAAACAACATTCAAAGTCATACAAAAAATAAAAATATCATTCATTCAATTTAACATCATCCAGAATACTATATAAAAATGAAAATTTGTCTCTTGAAAAAGTAACAACTAAAGTTTTATTTTTTTAATTTGCACAACGATTCTTTATAACACCCTTAAGCCTCCTCCACCTGTACTTGGTTTGACGTTATAAAAATAATGTTTTAGTGCACATTCTAAGAACATAAGATATTAAAGTGGAAATCAAAAATGATATGATAATAATTATAGGAAAACATGATTTAATGAAAATAATAATATCATAATTCCTGCAAATAAATATTTCTTTGCCATGGTTATGTCACATGCCAAATTTTCAAAGATAATCAATAATTGTATAAAAATTCATATTTGTATTTATGTCTTGATATCATAAAGCGATGTTAATGATTTTGATGGGCAAAACCAGAACTTTGAGGCTGGGTTCAATAAAAATATGTTCATCACCTGGGCCCTATCAAAAGCTCTAGATGGTACTCTTATAGCTCCCAATATACTAGCCATGTTCCTAACGTATTCAACCACCATTTCAGAACCATTTGCAGCATTTAGAAGATACATAAGCATCATTTTGTTTCTTTTACATCATTAGTAGTAAAAATAACACATTTAATAACAATACGAAACAGGCTCAAAGTGATTCTTAAGCAGTAATAAAAATAAATAAGAGTATAAAAAATAATATCCAGTATACCATTGTGTTTAACTTAATATGATGAATCACTCACAGCTTGATGTGTCTGCAAAAGTTATAATTGAAATTTTATTAAACTTTGCAATGACTTATTTATAAAATTAAAACTTATATTCTTATTCCTTAGCCTGATTTTAATTTACAAATTTAGATTCTCCTTTAGAAGATTGTCTTACTAAAAATTTTAGGAAAATTTTAGACTAAAATAAAAGTTTCCTAAAATTTTTAATTGCTCCAAATTTCATGCAGATTCGAATGCATAAATGTAAGGATAATGAGATTCATTTCTGGATTAGAATCAAATGTATTAAAATACATTAAATAGATTAGAAATTCCCTTGCATGTTTCAATGCTTGGCATCGATGCTTTGCAGATCTGAATGCAAGGATTGAATGTAATACAATCATCCCTTTAGATCTTAGAGATTAATTTAAATGTCTAAAAGTGACCTACCTAATGTAGAGTAAGCTACCATATTATCTTAAGTATAATGATTAGAACCATCTGGAATGTTTTGGTGATTAAATTTTAAAGTAAAATTACACTACGATGCTTCAGCATAAATACAAATTTTACTCGCTAGATTTGGAAAGAAAATAGAGTAACATTTGGTCTTAGTAACTCCTACAGCTTTAATTATGAGAAAAATCAATTTTACTATATGCTTCAAATTCAATATTGTAGTAGTTTTAAATTTGATTTCCTTCAGGTTCAAACTTCATCAATATTTTAATTTTTGCTTTTAGGTCAGAGTTTATTCACGAAAGTTTTAAAATGAACAATAGTTCTAATGCTTTCACTAGACTAAGGAATTGAAAACAATTCTATTGCAAATGTATATGTGGGCATACCATTAAGTTAAGCTTGAGTGCAACCAATTATTACCTATTGAGGTTATCCGAATATAGTTAAATTACACAAGATTTTAATTCAGATTCCTATCCTAGCATTTGCATAAACACCAAGGTATTAAGATATAATTTCTAAATAAGGTTAAGTACATTGCATAGATTTATCTAGTCTAACACACTCATATAGAAATCTAGTTGCAAGTGACATCTAAAATAACATACATTCAACCGATTTATATCTATTTCAAGTTAATATACAATCTTAACAAGCATTCACATAAAATTTTGATTCATGATTCTAGGAGTTTAGACAAAATTCATTATCAGTTTATCTGAATCCTAAGTTCCTTCCTTTATAGAATCAGAGAGCAACTTATAATAGAATAAATTAATGATTAAACCAAAGATGAAATAGAATGAAATGCAAGAAAAGAAATGCTGTTTAACTTTTTGATGCAACATATACCAGATTAATTGAATGATGCTACTTATGTGACAATCAAATATTAATTTTAAATCCAAAATAATTTTACAATCAAGACATTTCCTTCCAAGTTTTTTGTAATTCAGATGTAAGATATAAAAGGGCTATACTGCTTTAATATTGGATATAATTATTTTGTAAAACTATCTAAAATGCTTTTATACATGAGTAGATCATATCTAAGGCACTGTCTAGAGGATTTCAGAGACGGTTTATTGAGATCTATCATAACAGTCTTTTGATCAATTTGTTAACTAAATAATTCAGCATTAATAGGCTTTTGTATTGTAGGTTTTGGCTTTTCTCCTTAAGCAAAAATCTAAGCACTTTAGCAAGGAGTTTCGTACCTTAGATATTAGGGAATATTGAGACCGAGCACAGGAAGATCGAGCGGATGAGAAAAAAGTCATGAGGAGGGAAAGGAGCTGATGCCAGACGTTGAGACGTTTGGAATCGTCTCTGTTTCTATTGAAGACCTCCATCGGTTCCTACGTTTCTATCGCAGTTGTTCCCATCGACTTTTGTGTCTCTGCCGCATAATTTCTAGAGCCGTCTCCGTCGGCTTAGGAGAGCGTCGGCGGGCTGGATCGAGAGGGCTTGGATGGCTGAGAGGAAGAGCGAGGAGTTGAGAGCACTCGATGGGTTGTGCGTTGAGGGTTTGAGGGAGAGGTAGCAGCTTCAGGGCGCTCGGTGGCCCTAAATAGGACGCTCTGGAAACCGCCGAATTCAATTCAGCGGTTGCAGAAGGGAATAGAGCTACGTGCATAAGGCGGCATTCAAGCTATTGCCGCATGTTTCCTAGAGAGTGGAAAGGAAGGGTTTGCGTGCGTGCGTTTCTAGTGTGCGGAAGGGAGGTCTTCGTGCTTGATTGGCGTGGGAGAGATGCTTCTGTAGGTTATAGGAAAGTAACAAAATTGAAATACTTTACTAATTTGCATTTAATTTCGAAATTAATGGCAAAGCTAAAATTTGATTTTAGCATTATTTGACTTTTAAAAAAACCTCCCCAATGTAACCGAAATTTGACGAAAAATTGATTTTAGCGAGAATTTTAACAGAAAACGGAAGTTTGCGGGTAAATAATAGAAATTAGATATATCGAGAATTTTAACATCCCTTGTCCAAATAACCTAGGGTCATTACAGGTGATTTGAAACTTATCTTTGGTTTAACTCAACCAATCTTTAGATTTTATCGGAGTATAGAAATTTTTGCTGCTATAATAATACTTGGTACACAAGAGAGAGAGAAGTGGAGTAAGATGCAGAAAATGGCAGCTTGAGCTCAAAACAATGCAGCTATCACTCTTCATTAAAATTCTAGGAATTTATAGATTTCCGAGTTTACATGAAGACAAAAATACAAAGGGAAAATACAAGATTCCTCGGCGAATACTCAATTTCCTAGTTGGCTATTTGTGCAGAAACAAACTGAACGTGTTGAACTTTTCGAGGGGGAATTGAACTTTTCGACGGGGAATTGACTGAGTGACTCAAAGGTTTGGTATTTTGATTACTGAGTTTGTTATTCACAAAGTTTAATTACTTTTACTCACACAAGCTCAAGAATGCAACATGTAAAGAAAACGGGCAATAAGCAATTTATAGTGGTTTGACATGTTAAGCAAAAACTCGAGTTGTAGAGGACTATTTTAGACTAAAGATTTTTATTTTAGTAGATCTAACATGACATATAAAGTGTAAGTTTAATCATTATAGAAGCCATTATCTGTAGGACATAACTATTGAGGACTAAATGATCAAGAAGAGCAAGAAGTTCAAATATCTTGGCTTAATTATTCAAATGTGATTATTTGAATGCATGATGGTTGGATGAAATGATGGAGCACTTCTAAAGTGTTGTGCAATCTGAAAAAATTCTAGTCAAAATTAAAGGAAAATTTTTTAGAACAACTATATGACTGGCCAAGTTATATGAATGTTGGCCAACAAAGAAGTGACTTATTGATAAACTAAGTGTTACATAGTGAAGATGCTAATGTGGTTGAATAGTATGCTTTAAAGGATAGAATGAGAAATGAGTTCATTTCTAGCAAGATTGGAGTGGCTCCAATAATTAATAATATTATAGAATGTCGTCTAAGATGGGTCAGGCATATTAAGCTTAAACTATTCGATGCCTTTGTTAGAAAAATTGAGAATATGACTTTTGCCCATGCTAAAAAAGAAGACCATAAAAGACATGGGAAGAAGCTATTAAAAAGGATCTTTTCATTTTGCAACTTAGGAAGATTCTTTTATTTAATCGTATACGATGTAAACAAAGGATTCATGTAGTTGATCTCACCTAATGGGAGCAAGGCTTGGTGTTGTTGTTGTTGTGGCCTATTAGAGGCATATGCCCACTTTTTAGTTTGGTCCTATGTATAACTACAATATTGCAAGGAATGATGTTTTTTTTGTCTAGGATCTTTTCCAGCAATGATTAAAAACATAAAAGATGAAAGAAAAGGAGGTGATGGTTAGGCATGTAATACTTTTGTTGCCTGATTGCTTAGGGAAGGCCCTTGTAGGTTGTGAGCTTCAGTGCTCACTTGGACAAAGTTTAAGCATAAGAGTTATGAGTCCAACCCTTGACATGGAATGGACAGGTGTTGTTTATAGGCGGTCTGGAGGAATTTGAACGATGAGAGTTGTTGATGCCTTGCACAGTAATATGTTGATAGTAAAGTCATGTTGGGGATGTGTTGGGGTTTACACTAGAGGCTGTTTAGATCATATATGAGGTTCTTTGGCACTATCGAAAGTGGGCATGTGGCGCCGGTATGATGGTTTCCAACTGGCAGTGGTTTCATTAGGTCTTGGAGTGAAATAAATCACTCATCCGGAACATTGGGGTGGATTTATCTCTCGACAAAGGCTGAATTTATCTCTCGACAAAGTTGATAAGATGAAGTTAACTGGATCATTGAACCAGCTAAGAGGGTGACTAGCCACGGATTTATGGATGATCTTGATGGTGTGTAAAAAGTGCACATAACACTGGCATCGATGGAACAGTCATGACCCAGTCAAATCGCTACATGTGTTATGGATTGGACATCATTAGGTCTTGGAGTGAAATAAATCACTCATCCGGAACATTGGGGTGGATTTTTCTCTTGACAAAGGCTGTGATGACTTGGTGAGGAAGTGAGTGACCTGTGAAATCTTGCAAGGGCCAAGTCATAAAAAAAGTTGATAAAATGAAGTTAACTGGATGATTGGACCAGCTAAGAGGGTGACTAGCCACGGATTTGTGGATGATCTTGATGGTGTGTAAAAAGTGCACATAATACTAGCAGCTGTTCATCGATGGAACAGTCATGACCCAGTCAAATCGCTCCATGTGGCATCGCAGTCAATTGACTGTAACCTTTATCTTTGCATGGTTCCGAGATGCCTTTTTATTCTAGCGCTTGATTTTTTCGATCAAACACAATTCTGAATGGCTCTTTTCGAGCTTATGAGTTAGTTTAGGGAATTTCTTTCTTCATAACAGTCTCTGAAGTTATAACAGCTCAGGCTTGGTGGAGTCTTAGAAGAGTTCGCTTATTTGCCTTCAATTTTTCCAGGCAATTCAGGAAATAACTTTCTTCATCAGCAGTCTCCAGAGTTATAGTACTTCGGGTTCGATCAAGTCTGAGAAGCTTAGCAAGTTTGCCCTTCAGCTTCTCTTGCATCATCTGCTAAATGATTTCTAATTGACACAACGTCATTAAGAACTCACAATATATGCTCAACTTCCTTTTGAGTAGCTTCTTGACTGATCTCTTGATCACCACTTTTTTTTGAAGTTAACTTGCTCCTAAAAGTTAATTGTAGTTAGGGGAATTATTTCCAATAGTCTCTTTGGAGTACTACTTTGCCTTGTATGTACTCTCTCCCTTCTTACCTATGTGGAATGTCACTTGGGTGCCTTGTTGAGTGACTAGCTTCTTCAACTCTGGTAGAGTGTTTTCAGATATTGGGTATTCAACTTTGCAAAGTATATCATTCCCATCAGTGGGATAATTTCCTTAGTCTTTTCATCGAGCATTGAGGGCTTGAACAACTTTAGATTCCTTACATTAATCACAGTACATCTGCATGTACCTTGGTAACTCTAGTCGGTAGCCATTGCATTTACCTTTTTGATGACTTGAAAAGGTTTGTACTCTAGTGTTTGTTGTTTTCTTTCTTCTCCTTGGCGCCAATACTTGCTTTTGTGAAGCCATACCAGATCTTTGACGACAAATATTTTATCTGCTTGATGCTTATTATGTCGAGCCTTGTATTATTTCTGGGTAACTCATTGTTCGATAATCTTCAAATATACTTTCTGGGTGTTGGCAGAGAGTTGTAAGTCACTCAGGATAGTCGGTAGTAGCCCAAAAGGTACTAGCTTGTTAGACTCATGAACTTCTCGATTGAATGCAAATTAAATGAATAACAGACTTTCATCCCGAAACTTCAATCGACTTTGATGAATGCTCCTAACAGTCAGACAACGGTCTTATTATTAACCACAATATGCAGATGGACTGCAATAGTTCTCTTATTGTGGCGTCCATCAATCTCTAGAGTGTCTTTTAGGACATTCTCAGAAAGTTTTAGTCATTATTAGAAATGTACTGCAATAGACCAAAATGCACATAAATATGCTTGAAGAATAGTTGGATGGCATTTTCTCTTGTAGCATTCTTTTTGCATGGCATTAGAATGATTTTCTTGGAAAATTGATCTATGATTATACAATATTATTGTGCCTTGACCTAGAGTTAGGAGGTTCTTCGATGAAGTCTGTTAAGATACTCTACCTTTGTTTGGTAGGCACTGGTAGTGGAGTGAAAGCCCTTGTTTCATAAAACTAGACTTAAATGTGCTGCATAATATACACTCTTTAATGAACTGAGTCACACCTCCCTTTTTCTTTGGCCAATACACTTACCTCATTAGGCTAAGTACAGTTTTACACAAAGTGTCTTGCTATTTTAGATGAATGATTCCTAAATTCACTGCAAACGATTGACTTGATTTGTTATGCTTTGTCGAGTGTCTTGATTCAATCCCTTCTTGGATGTTGAATCTCTTGGTTGGCTTCTCTGCATCTACTTCAATCGTTCGACATCCTTTTCAGATATTCTTAAAGTCTTCCTTCGATTTATATGCTCATTCATATGCTTCAATAGTTATCTTCTCGACCTTCACCAGAGTTGTTAGTATCACTGGTGGTTGGATAGTGTATCTGCTATCTTGTTCTATGTCTCTTTTTGTAGTCTCTCACTAGGTTGAATTACTATAGGTAGGATATTCACTTCATGTGGCGTGATTGTTGGGTGTGTTTGTAGAATTAATTGATTGATGATTCAAGTGAATTATGATCTTCTTTTGAGTAGATAATGCCTCCTATGCTCCTAATTTCCAGAATTGAATTGACTATAAATTATTACACGTTTGTGTGATTCATCTTGTCATATTAGGAAGCAAGAAACAAATGATTGTGGCTTGCAGCAATGTAGTGGCAGAGTTTAGGGCAATGACACTAGGCTTATGTGAAGAACCTTGGTTAAACAGAATGCTCGCAAATTTTAAGTCCCCTTTCCAATATTCCATTAGATAACTTTGTGACATCAAAGCTACTATGAGTTCTGCCAAAAATCTAGTTCTGAATGATTGCTCTACATATGCTAAGATAGATGGATGCTTTATAAAAGGGAAGCCTGACATTGATAGTATTAGCTTTAGTATAGTCTTTCAAATCTCTTGATTACTGAAATTTTCACCTAGCGTCTCCATTACCTAACATTTGAAAAACTAATTCCGATTCACATATAATAGAAGGAGAATGCTCTCTTTTCAAGCTGGTTTTCTGGCTGCTTTCTTTAGCTATATTCTGGCAATAATGTTATGTGGATTCCATATCTGTCACTTCCAGTTTTCTTTCCAGTCAGCATAGAATCCGATTGCTTATTTATTTTATTTATATATGTAAATATGTATCTCTTGAATACCAATTATATCAAGTACTTGCTAAAAATTGCGGATTGATATTTTCTATTGGGGATCCTATTGCCAACTAATTTGCCATCTTGGCGCTATTCATTAAGTGCAATAGCTGCATGGAAAATGGGAGCAATCGAAGTTAATTTAATATTTCACTTTTATTTTCGTGCCTTTAAAACACTTAAATACTTTATGCTTATTTATTTTTTCTTACATTTGCATAAGCCAACTCCTGAATGCTGTAGCACATCAATATGACTTGTACTTTAGTATGATTAAAAGGGCAAAAAATGAAAAATGTTTATGTTGGCAGAGGTTTTACCGATCCAGAATAGGTCGTATCCAAAGAGTCAATAAAAAAAATGCAAATATATAGAGTGTGATGAGATCCGACAAGCAGTATCGTTTCTCACTGAAATGAATCTGTATAAATTTATCAAGAGACAAACCAATAGAAAGTTGTGCCATGCATTTGATGTTTTTTCTACCATTTTTATGCCATCTTAAATGGTTGAGATAAGACTATTAGATATGATGATCTGGTGTTTGTTAAGACTGCTTTAACTGCTCTATTATGATATTTTCCTTATGTTTTTAACATCAATTATTCTAATTTTCTTATAATTTCCCAAAAGAGTACCCAGCTACTAGAATTGCTCAGTAGGTCAAGGGTGTTCTCGTAATTTTCTAGTTAAAATTTTTTCATAATATTTGATTTTTTCTATAAATTTAAAAAGTTTTGTTTCAAAAAATACTTTCTTTTGTTAGATAAAATTAATCCCAAAAAATAAGGATATTGCATAAAAGCTTTTCTTTAATAACTTAATGGAATATCTCTCTACTACTCCTGTACAAATCACTTGTCCATTCAAAATAGATGAAAATGTATATTAAGATTAACTTGATCCAAATTATGAATATCGGGGGACCACTTTGTGCAATTTTTAATATCCAGGTGCGCACAATCACACACCCAGGCAAGTACATTTACGCGCCCAGGCGAGCACAATCATGCTCCAAGCCGCCTACAATCATGCGTCCAGACGGTAGAATTGCGCGTCCGAGTGCGCTGTGATTGTAACTGGTTGATCCGGGAATGGCATGAAGCTGCCCAATTATTCCGCCCAACCAGGCCCAATCGGGGTTTTATTCGTCGATGAACAGGCCTAGAATGGCAAATTATAGGCCACAGTTCGAAGGCACGTGCCCAGCATGTCTAGCGTAGACGTGTCTAACCATGCACTCAAGTACTGTAATGACCCTTGGTCATTACAGTAGGGGGGAACATTTTAAACACGTTAATTCTTGCTAATTTCAGTTTTACATTAATTTCCATGCTCATTTTCGTTTTAAGTTAATTGTTCGCTATTTTTTGTTTTTTGTTCGTTTTCCCGCGGATTTTTCGTTTCGTGTCTTAAACAACCCATTTAGGATAAGTGTCATTATTTTAGAATGCTTTATATTAGTAATTAATTAGAAAAAAATGATTGTAATGGCTTAATTAAAAACTCCGACCGTTTTCCTCCTACTTGCGCTGTTTTCCTTCCTCTTTTGAAACCGACGCAGAGAGTAACACTATTTCTCTTCTATTCCAGAAACTGCCGGCAATTAGGCTGACGATTTCCAATGAATTAGTCGGCAACCAACATTGATAGAACCTCTTATTTAAGTCATCGAACCCCTCATCTAGGGCAATGTAATGACCCTAGGTCATCAGAAGGTATACATTGAATTCCCGATTCGTTAAAACTCCCGCAAATTTTAGTTTCCCGCTAAAATTTGATTTTTCAGTTTTAATACCTAATTTAGAAAGTTTTAAAGACCGTTTCAAACTGAAATTGAGATTTAAACCTTCATTAATGCATATTTGAATTGATAAAACGTAACTCATCATTTAAGATCATATTCAACAAAAATAAAATCAGCCAAAACTGAAAACAAATAAATCCTCATTATTTTAGGAAGGATTGCTTATGGTAATTAAGGGTATACCCGTTGTTTTATGAAGAAAATAAAGTATCTCACCGTAACTTACGGCAATGCGCCGAATAAATCGGACGTGCGTTACATACGCACGTCCTATTTATTCAGAGAGGAGACGGGAGACCTCACCACGCTCAAATCCCACTCGCCTCTCTTTCTCTTTCTCTCGACGTACGTACCTGAGCTGACCAAAGTGCACCGCAGGCGAGCAAGCAAAGGCGCGTCGATCCTTGCCGCTCTGCCCTCTGCGTCGACTCTCCTCCAGTTGCGTCATTGAGAGACGGTTCGTAACACTCGCAGTAGCCCTCGCCGAATTGACGAAGCGCCGAACCCTCTCTGCTCGGTCCCTCGCGTCGACTCCCCTCTACGTGTCGCTCGGCTCTCTCGCTCGACTCGCTCGAAGCATTCGGCTTGTTCGCTCGACGCAAGGTAAGCCCCTTTGTCGACCGAATCTTTTAGGAAAGGAAAATGCGTATATATAGAAATATATATATATATATATGTATATATATATATATTTACATATGTATATGTATATATATAATAACAATAACAATATTAATAATAATAATAATAATAATGATAATAATAATAACAAATAATTGTTATAAATAGATTAAAATTTTTATATCAAAAAAAAAAGTTTTAATATTATAATAATCTGAACCTAAGAATTAGCAACAATTAGACATATTTAACCATTTAACCTAAGACTAAGTTTTCTATTTTACATTATGAAGAATTTAAATGATTAATAATAGTATTACAGCACTATGATTAGAGCTTACTAGCCACCATTAGGAAGACCTCTAATTAGTCCAAGTCAGCTATTTGATAAATTCTAGAGTCAGTTATAATTTTAATCAAATATTATCAACCCCATATCCTAGCTTATAGCATTGAGTTCATACCAAAATAGATCATAAACTATAGTTTAAAAGAGTTTGAAATATTGCTTGAATGAAGCATGTTGTTCTACCCTAACATAATAGATGGGTTCGGTATTGATAAAAGAAAGGTTTAGTAGAAATATTAACAATTCAATTAGATATTTTCATTGTATAATCTACTCTTATAAGATTTAAATCTAAGTAACCATCTAAAGGTAAACTAGGGAACATGAATACTAGTTCTAAATCTTGTAAATAGATAGTTTCATAGTTTAATAAAGCCTCAATTATAATTTTTGCAGACACCTCAAGTTGTGAGTGATTCATCTAGTTAAGTCAAACACAAAAGATACATTGGATATTACTTTATATGCTTTTACTTTCAATTACCGCTTATGTATCGCTTTGAGCTTATTACTACTTGATATGTTATTCTTACTACTAATGATGTAAGAGAAATTGAATGATGTTTATGTGTCTTGTGAATGTTGCAAGAAGGGTTCCGAAATGGAGCATGATTAGGTTAGGGACGGGGCTAGTCCTCGGGAGCTATAAGGGTGCCATCTGGAGCCTTTGAGGGAGGCACATGTGAAGGATGCTTAAATGCACGTTGCCATCTGAGACCCTTAAGTGGGTCCAGGTGAAGGTTTATGCTTAAATACATATGAACCCAGCCTCATGGTTCTGGTTTTGCCCAACAGAACTGCTATTATTGCTTCATGATATCATAGACATAAACATAAACATAGATTTTTATGCGATTATTACTTTCTGTTTGAAAACTTGGCATGTGCAAGAACAGTTATTTTGCAGGAGACATATTTATCTTCTTGTTTTTGAAACATATTATTTCCTGCAGTTATTATCATTTTGCTTCCCGCTATGTTTAAGTATATTTTTAATATCCATTATATTTAGAATGTGCACTAAGGCATTATTTTTATAATGCCAGATCAGATACAGTTGGAGGCGGTTGATATAGCCTAGAGGCGTAGCGCGGGAAAATAACTGCCCCTTCCAGGATTAATAGTTTGATGTATATGGAATTTTATGTAATAATTTATGGATGATATTTTTTATTTTAAATTGAATGAATGTCGTTTCTTTTATGTGAATGGTTTGAATGTTCGTTAACTACTATTTTATCTAACTGCCAATATGATCCTGCGGAAAGATGCATCCGATGTTAGTTTGGTTCTTACCAACCTAACATGGGTCATCACAGGCAATGAGGATGCAATTCCTAACTCTTCTTCCAATATTTTCCCTCTTTCTTGATGAATTTTCTTTCAACATCCTTCGATCTCTCACCCTAGCTGACGAGATCAGCGAACCTTGGAAACCTACTACAGAAAAGAAAGGAGAGCCCTATGTCCCTACGATCTCCATCAACTACTCCTTCTTGAAGGATCTTCTGACGCTCTTCAGCCCTTCTTCGACCCTTCCTCCTCACCCGATGGGACCGTCCACTACTGGCAACTTAAGATGAGGGAAAAGAGAGCCCTAGCATTCCTGTGACAACTGTCGGCCACGCCCTCCACTCACGGTACTGTACGAGACCTTGATCCCTGGAGCTTTGCTCGATCGCTGGAGGTATCGTTTCTCCGAACGCCTTTTTTGCTTATCATAGATTCAAATTTTATCTTTCTAATAATGATATTAGAGGTTTAGAAAATGTTGCACTGTGAAACCTGTGGAAGTTGAGTTTGCATTTGATCTCCACCTTAGTCAAATTTTGCAAGTTAATATAGCTGGCTCCGCAGATTTTATATTTCTTGTTAACATCATCTAATAGTTTTAATTTGGGCTGCATGGGTTGTGAAATGTTTTTATGGAATTATGCACTTAGTTTTATCTTCAAGGCTTCCATTCTAAAAGGAATTCAAGAGAAATGTATGGATTTTAAACTTAGAAAAGTATCTTTTTGAACTTATTTGATAAAGACACCTAAATGCAAAAAAGAAATGACCTAAGGGAAGAAAGTTGTTGCAGTTTGATTGAAATAAAAAAATAGTTTAACAAGCTACTTTTCTTTTGAATGCATATAACAACTTTCATTATACATACATTCAATAATTTTAATATAAGCAACTTAAATTCCTTTTCTTTCTGAACTTCTAAATTTATAAATATTAAATAGAGATCTCTTCTCCATCAGACCTTTAAAGAAATGTATGGATTTAAAATTTAATATACTAAATATAAAATTAACTTAATTATGTGAAATACTAGTACTTATCCTACTACATGTTAATTACTCTTGTAAAAGTTGCAGATGTGATCATTAACTTGATTCCTCTATATTTTATATAATCTTTCACATGATTTTTTCTTGTGAATAGGCACCAGAAGAACAATTGATATTATTGTTAGAGCTACACAATTAAATCATGCTAATAATATTATAACCTTTAATGGCTATCTTGTATAGTAATTTCACATAATTAAATTATTATTTTTTAATTAAAATATATATTTTAATCAACATTCTTAATAAACTTCACTTCAGGCAAATCACTCAACAACCTTTATTTTTTTAATGAGATTTAAAAGCTGTAGTTTTTGTATTGAGAATTATTTTATTGGATTCACAATATGCTAATTTAAATTTTTTTAAATTTTACTTTTTTTAATCCTTTTACTTTTTATAACCTAGTTTCTTCTTTTTAATATTTTCTTGAATATCTTGTTTTCACTCCAAGCATACTTGCTAGGGGCTATCCCCCTTGACCCATCAATATTTTAAGCCACATTGCAAATGCCATTAGCAATCATTTGGTTCAAAAGATTAACTTACCTTTTATTGTGCCACATTCAAAACTCTAAAAATCTATTTTTGAATCTATACTTGTTTTTGTTCTCAAAATTTCACCCAAGTAAAACTTAGATTTATTATACTTTTTGAATCTATCATGCTTAGTTGTCAAGCTTTTTCTTGGAATAACCCATACTATTTACAATGTAAGCCAAATTATTATCCTAATCCTAAAACAATCAACTGAGCTCTAGAATTTCTATTTTTGCAAGTGGCATGTTCTTCTCTTTTCTTGGACATTGAATTGGCAATCATAAAATCATTAGTCAAAGCAAACTCTAAGATTCCTTTTCTTTTTTCATAAATTCTTCTAAAATTGTTGCCCTCTTCCTATTTTTTGGTTTTATCTGAAAAAGAATATTTTCTCTTGAGACATTTTTTGAATCGACTCATTCAAATGTATAATATAGAACCCTACTCAATATAATATTTATTTTTGCCCAAGACTACAATTCAGTCTACATTTTATGTGCTCTAACATACAAAAATTTGCAGGTGGTGAACTATGTGCTACAGACTATGGACCCTAGCAACTTGGTTTTGCGTAAAACTTGCTTTAATAGCTCATCACTTGCTTTGAAAGAAATTGCACGTGCACTTCCAATGGTTGCTCTTAATGAGACATCAACAAGGTTAGCTATTGGAGATGCTATTGGTGACATTCGTAACTTAACCATTCATGTTTATGATTTGGAGAGGTATTTACGTTTTTGCTTTCTTTTATAGGTCATTATATTATCTTACACTTTTGTTTTCCTTTGTAGAATAATTTATAATAATCATAATGACGAAGATTAACATAAACTTATATGATGACTATGCGCGGTGACTTTTTCTCACTTAGGTGTATACAGGCTCATATTAAGTATAACCCCCTACCAAACTGTTGGGCAATTGTGCTTCTTTGTTTTACAAAACTTGCTATGATGAATGCATTCATTTTTTGTGCTTTTTGAATCCTCATTCTTGGGAAGGACACATTTTGTGGATAAATATTTTTCAATGGTGCTTATTTTGCAACACGTTTATTCTTGAAGTTCTTACTCTATTTGCAGCATTGAAGATTTCGAAACTTAAATGGAAAAAGTGTCGCACTTGAAACAGATCAGTTCGGTTGGAGATGCAATGAAATCCATCATTTTTCTCAATCAGCTTGTGAAATACATTGTTGAGTCTCTTGTGATAAAATCACAACTCAAAATTTGTGATTATGTCAGCAACTTAAAATTATATTCATGTTGACTTAATTGATCACTTTGCCCCAACTCAATAAAAAACAATATGGCGGAAGAAAAATAAGAGAAGCCAAAGAATTTAACTTTGGAATAAATGGAGAAATTGGCATTTACTCTCTTGATTTTCATGAAAAAGGGAATTCGCTAAAATACTATCTTAATAATTGGAAAATATTTTATTTATTTTACAATTTTCCATGATAAGAGCACATTGGTAGGTGTAAGAAAACTAGCTTTATAAAGTGGTGATTTTTTTTATTTTTGCTTGCATGAAAACCTACAATATTATATTTGAGAAGCTCATGGAGTTTTAATGCAAGTTGATTCTGCTAAATTGGGTTTTGCATTCTCAGAGCTCTTTTTTATATGGAAAGAACAAGGTTGTGTAAATGAGCTGCGGAGAGAGGATACAATTCTTGTTCAGTTTAATTATATTATGTTTTGTATTAAAAAATTTAATCACATGTACAATACCCAATTATTTTGAGAAGAATCAGCAAACTCTGATCAAGTAATCTCTTGAAGAGAGAAGAGTCAGCAAACTCTGATCAAGTAATCTCTTGAAGAAAGAGTTAAAGAAGGTTTAACGAATTGCTTTTAAAGAGGTTAAAAGAAATACACATTGGATGCCTCGCTCCATCTTCTTATGAATATAATACTGGAAAAGGTGGCGTAGTTTTGATCTCTCCATTTTGTATTTCATTGTGTTTTGTTGAAAAAGCATTTTTTTAAAAATTTCATTGCATTTTGATACATGTTGATAAAAAAAACCTTCCAGATTGCTTTTGTTCTCTACATAGAAAAGCCTAATTGACAACTATTCAATTCAATTGATGGACATGATGGTGGTGAGTTGCAATGACCCATCTAAAAAGGGGGCGGGAAAATGAGGGAGGTAAATGTTGAAGGAGGGAGAGAGCAAGTGTGGGTGATTGATAGAAGAGGGAAACTGTCCTAAGAGTTTTTTTGCTTTTAATTTTGTTTCTTTTTTGTTCGCATTCTTCTACTGAATTTCATGAATGTATTAATATTTCTGTTTTTTTCTTCATTGTCTTTTTGAAGTGCTACTTTTATTTATCATCTTGTGAGTTCTTAGTGGTTTTGTTGAATCTTCTGAGTAGTTCATGTTGTTTCTTTAGGTTGCAGTGCTCTCTTTTTCGAGTGTGTTTTTTAGAAGAGATATGTTTGGTTGACCATTTTCAATTTCAGCATTTTGGGTTGTTTAAAACAAGCCCCGCAAGACATCGCGGACCAAGACTTTCGACATTGAAACTGTTTACCCGTGCCTCGTGTGCAATCCTCTTATTGCACTTCCCCGTGCTCGTTTTCTTTGATTCTCATACTAGCACGTGAACCCCCGGGTCTTATCTGTTACTCGCAATCTAGTGAATCCCAGACACTTGACAATTGCCCATGATTCGAAGACATAAGTCAGTGAAGGAAAAAGATGAGAGGGAAAGGAAAGGAAAAAGATGAGGGAGGGAGAGAGCAGCCCCCCCAAGCCCTAGGGGGGGCGTCGGCCATGGATGGGGAGTCGGCCCCCGCTGCTCTCGGACCTGCGGCTAATTTGGATCGGCGCTCGGATCGACAAGGAGGACCGGCGCACTTGGCTGGCCCCTCGCACGACGAATTGGGGGTCTCGATCCTGGCGGCTCACGCCGGCTCTCGTTCGGCCGCACTTCTTGAGCCGGCGGATTTGGAGGAGTCTCCTCCATCGACGGCGGGCACAGCAGACTCGGCGGCGCTGCGGCCGGCCGACCAGGATTCGCTGAATCGAGACCCCGCATGGGTTGCAGGGTCGTCTTCTCCTCCTCCAGCCACCTCGAGCTCCGGCAGCCCACTTTTGTGCTCAGCCATTCAAGTTGACTCTGGTGCATTCGGCGACACCTAAAGGAGTGGCGACAGTAACCGGCTTAGCTGCTCCTTTGGAGATATCTAGATCTTCCGGCGGTCTCATCTCATTTATGGAAGCCTCGGCCTCCATTAAAGCTGTAGAAATCAAGGCAAGGAAAACAGCCATGGAAAAATAAAAAGAAAAGTGCTGAGCTGCCCATAAATTCAGGCTTGCAAGCTGCGATCTCTAAACCCATTGATGCCAATATTTCAAATGCCGTGGAAATGTATACGATTGAAGAGGGGTTTCTACCGGATAGCGCTCAACCAATCCAAGATAAAACCTTGCAAACTCAAAACTACATGCCAATTGTTCGAGATTTGGCCTCAAAGAACTCATAGAATTAAAAAAAAAAGCATGGGAGCTAAAGAAAACATTTGAGTGTCCGGATGTGGGAAATATTGCCTCCTAACTGCACCCGATGGCAGTTGTGTCATGGACATAGCTGCGATCAGTGAGTAACAAGTTTGAAGGTGCCCTAATTGTCCGCCTTTTTTGTCGGTGCATCCCGTTCCCGGTCCTTGATAGCGAACTCCGGTTGCGTTGGGAAAAATTTGGAGCTTTCTCAATCCACCTTCTAAAACCTGATTGCCTTATAGTCAAGTTCGAGGAAATTGAGGTGGCAAGCCAAGTGCTCACTAATGGCCCATGGTTTGTGGGGGGTCAAGCTCTAAGCTTGACCAAGTGGATCCAAAGTTTTCATCCTTCCATGAAGGTGGGATATGCAACTCCCCTATGGATAAGACTTCATGAACTCCCCATTAGCTTATGGGGGCCAATCAACCTCACAAGAATCACATCTCAAATTGGCAAGCCGCTTTCAATCGACGTGTCAACTTTGAACTTGAAACGATGCGAATTAGCTCACAGTTGTGTGGAGGTAGACCTATTGAAACCCCTCATCCCTCTTATTCGCATTAATGATGGAAACGACATATTTGAGCAAAAAGTCACCTATGAAGGAATATCAATTGTGTGTAAGTCTTGCTTACATGCTGAGCACAAAGAAGAGGCATGTCCTAGCAACACCTCCGCCAACATCCAACCCGCCAATCCCTCAATAGTCGCTTCAATGCCTTCAACTTCCGATTGGATTATAGTCTAGCGTCGCAAACATTCACCATCAACCCGAGAACCTCAGCGAGGGAGGCTTCCAGTGCGCCAATATTGTTGTCGTTGCCCGACCTCCTCTCGAACTGGCTCACTCGGCGGGCCCCTCGCCACCTTCGGCCCAAGCCGCCCCATCTGCACGCCCACCTGCGGTCAGCGCTGATCCACCTCTTGCAGCTGGCCCCTCAGCCCCCCTCCCAGCCCATGCATATGTCGAGCCCACCGCATCTGGCCCTGACTCAGCTGCCCAAGCCCGTAGCTCTTGAGAGTCTTGCGCCTAGCCTGCCCAGCTCTTGCCCACCTTCTACACCGCCACCTCTCTAGGCACAGCCCAGCTTGCACTGCACATCCCCCCAGTCCAGCCCATTGCTCCTACAGCTCTTTCCGCTCTTCCTACAGCCATCAGCCCCGCATGGGCAGCCAGTCCACCGCTGAATTACCCTCACAAGCCCTTCCCCATCATGGATTTACCTCCGCCCAGAAGCCTTCACTCTAGAAGTGGTGAGCTTCCTCCGACTCCCCAATGAACAGAATTCTCACTTGGAATTGTCGCGGCGTGCGGAAGCCGACGACGCGCCATCACCTTCCGCCGCTTATCTCGGAGCGCAAGCTGGGATTGATAGCATTATTGGAGACCCGGGTCGAGTCCTTTACTTGCCGGGAAGTGGATCGCCTCTTTGGGAGGCATTGGAGCTTCGCCGTGTAGCCTTCTGCGGGTCTCTTTGGAGGTATTATCCTTGCTTGGCTGGATGATTTTCTGCATTGTGAGCTTCATCACTCCTGCAGCCAGTTGGTCCTTGCCACCATCATGCTGCGCTTGGGGACCTGTTTTCAGTTCGGTGCCGCCTACGCGTCGACTGACCTGTATACACGGAGGGAGTTTTGGCGGATAATCTTAGCTATGCGGGTCGAGGGCTGCCCGCTTATATTTGGAGGAAACTTCAACTGCGTTCTCTTCCAGCAGAAGTAATGCGGTGGGAAGCTGTCAGAGTTACCGCTGCTCAGATGGACTTCAACGAGGTCCTCGATGTCTGCCACCTTCACGATCCAGGTTTTGTAGGTTCACCCTACACGTGTACCAACAATCCAGAGGGAGTGAGGCGCATCTGGGAGCGCTTGGACCGGTACTTTCGCTGCACGTAGACGATGGAACTCTTGCCGGGTGCAGCAGTGCACTACCTCCCCCAGGTAGCTTCGGATCACTGCCCGATTTTTTTGACTGATGCTTGTCTCAGGTTCCAGAGTATCGGCGCTCGGTACAAGTTTAAGGACACCTGGCTACAGTATCCGAAGGCCTACTCTGTGGTGGAGAGGACTTGGGGGTGGCCATCTCGCGGCTTGCCGTCCTCAGTCCTCAACCACAAGATGGCTCGCACTCTTTGGGCACTGTGGAAATGGGGATGGGACACGCTCCCGGACCTGAGGAGGAGGGAGACGGAGCTCGCCTCAATTTTGATGCAGCTTCAGGCCGAGGACATGGCCACTGATAGTGGCGGTAACCCGGATCTTGTTTAGCTGCTCCGGGTCACTACTTAGGAGCTCTCTCACATGGAGGCGAGGTTGGCGAGCTGGTGGCAGCAGCGAGCTAAGGCACGGTGGCTCTCTCAGGGTGATCGGTGTACGACGGTGTTCCCGCGGCTTGCGATGCAGTGTCGTAAGTCGACACCGTTCTCACACTATAGGAGGAGTCCGGGGAGTTCACTTTAGATTCGTTGCAGATTCGCTAGGTATTCTTTGAGTTTTTTCAGGGGAAGTGGGGCATCTCTTGTCATGTACAGGATTGTCCAGATTAGCTGATTTCGGATTGCATTATTGGTGACGCAGATTCTGCCTCTCTCCAATGTGCGGTCACAGATGCAGAAATTTGGGCAGCCCTGAGGGACCTTGGCCTTAACTGTTCCCCTGGGATTGATGTGATTACCTCCTCTTTCTTTACGGGTTACTGGAAAATCATCCTGCCTGATACTTGGGCAGCCGTTCACCATTTCTTTGATAATGGGTAGATGCCACAACGCTGGCATGATACTCTGGTAGTCCTCCTTCATAAGGAAGAGGGGCCTCCACTCTGAGGTAGTTTTGCCCTATTAGCATATGCAAAACTATCTATAAAGTGGTGGCCAAGATCTTGGTCATGCGCCTTAAGACAACATTGCCCTCTTTGATCTCACGAGAACAAGGCACATTTGTTCCCTGGAGAACATTAGCGAGAACTGCCTCACAGTTCAGGAGATACTCACTCATCTCTCATATTCCACCTCGACAGTTGGACACATGGCCATCATGGTGGATATGGAGCAGGCTTACGGCCGGATGGACTGAGGGTGCTTGTGCTTAGTTCTGCAGAGATTTGGCTTTCCTCAGCGGTGGACGGATTAGGCGATGTAGTGTGTTGAGTCCCCAAGGTTTGCAGTCTTGGTAGTGGAGCACCGTCTTCCATGGAAAATGGAGTGGAGAGGCTTCAAGTAGGGATGCCCCCTTTCCCCCTACTTATTCATTCTGTGTTCAGGGCTTTTCTCCTTACTAGTCAGACGACAGCAGCAGATTGGACGGCCGATCATCATCCAATTAGATAGAGGTGGGTCTTTTTTCTCCCGCCTGATGTACGCAGATGATCTGATTTTGTTCGCCTCAGCCACTATAGTAGCTGACCGTGAGGTACAGCAGATTCTGGCTCAGTACGGGAGTTGGACCTGACAATCTGTAAACTCGCGCAAGTCACCGATTGTCTTTAGCCGACAGACGCCCGCTTATTGGCAGCGCAGGATAACTATTTAGCTGGGCTACTAGGGGAGTGGTGCCATTAGATACCTTGGGGTCACGGTCACTGGAAGACTCCCGAGGAGAGCAGATTTTATAACCGTCACCGAGCAGGTCCACAACAGGTTACGATCTTGGAGCAGCCGTTACCTCTCCCTTGCAGGTAGGCTTTGCCTAATCAGGTCTGTACTGGCGATGATCCATAGCTATCAGATGTTGGTTACATCGATTCCAGGCTCTTGCCTCTTGGACATCGAGGTTATCCTCCTTAAGTTCCTATGGGAAGGAGTGGGGGGTCGCAGTCTGCATTACGTGAGGTGGCAGGAGGTTTGTCAACCACTTGAGTATGGAGGACTTGGGATCCGAGACCTTCGTTTGTGGAGGACTGTCTTAGCGGCCCATCATACTCTCAGTTTTGTCAGCAGAGAGGATCTCCTATGGGTGAGAGTCATAGAATTTTGAGTTCGCCGCAGAGGTGAGAATTTTACGGTGCAGAGGGCAGACTCAGCAATCTGGAGACTTCTGGGCTACGGCTGGTCAGTTGTATGGAGGCATACCTAGCTTGAGGATGGGACACCTCAGTGGCAGATGGATGATTTTTCTGTCAGCAGAGCCAGTCGACTATTCCGGCTGGAGGGAGACTGTAACGACCCAATGTCTTTATCTGCAAAATTAGGTCAAATTCCCGTCTCAGAAATTGGGTTCCGGGGAATTTCGATTTAGGGGAAATAAGAATATACCAATAGATAGAGATAATTTTTAGATCAAAGTGCCCTAGTTTGAGAGAATTCAGATAATAGAAACTTTTGCTTTATTTTTTGAATTATTTAAATCTAATAAATTGAGAAAATTAAATACGTGTCTAAATTCATCGATTTTTGTGTTGTTATGTTAATTATATTATTTAAAGGTTGCTCGAAAAGTTTCATCAAATTATGAGTATCAGTTTGATCTCAATTAATTTTTGAAGTTTAAAACTTAAAAAATTAATTAAAAATAAAATTTTGCTCTGAATCAAAAATTTACGGTGCGAGGGTGTTCGTTATGTCATACACCTCGGTGTCAAGTTTCGTTATTTTTGAAAGTCAAACGGCGGAAAAATGCAAAAAATTTAAATTTAAGTAATTTTTTTTTTGAAATTCCTTATTTCCTTCTTCCCCGCTTAGATCGCAAACCGCACCACCCCCTCCCCAAGGTCGCAAATAGATCGCGTAAAGGATCTTCTGCCTCTGGCGGAAGAACCTTCTGCGCCAGAGACCGCAGAGGCCATGCACATTTAATTTTGGAGTAGGAATGTTCCCTCCTGCGCCTATTAATACCTCCTTCCATTCCCTACTCTCCCACAACAGCTCCCTCCTCTCCCAGCCAGCCCTCTCCCTGAAACCTGCCAGCCCTCTCCCTCAAGCCAGCCAGCCCCTCATCCCCTGCCAGCCAACCCCCCCCCCCCAGCTGCCGCAGCGAGCCACTTAGCCGGCAGTCAGCCAGCCTGGCTCCTTCGGCCACGTTTGGCCTCCCTTCGTTTTCTGGCGATCCTAATCTTGAAGGTAAGAGGAGATGGTAAAGAGGGGAAAAAGGAAAGGAATTTTTTTTATTTCATTATTTTTATTCTATTATGATAATAATAATGATAGTTTTATTATCTCAAATACATCATTCACATTATCATTATTTTCATTAATTATATAATGGATAACAGTAAAAATATTATAAGATGACAATTATTTTCAATTTTGTTAATAAGAAAGCAAAAGAAGATCAGAATGAAAAAGAAGATAATATTTATTCCTAAGAATATGGCTAAGTGCTAATTTAAAATATTAAAATTAAATGCAGATCTAAAATTCAAATTGTCAAACTTTGGATCCTAAATAACAAAGGTACCCAGTACATGATAAATATTACTTTTTGCACTTTACTGCTGCTTAGCTTTGCTTTGAGCCAAATTCATATTGAAGCTTGATATGTTGTTCGGAACCAACATAACGTGGTTGTTACTGGAAAATGACATCAGTAATATCGGGGTTAGTTACTGGAAAATGACATCAGTAACATTCAGGGTTGTTACTGGAAAATAACATCAGTGACATTCGGGTTAGTTACTGGAAAATAACATCAGTAACATTCGAGGTGGGTTACTAGAAAAGCGCAATCAGTTACCTACATTTTGTGATAATATTTTTCGCAGGAAATTGATTATTTATTTTGCGCTATTGCCTTACTTTTCATGCATTTTATTACCTCCTTATTTTCGCTAATCGCATCTTTTAAAAGTGTAATATTATTGTTTACTGTAGTACTTAAAGTATTCTCTAATTACTGGGAATTCTAATCCCGGTATTATTTTCTGTACAATACCAGGTCAGGTGTTTCTTCTGGAAGAATACACTCGAAAACCCTAATTCTTAAATTTTCAATTTTGCTGATAGATCCATGGCGTGTTTTGTTTACCTTTTATTTTATTTTATATTTTTTATCCCTTTTTTTTCTTTCGTACGAGGAGTACGATGAAGGATCATGTAATCTGCAATCTTGTAATAAATGAGAGTATTTTTTTTGTCTTTACATGTGTATCCATTCTCTCTCAAATTACTCAATAGGATACTGCGGTATGTGAACATCTAAATGCCGGGACAGTTTTCGTTGAGCCGGCACTGGGGCATCACAGAGACGGACAGTCGTGGCAGTTTGCGGCCATATGGGAGATGGCCCCGGGCCCAGAGAGGCTTGTTTCATGTGGCGACTTCTCAGAGATGCCATTCTGACAGGGTGCTGGTTTCATAGACGGATGCTCACTCAGACGACAACTTGTGTTTGGGATTGTGCCTCGGAGGAGGATAGGGAGCACTTTGTTGTGCATTGCAGCTACACAAGGTTCATTATGGAGATTTTTGTTCGTTAGGGCTTGCTCCCGGCCACACTTGCTTCCTGGGACCAGTTACCGCGCTGTTCTCGACTGCCTCAGGGTCCCGCCGCCACCGCCGTTTTAGTTGCCAGTTTGTGGCATACACTCTTTACCAGTCCTGGAGGACCAGGATAGAGTGCTCGCACGGCCGCATGCACCCCACGCCACTGGTGTGTGCGGGCTCGATACTGTCTGCCATGATTAGTGCCGAACTGCACGACAGGTCAGATTCCTGGGGTTCCATGGCCCGACAGGGCCCCTCCACCTTGTGCAGATGGTGTCCCCCCTACCCGTTGGCTGAAGGCCAACATAGACGCTTCTTACAGTTACGGTGAGCCTACTGAATTTGGGGCAGCTATCGTCCGCGACCCTGACGGACAGTTACTGGTTGCTGCGGGAGACTGTTTACTGGCTCAGTCTCCTCTCCAGGTAGAGATACAGGCAATGACTATTTTGCGGCAGGCCCTCCTAGCTACTGAGGTGGAGGCCGACGATGTTGTTATTGAGGGCGACTGCTTAGGAGTGATGCGTAGGCTCCGACGTCTTTGGGAGAGGACACTCCGTGCACGAGGCGATGAGCTTCATGCACACCAGCTGGCTTTCCCTCGTATCATCTTTTCTCACTGATTGCGCGATGCGAATCGGGTTGCGGATTTTGGTGCGCTGTATGCCCGTCAGGGTGCTTTTACTTTTGTTAGGGGCGGTGTGCTCCTCAGGAGGCTTCTGAGCCTTTTGACAGAGGATACTGTGGAGTTTGATCCCGGTTAAGTTTTTGTACAATTGATTTATAGTTGATATATATATATATATATATATATATATATATATATATATATATATATATATATGCATGGGCTACAACCGTCTTTCGTGAAGACACAAGTCTTTGTCGCCGAGTCTCATGGAGTCGTTCACAGCCTGCTTTCAGTTATAAACCTCTTGCAAGTGATATTAAAGCTTCTACTTGTGATTACAGAATCCTTTGTGGTTGTGAGGCAGTCACAATTGCGTGAATAAAGATAGAAAGCCTTAGCAAATTGATATGTTCAGTCTTGTGTAATGGCCTTAACCGATTTAGCTATCGTTCAGAACCTCTCTTGTTAACCACCTCTGAAACCCCCAATTTCCTTCTCTACCTATAAATACCACACTTATTCCCCCATTCTAACACCTCAGACCAAGTTTCAAGAGGCAAAATTTAGCCTGAATCATAGGTGAAGATCCACATTCTAATGTTCTTAAAACAAATTCATTCATTGATCTTAGTTATAGGTTCATGGAGCATTTTTGGTGCAATTTTGAGTGGTGTTGTGCTGCTGAAATTGTGCCTGAAGTTTGATAAAATTTAAGTCACATTGCCATGCTATTTAAATTTAAAAAAAAAATACAAATTAAAATTGATAAATTTGATTAATTAATTGATTAATTCCATTTTTTTTTTGGTTTAATTAATTAAGTCAAATTAACAATAAAAAAGTCGGAATGTGGATGTAGGATTGTGCGCATTATTGAACAAGTTAATTAATAAGTTAAGTTACATCGGATTCTTGCTTGAATATTGAAAGCCCGGGATGAACCTAACCAACTTATATTGATTAATTAATAAATAAATAAATAAATAAATAAATAAATAAATAAATAAATAAATAAATAAATAAATAAATAAATAAATAAATAAATAAATAAATAAATAAATTATCTAAAGTGGCAGTATAACAATCCAATACACATTGCGTTTGAGTCTTGAGTTAAGCTTACATTTGAGCGTGAATGTATTATCGAGCCTGGAAACTATGTTTGAGCTTGAATTAAAGATTGTATTTTAGTACAAGCATTTGAGTTCAATCACTGAACAAATGCTTGAGCGCTAGTAATAAAAAAATCTATCACCATTGTTGTTCACAGAACAAAAACAAGAAGAAATGGAAAATATTTTTAGACTATTTGTTAATAAAATACTTATTTAACAAACTTTCATATTACATGTACAAAGTTTTCAAGGTTCTCACTCTTTAAGCACATACTCATTTCTCTTGTGTTCACTGCCCTCATAATTTTTTTTCTTGATTCACACAAGTTTTTAAGAGTACAGGCCTTCTAATGTACATCCATATGAACACTTGTCTAAGCATCTACCTTATCTTCAAGTTTGCAAAGTACCCATTATCTTTTTGCAAGCAGTAATTTGCACACAAATAAGAAATGATTACTATAATATACTATAGAAGAAGCATGCATGAAGTAAAGCTGTAAATAATAATAAAATCAAGTAAACAATATAGTGAGCTAAACAAATAGGCTGATAATCTAAATCATCTGGTCCTAATTGAGCTAATTGGTTCTTGTTAAATCAAAGTAAGGCAATTTGATTTCCTGATCTATGTTATCTTAGTTGAATCTAAGTTATTTAGTTGAGTCTATTGAGGAACACCTTTAGAGCATAGCAGTTTGAAGTAGTGTGTCCTCACACCATTGTGGAAGAGGCAAAAGTTTCATTGCTCATGACCAAGTTTTTTTTATAGATTGGTCAACAGTTAGTGTAAGAGTTTACTTTTAAGTTCTCATACTAACTCAACATGATTGCACGTGAATTAATGAAGCTCGTCCACATGATGGATCTTTATGTAAGCCCCTAGGTTAAAGATTCTTTATGCGCTTTTAGTTTGGGGCGATTGCTCTTGTGCAAGAAAATGTTGGAATTCTTGTTGTCTTTATTACACTGGCTGTTTCTATCCGTTCGAGTGGGACCTTTGGAGAAACTCTTTTGTAGGGACCTTTGTAAGTGCCCTTATGGTACGCCTTCACCTCCTAGATATTTATATACTTAATGGCTCTGTAACAATTCAGCCATTATGGCTGGAGAATCCTTCATCACGCGGAATTGTAATTTGTATTTATTGAGGCCAGGATGAAGGCAAGCCAGAAAATGACTTTATCTTGTCATGAATGTCCTACAGTGCATGGGTGAACTCGAAGCTGTAATGACGAAGGGATTCATTCTCCTCTTGCTTCAAGAGTAGCAAGTGCTAAGAAGGTTTCCGTAGCAAAGTGATTTGCGAGTAAGTTAACAAGCTGAGTAAAACTCATTAAACTATTATGGGATAGTGAGTTGAATTAGCACCGAGTTAGCTCTATAGGCATCGTGATGAGAGTTTATATTTCACCATGACACTCATGTTGTAGAGTGAAACAAGGGTCTCATAATTTTCATGCACTTGAATTTTAGAACCCCTGTAGACCTCAAGGTTTGCTGGTTTAAACCCTCGAGTATTAATGGCAAAGCAAATTCCTAGCATTATGGGGAGTGTAAATGTGCCTTCCTTGGCCTAGTCTTTCTAGCTGAGTGCGACGACCATTCAAAACTTGTGGGGAGTGTAAATGTGCCTTCCATGGCCTAGTCTTTCTAGCTGAGTGCGATGGCCATTCAAAACCTGGGTTGTTTTTGAGGATCTAATGCATCTTATCTGAGTGAGATGACGCATAGGCAACGTCAGCGTCTCTCTCTAAGCAATAATATCTCTTCGGAGCTTTCAATGGATTTGGAGCAACCATCGAATGAGGAGAGGGATCGACGGGGTAACGTGGGGTGGTTAGGATAGTGCTGCAGTGCCGACATTCATTATTTAGCTGCTCTTAACTGAGTGGCTAAGTTAATGGGGGCTAGATGCGTGTGGGCCCCTGACTGAGTGGCGAAGGCCTACTTGAACTGGATGTGCTGAAGTTTTTGTGCCTCGATTTGACTCTTCAGCTACTTCAAAGCCTTTGCTTGGCTCTCAATGTAGGTCTGGAATTGTGGTGGAAGTCCTTTCAATGGTGGAAGGTCTGAAGACGAGGGGCGCGTTGAAGGATCTTCATTATGAGTCATTTTGGTGTCAATGAAGAGTTGTTTCTTACTGCTCGAAATGCCCCAAAGATGTTAGTATCTGAGTTATCACTGGTATCCAAACCGAGTGGGTCAATACTAATGGACTCAGATGAATTGAGCTGAGTGAGGAAAAGAGCAGCATCTTCCTTGGCTCAATACGACCATAGGATTGGTCCTTGGTGATGAAAAGTAAAATAATAAAAAAAAATGGAGGCGAGTATTTATTGTGCTTCAACTCTATAAAAGGCGCATATGGCCAATTAGAGGTTATATTCTCCTATTTTACTAAGAAATTTTACGAATATAATTAATGCGGAGTCTCTTTAGTCGAAACTTGATTGAAGTATTACAGAGAGGATGGGGCAAAAATAAAGAACCCCTGAAAAAGAGGTTTCCGTCTCATGTTCATGTCATCCTTAGGCTTGAATGGCCATTTGGCAACGCCTTGATTTAAGGATGTTGGAGACGAGAACTCTCTATGAACTGAAGAAGTAGCAATTGCTTGAAGATGTTATGGTGCCAAATCTCAAGATGTTCATCCTTTTCTCATGGAGAAGAAAGGAAAGTTAGATAAATAATTTGTATGAACACTAGGCATGGATGGCACGGATTATACAAGAAATTCACACCTATTAGCACTGTCACCTTTCTATGAATTTAACTGCCAGAAGCTGCATCAAAGATTACCATTTTTCGTGGAACCACTTTCCATTCCCTTTAACTGTTTACTAGTTATATTGATTATGGTGCCAGCATATTTGCTACTGGCTTTTCTCTTTATCCCCACTGGTCATTTTATTTGAAGCAGCCGCACCTTCTTTGTCTCATAGGGGGACAATTGTAGCGGTAATCCTGGATTACAACTTAATTGAAGAGGCTCTAGGAATGACTAGTCCATCTTACTTTGAATCTGGTTCTTCATTAACATCTCCAACTCTGACTAGGTATTTGACTCTTATATCTCATTCATTAACATGTTGGGAATAGGGAACTCTTTTTTCATGCTCACATCACTTGGTTTTCTGGTCTTCATAGGAGGATGTTAACCATTTCTGTAATCCATAGGAGCATTCCATTACTCTTGTTGAAGAAGCACACCCATTGAAGCTTTTGTTTGGAAGAAACCAAGTAATTGCTGGTTTGAGTTGGGAATTGAATGCTTATTGATCGACCATTTGAAACCCCAAATTTTAGCAAAGGTGGTTAGTTCAATTCTGGCCAAGTCAAACAGGAAGATGATCAGTTCACCCTCCACAACATTACTCATGAAAAAATCATCTCGCATTAACATGCTAGTTAGCATGCTGCCTACTTCTGTGATGGTTGCTTGAACTTTCTTCTTTTGCTAGACAATGTGCAATGTACTCATGGGTACTTAAACCTTCAAAACACTAGATCCAGATTTGCATTGTGGTAACCGATCATGATGTTGCTTCAAGGTAATGCAATATGCTGACATCTTTTATTGTGAGCTTCCATCATTAGAGGCCTGAGCTCCCTACAATACAACATTCTTGTTCATTGCTTAAGCAAACCTCAAAAGTTATTGTCTCTACTCAGTGGGGAATCACAAGGGACATATGGCTCAATCTGAAACGAAACTTTTGTAAATCTCTCCTAACGTTGAGCTAATTGCAAGTGAAAAATATTTTGTTGCGCTTCATCCTGTCAAACATGTTTCTTAGCTGGGAACCTGATGCCAATTTCATGCCAAAATATATATGTTTTTTCGACAATGGTCAGTACAATGTTTCATCTTGTAAAATAAATCTTGTTTCATTAAAATATAATAAGTAAAGTTCATTACTTTGTTTGGCATTGAAACCACTTAAAAGTTTTCTCATTTTTTGATGGACATTGAATATATGCATATATCTAAAGAAAGAGAGATAGGTTACTTTTCTTTCTAGGCTGAGAACATAATTTTTCTTAGGGGTTGTTTGATATGAGATAATTTGAGAAATTTGAGTGTAAAGTAATTTAATTACAGTGAAATCTGATTACAGTGTAATCAAGTTACTTTATTGCTGTTTGATAATTTTATAGAAAATTTAACATTTTTATGCTTGGCATGAATTAACTTGTGAGTATAGTGTTTTGAGTAAAATGGGAAAATTACCCCCTAAATTTTTTAGTTTTTATGTTTTTTAGGGTTTCGTTGGTTCGAAATGAACAAACGAATTGTTCTTTCGAACAAACAAAGGATTCGCCGGAAGATGGACGAATAAGGATTTGCTTGCTCGGCTACTTGTTTGTCGGAGAAGATGGATGAACGAATTTTTTGTCTGCCGCTGTTCCGCCGCCCTGCTCTGCCGCTGCTTCGCCGCATTGCGTATTGTACAATTACGCCCGATTTAGGTGTAATTGTTTTACTCGGTTTCTATATATTAACGCAAAATTGAATTATAGTGTAAAGATTTTCACTTGTTTCACTTCATGCCAAACGCCGGTAATCTCAGTTTAGCCGAAATTTTTTACGTTGCACTACTTTTATCTCAATTCAAACAGCCCTTTAGTCATTTTCACCATTCATTAAAAACTAACTTCTTGACTATGGATTTCATTCATCTATCTATTTAGAATGATGATGAAAGATGTGCATGAAGAAAAAGTTGTACACCTAAAAATATAGTATAAATACATGTGTGTGTATACATATATATTCACAAACACTTTGTATTCTCAAATTGAATTTTAATATGGTTGAACAACTCAGTTTCATGGTTAGACATCATATATTGTAGTGTATTTATGCATTGATGCAGTGTAACTAAAATAAAGATTTTGGATGCGAATGGTCTTCTTGGTTTTCCAAGTTTACTTGAAGAAACATCAAACGCAGGGATGAGCACAGCCATATCAGCATTAAGCTTTTCACCTGATGGAGAGGTAAACCCTTGTTTTTCACCTTCAAGGAGTGCTTAATTTATAGATAAAGATATGTTCTATTCTTTTTTATTTTTGAAAAATTTTGTTGTTTATAAAAACTACCCCAAAATTTTACTTTTTGATTCTTTGTTCATCTTAGATATTGCTTTCTATTCCTTTGAAACGAAAAAAACTTCCTTTTTCTTCATTTATAGTGACCTTCAGTTTTATGGCCCTCTTAAATTTATTTTTTCTCGCCACTTCGATTACTTGAGTTTTCCTTTACAAATACATTATAATTTTCTTGTAATTGTATACATGCTACTTCATGGTCCCCTTGATGGAGTCTTGGATTTGAAATTAGGATTTAGATACGGTGATGGAGGTGAGGGAGAGGGTTAAGTAAAGGAAATTGATAATGAAATAGGGGCTGTGGGGGCTTCAAATTGCAAGGGAGAAGGATGGATTGTAGCTGGGACGGGGAGAGATGAATTTTAGCTAGGAGGGAGGGAGGCAAGGGCGGAGGGATCGGTTCAAGATCTGTCAAAGAGAGAAAGGGAGGGTTTTTGCAGCCAAAAAATTAAATGATAAAAAAATAAATGATGATGCTGAATGAATGAAGAATCACATCGAGGTTCCCAAGCCCATAACTAGTATTGCATAACCCTCATTATCTGCAAATCAACAATTATCATGAACTAAATGACCTACGTGCATCATTTAACACATCAAAATCATGCCTGGAGTTGCCAATTGCTCATTCTGTAAATAACCCTGAGGATCTTGAATCGTGTGCTTGACTAATACGCTGTTCTCTGTGCCAAGCCGATGCAACCTCACACATGCCTAGATATGCGTTGCTTCATGTCCTTACCCCCTGTGATCAAAACACATCTCTGCCCTCTACCTTTGGCTGATACATTCATTGGATCTTTCTCCCTTGTTCTCATCAGATTGAGAATTCAGTTCATAATTCATTGATGCTATGGTCATTTTTCATAATTCACTGCGCGCATGGAGACCTCTGATTTCAACCCCAATTCTAGAGACTGCGTGCTGAGACCTCTAATTCCAACCTGCAATCACGTCACTTTGGATGAGTCAATGTGTGCACTCAAGTGCAGTCGCCTATTTCCTCCAGGCCCAATACTTTGAATACATTGTTTCTACATGCCGTGTGATCCCACAATGTTGCAAACCACTTGACTTTTCCACATATCACATATTCAATGCGCAAGACTTTTAAACGTTAATCCAAAAGTCTTCTCTCGTTTGTGTCTTGATCATCAAATGATTATTATCTTAAGTTAATCTTCCCTCCCCTCCCCTATAAATATTGGAGCCATTTGCTTATTCCAACACACCACCATGACCTACAAGCCGAGAAAGTTATGTGAAGATTTATATATTTTGTTGCTCTTCAAATTGGTCAGAGTATTAAACTCCTTCCAATGATCTTCGACCCGAAACAAGGGAGAAAATTAGATGCAAAATCATGTGTTGTCATGCTATCAAATTTGCATCGGAAATCTTCAAAAAATAGAAAATATGTTGTCGGTGAAATTTCAAATTTATTAAAATTTAAAATTAAATAGTTAATAAATGATCTATTGAAAGTAAATGATTAAATTTAATATTCTATCTAATTAATTGATTGAGATTAGTTTATGATTAATTTAATGTTTTAATTAATATAATTTATTGATTGAGATTGTTTTATGATTACTTTGATGTATTAATTAATATGAAAATTATTTAATTAAATAATCAATTAATTTTATTCTAATTTTTAGATGCTTATATTGAGACTTATACTAAGTTGAGATGTTTACTAGATTTGAGCTTGGAAAAGATGATAACATTATCCCTATCAAAATAGGTGTTGAACCTTCTTATTGTGAGGATGAGTGATATACTCATTGTAATCAAGATCATTATTTTAAAGTTAGTGTGTGTAATAATAATAATAATAACAATAATAATAATGGTGATGATGATGATGATGTAATTATTTTTATTAAACGAGTAAAGAATAAGATAAATCTTGTGCTAAATTGAATAAATTAGCTTTCAGTAAATCTAAGAGATCATTTTTGGGTCACACTAAATTAAAAGTTTTGTTTTTAGTTGATTTAATGGATATTAAATAAAACATGTTAAATAAGATATTATAAGTCTAGCAGGTCTTAATGATCATAATTGAAAGATCCTCATTAATAGCCTAATTATTAGATTATATTAATGACCCCTTCTTGAAAATTAAAGTGAACAATTTAACCCTTAAAAATCTAAATTGTCTTTGACATGCAAAGTACAAGCCATGACAAGGCTAGAGCACCCCTACTAATTTAGGCTTTGCAATGGATGTAAATCCCATCATAACCTAAACCTTTGGCATTTTTTATAGTTGTATCAAAATATAATTTGAACCACATGCTATCCAATAGTTAAATCCAATACAACAAAATCTTAGGTCAACACTTGTACAAAAAGCCCTCTAATTCAAATAAAATTATTAAATGCATAGCCCAAATCCTAAATTTTAGACATGTTTATAAATTTAGTTGAAGCATTAAACATCCTCTATTGTTGTGCATGCCTTTAAACTCCTGGTTGTAATTTTTGAATTCTAGTGATATTGCTTTATAATGACATACTTTTTAGTTAGAATGGTACAATTAGGCCTTATGCTACGAGTTAATGCTGAATCCAGGATTTAGGTCTTTAATGAATTCTATCTAGTCTGCTTGGGATATTTGAGATGAGGTAACCTATCGAGATTGATTGTATGTTATGGATAATCCCCATTATTGTTGGTAGATTGGATTACAATCAACTTACGATGATGGAACCATAGGATCTTGATTTAGTTTACTTACATCTGCCACAATTATATGTCATCTTGGAATTTGATAAATTGCTATACAATCACATTTGTTAATCAAGAGTTCTCTCCTATGCATGAGGGATAATTAATTTTTGGGGCTTGTACTCATAAGAAATTTTAGACACCAAATCCAAATAAACCATATTAGGAGAATGTTAGTAAAATATTTTAGTCGACCTTAAGAAATGTTTTATCCTAAAATCTAAGCTAGTTGGTGGAGGCTTCTGTACTTTTTGATCGATCAAGAGGGAGGTGGCCATTACTATTAAGATGGAAAGAGGAGAATCAATTAAGTGATATAGAAGAGAGGAAAAAACCACTGGCTTTATGGGGGAAAAAGAGAGAGGAGAGCAAGTGCTTGACCTTAGGGGCAAGGGGAGAGGGATCAACACAAATTTTCTATTATAAATCTGAAATTCATAGTAATTACATCAATAATTTAAATTAAACGCTCTCTCCAATTAAATGTTCAAATCTTCGTCAGCACAAATTATTAACAGAAATAATTAAATCAATTTAAAACTTTAAAAAGGAGCAATCAAGGAGAGCCCAAGAAGGGGAATTGCATTTCTTGATAAGAATGGATATAGCAGGTACATTTTGATGGAGCTTCCTGAGGATGATAAGATTGGGGAATGACATGCATATCTTAAATTGGTGATTGGTGAATGATGTACTAAACAACTCCCCCAAGTTATAAAGAAATTTGCTAAGTGGAAATGAAATCGAGGTAGTTTATATTTTATATTTTTTTGTTGACGTGATCATGATTATTGACCCGATTTAAGAATTTGGATACAACACATTAGTTCCACTAGGTTGGGTTGGCTGCATGAATTCTTTACTCCATTGAGGTCTATTAAATAGGAAATCATTCCTATACTTCAATTATGTGAGATCATTTCTATTTATTTTGTGTTCTCTCTTTTGGTCATTTTCTTTCTCTTTTAACAATAAAATAAAAGATAAAAGCAAGAAATTAAAAAACCAGCAAAAGAGATTAGGGCAAATTTTGTTACACAATGGAAAGATGAGGGAGGTGTCAAGAGTGGTCATTGTCATTTGCGGCATCAGATGCAACGACAAAGTTTAATTGGTGGCTGATGGTACCTTGCGTTGAGAGTCCGGGCTAGGAGGTTCGTGACTTAAGGAGATTGTTTTGCTCATGTGTTGGGTTATGACAGTCAAGGAAGTGGTCAACATTAGGAGCAACACTTTAGCTTGTACACTTAGGGTTGTTTTTTAAAGGGAGCAAGAGATTTCAAGTTGTTTCAATTACTTTGTATTTGCTTTCATTAAATTAAGCATATGAAGAATTAAAACCATTATAAAACATTACATTATTCTAAAAATTCTTCAAACCAACTAATAACAACATATATATTCACATGTTCAGTGTTTAGTCTCATTCTCTCTATCTCTCTTCTTCTTGGTTACCATTCATCTTTATTTCTCTTTATTATTTTTCCTTGCATTATTCCTATTTTGGAGCTGCTATCTCTCTCCAATCAAGTAAGAAGGTTTAATCTTCATTTTGATTTCCGGTGAAGGTTTCAATGATGGATTTATTTTTAATCCACTTGTTGACCCCATGAGCTCTCATAATGTCTTGATGATAATACAAAAAATATAAATATGGTTATGTTACTAACTATTTTATTAGTTTTGCAATACAAGATTTAATTACTGTTTTAAGATCATAACTCAAAAATGGACTTTGGACAAATCAAGATTATTCTTAGTTTGTGATCTTTGTGATGTAATTTTAATATAATGCAGTTTTGAATGATCTATTTATATTAGATAGGAAATTAAATCCTTAATTTGAGAATTTAAAATAGCTATAAAATGAGTCAATGTTGTCAGAACTCGTGTAACAAGTCTCGCATTGCTAGTTACCAAAGTCGCACAACAAGTTCATGTGGCATTTACAGTTGGCTAAATGGCCCAAATATATGACCATTCGAAACTAGTCGTTTATACAGTTCTCTACTCGCACGATGAGTTCTAGAAATTTAAATTACTTGCTATGTTTAATTAATTAGACGTTGCAGCCCAATTAACCTATACATAGAGGGTCCTTGGAATATCCTAAGCTACCTAGTTATATTAAACAAGTGCTCATGGAGTTCAGTAGATCTCTCAACTTAGATAATTGTTGCCACCCTTGGAGTCCCCTATACTTTGCCACCAATAGTTTCAGCAAACTCTAGTAAGTGCCAAGTTCACACCATGACCATCAACAACAGTGTGATTTGATAGCAAACAAGCACCAAGGTGAGGCAGTTGAAAGTACTAACTTGGAAGCCTGTATCTATATTTTAGGCTACCAACTTTTGGGAGTTTATGTAACAATTAAAATTTTCATGAAAATCTTGATCGTTCATAAGCTTACTAAACTTCAAGATTTGTTCCCATTTTATGACTCGAAATTAATATCAGTATCGAGCTGATGATATCTCAACATTCTCTCCTACGAAATTGGTGGCCATGACATCGCACTCTTCGGTGTTCGGCTGAGGATAAAAAAATGAAGGAAAATAGTTTTTCGACTTCATAACTACCTCTCAACTATCCTTTGAACCTAGAAGTGATTGTTAGTATGATCGATTAGCTTCATCAAACTTGGTAGAACATCAAACCTTTTTGAAGAGGGTTCTTTGAGTTGCCTCAACATGACCACTTTTTCACTTCCTAAACTTGACGCCACTATGACAGCTTTCAATTTTTGCCATGCGGAAAGAACTTTTAGCCTGGAAAGTTTCGAACAAAAGCACAGAGATTGTTAGGCTAGATAAATGTTGCTAACATGATCTCTGCCAATGCTGCTTAGGACCATTGCCTGCTTAGCTTTATCGGTGTGCACCCTTGATCACTCTCATTGAACCTAGCTATGAATATCCTTGTCATCGAAGCCCCAAAGGTTTACAAACTTTAAGAATTAGCATTTTTATTGGCTGGTTGGCGAATTTTCTGGTTATAATTCTACCTTTAGGAGATTCTACTAGTTGGAAGCTCAAGTTCACCTCTTCATTTAATTTCTGACTCTTTTTCAATTCATCTCTTTAATGCTCAATGGCATTTCTGCCACCATTGAACTGATTAACAAAAATATAATGTGAAACTAGCTTGAGCTTTGTGATTATAGTGGACTTAGGATAGATTCAATCGATTGAATTACTATAAAAAGTAACATTATCGAATTGTCTTCAGTTTTGTTGAACGTTGGCAAGTGTGCTCTGGAAAATCATCAAATGGGAAGATTCTTAAATGGGAAATCACGATATGTGAGCAATTAGAAGAAGATGCACATAACAACTATAGGATTACACATTTAGGACATTGGACATTTCATCTTAAGTTGATGGCTATTATAGACAATAGTTACTGGTCATTGTTTAAAGTTGGTATCTATCAGCTACACCACATATTTCTCTTTTTTTGTTTTTTCTTTATCCTCTTGAGGAGAGCTATAAAAAGTTGATCAATTTAAAAGTGATATGGTCCACTGTTATTAATGAAAACTTATCCCTAGATTGATATATCTTTGCAACTCAAAATTCCCCTACTAGTAGTTTTAGCATTCTTTAGCTTATTTTGCATCAAGAAACTTTCTCTTTCCATGTGGCTTGAGCTAGTCAAGGCTTGATCATCTCGTGTTTATTTTATATTCTTCTCTAGGTCTTCAGGAAAATAAGTCATTGGTTGCTAGTTTGGGTACGTAGGTGGTGCTATTGAGTTAGAGGCATGTACGAGTTGTTACCGACTTCTACGATGTGCTTGTGATCTCAACGCTGCTCACCTTTATTGTGGATCTGCTTGTAGTTCCTAAGACGTTGTTGGTCAATGGAGTCAAATGATGCAGCTTGCATCGTTTAATTTTACTTTAAAGGTTTGTGACATTGAACCTATTTTTTCAGTTGTTGAATTTTAGGGCCAAGTGCACTACTTAAGAGGGTGAATTGAGTTTATAGCTTGAACATAGAAAAATTTGATAAATTTTAAATGGGTTTGAGATATTTTAATTAGTTTTATAGAAAAGCTCATAAACGCAAGCAGAAAAGTAAAAACTATAGCAAAAAACAAGCTAAAGAAATTCGTACATATTTATAGTGGTTTGAGGGTCAACCACATACTCTACATCTACTCTTCGAAGGTTCACTACCTTTTGGTTTTCACTCAGAGAAGAGATCTCATTTGGTGTGCAACTGCAAGTAGAGAAGCCCGTACAATTCCTCCTTTGAATGCTTTGATCGCAGACCTATGGAGGTACCCTTTTTTCTTAAAGTCGTTCTATGGCGGAGCTTCCAAGATTCATTCTTCACACAATTTGGCTATAATAAATAATTCACATTAAGCTCAACAAATTCAACCTAACTGAATGAATTAGTTAACGTGTCCTTTTTCTTGATTTTTATTCTGTCATTTTTATTTTATTTCTGTTCTCTTCTGCTTTAATATTTTGTTAGCCCACCGCTATTAATAGCAGCTCTTTTCTTTCGTTTTAGCATGAGATGAAAAATGTCTAAACGCCCCGATACACATTCTTCTTTTCTCGCCTCTTTTCGTTTTCATGGTATCAGAGATTAGGGCTCCTTCGACTGATCTCGTTGATCAGTGAAGATGATTCGCAGGAATTTGCATCTGCATGGTGTCTTCATCGTAGCCTTCTGCGACTCCTTCCACGGTGGCGTTTGCATCCAACCTGCAGCTCGCAGAGTTGTCGGCCTTAACTACGATCCATCATCTTCTACCTGTTAAACTCGACAGCAACAATTACATGCTGTGGAGATCTCAGTTCTTACCCATTTTCCGAGCCCATGAACTGATGCGCTATGTGGACGGATCATGTCCAGCGTCACCGTAAATGCTACCGGGATGCAGCACGCTGAATCCAGAGTACGTAACCTGGTTCAAACAGAATCAGATGATCGTCAGTTGACTGATCTCTACTATAATTGAAAAAATATTCTCTCAAGTGGTGGGCAAAGACTCCGCAACATCAACATGGAGCGCCTTGTCTTCGATATTTGCATACACCTCTCTGATTCAACTTCAGCAGCTCGAGTTCCAACTCTGGAGTCTTAAAAAGGGACATATGCAAATGACAGACTTCATCCAAAAGGCAAAATACCTTGCCCAATAGTTGAGCACAGCCAGATTGTCAATTTAAGATGAATAACTTGTTTTGAGCCTGCTCACCGGTCTTTGTCTAGAATATGCATCGTTAGTTGTTGACATTACAACAAGAATAGATCCCATTTCTCTTGACGAATTCACTGGTATACTCATAAATCATAACCTCTTGTATTTTGAATTTTATGCTCGAGCACCAACACATGCCATTAGCAAACGCTGCTGAACTTCAACCCACTTACGTTCGCCCAACTGATCACAACTTCACTTTCCATCGGCCCAAAGGAAAGGGATATCGAGGCTGTGACTGAGGCAATGGAGGGCCCAACCGGGTTATCTGCCAACTCTGCAACCGTTCAGGACACCTTGCGTAAACTATTTCCATAGGCATAACTTTACTTAGTTTCCGGCAGCTCGACCTACAACTGGCGAATGGTAACGCATTGGATATAACCAACACAGGTTGCACTTCTCTTCATCTCCCGTCCCGATCTCTTACTTAACGTAATGTGCTTCATGTTCCTCATCTTACTAAACAATAACTTTTTGTTAGTAAGTTCAATTTAGTTAATAATGTTTTTATTGAATTTCACCCATCCTTTTGTGTTATCAAGGATACCTAAACCAAGGAGGATATTACGCAGGGTACGCTTTCTAATGGTCTCTGCATCTTTCCATCCACTTCAACCCCTGCTGCCTCATACAACCAGCTTACCACCTTCAATCTCTGGCATCAACTTCTTGGTCATCCATTCGTCGACAAACTCAAACATGTTTCTTCTTTATTGCATGTTCAATGTCCTTCAGATTTTATATGTACTCGTTGCCATATGGCAAAATAGCGTTTTCTTCCCTTACCCATGTCACTTACTACATATACAAAACCATTACAATTAGTTGCTTCTGATTTTTGGGGTCTTGCCCTTGTGATGTCCACCTCTGGTTATCATTTTTACATTATATTCATTGATGCATATTCAAATTTTACTTGGTTTTATCCATTGTCACAGATGTGATTCATTTAATGTATTCATTTCCTTTAAAAATCTAGTTGAAAATTCTCTCGGTACTAAAATTATAATGTTTCAATCGGATGGCGGTGGAGAATATCGTAAATTCATTAAATACCTCCAACAATTTGAAATCCAACACACCTTCTCAGTTCTGTACACTCCCGCTCAAAATGGTAGAACCGAAAGAAAGCATCAACATATAGTTGAAACCGATTGCACCATCATGATTCAAGCATCTCTTCCTCGTAAGTTCTGAACACGCCTTTCAAACAACATGTTTCCTCATCAACCGGATGCCCATGGCTAAACTTGCAAACAAATCTCCATTTGAAATTCTATATAACAAATTATCATACTACCAATTCCTTAAAATCTGTGATTGCATGTGCTTCCCTTGGACGCATCCTTATTCTCACAACAAACTAGAACCCCACTCACTCCCTTGCGTGTTTCTTGGATATAGTGGTCAACACAAAGCTTACTTATGCTATCATATTGATAGTGCTCAAACATTTATCTCCTGTATGTCTCTTTCGCAGAATCAATGTTTCCCTTTCTACAACAATAGTCCAGCACTCCTTCAGCTAGTTCAGTTCTGCCCATCAAACTAATCATTCTTGTGCAAACCCTCTCTACGACAACCCCTCATGCTGTTGCCCCTGTCACCCAAGGACTGCCGTAGACAGAAACCAGCCCAGTGCAACCAGTCCAGGGAATGCCGCAGCCCGTACAGACCGCATTTAACAGTCAGTCCACAGACAGCTCCATTACTTCACCTTCTTCAGCAAAAATAGCAGCCATTCCAACCGAACTTTCTTCAGCACCTCCACCCGACTTGAGTAATATCCAGCCAAGGCAAACAAGGTTCAAAACGGGCAATCTCAAACCAAAACTATTTCCTGCTCTACATGTTGATACAATTGAATTTGTTCCCACAACTTTCACACAAGCTAGCAAGCATTCACAATGGATGGTAGCAATGAATAAGGAGTATGCAGTCCTAATTAAGAACAACACATGGAGCTTAGTGCCTAAGCCTTCTCATGCTAATATAGTAGATTGCAAATGGTTATTTAAACTCAAACACACCTTCGATAATCGTTATAAAGCTCGCTTGGTTGCTAGAGGATTCACACAAGAAGAAGGCTTGGGTTACCATGAAACATTTAGCCCTGTTGTCAAACCTGTCACTTTTCGCATTGTTCTATCTCTTTCTATTAATCATCATTGGACCGTTCGACAACTTGATTTTGATAATGCATTCCTCAATAGTGACTTGAGTGAAGATATATATATATATATATATATATATATATATATATGTCCCAACTACCTGGCTTTGTTCATCTCATCACTCTAAATCATGTATGCAAACTTCACAAAGCCTTATATGGTCTCCGACAATCACCAAGAACATGGTACGCCCTCAACAAATTTGGTATCCACAGTACGGTTAATGACTCCTCACTATTTGTATTTTACTGACACAATGACATACTCCTACTTTTATTATATGTTGATGGTGTTCAGTTAATTGGGAGAAATATAACCAATATAGAGGAGCTTATCAATTTTCTGTCAGCTTCGTTCTCCATTAAGGATCTCGGGCAAGCTGACACTTCCTCAACATCAAATGCTCTTTCGAACCAAACGCTTTACATTTCTCACAGCAACATTACATCACCGAACTTCCACGCCACATCCACATGGATCGTTCTACCTCAGCTCCAACTCCCGCAGCAGTCAAAAGCAGCAATCCCACGCTTGCATCACAGCAGTTTTTCGACCCCACCTTCTATCAAAGTGTGGTTGGCAGCCTCCAATACCTTCAACACAGATGACTAGACATTACATACAACGTTAATCGTGTTTACCTCTACATGCACAATCCTACGAATGAGAATTGACAAGCCGTCAAGCGTATATTCCGCCACCTTCATGGAAACTTCAATTATGGTCTCTCCTTGAAACCCTTTTCAGAATTCGAGTTAACTATTTTTAGTGATGCAGACTGGGCAGGCAATGAGGACGATCGGAAGTCTACATTGGGATATTACCTTTTTTGGTCAATAGCCTATCTCTTTGTCTTCAAAAAACAGCCAACCGTTGCTTTCTCAAGTACCGAAGCTGAGTACAAAGCCATTGCCAATGCCACTAGTGAAGTCTTATGGATCAAATCCTTACTTACCGAACTTGGCATCCAATTGTCTATCGTACCAACACTTTTCTGTGAAAATTTGAGTTTCGTTTACCTTACCTCCAAACCAATCCTTCATGCCCAGATGAAACATGTGGAGATCGATTATCACTTCGTTCGAGATCTTGTTCATAATCGAGAGCTTGACGTCTGCCATATTCCTTTTAGTGGTCAACAGGTAGATGTCCTCACCAAGCCCCTTCCTATTAAAGCGTTTTAGGACATTACTTTCAAGCTCATGCTCCCTGTGCCGATGACTTTGCGGGGGAGTAATAAATAATTCACATTAAGCTTAACAAATTCAGCCTAATTGAATTTGTTAAGCTGTCCTTTTTCTTGGTTTTCAGTCCGTCCTTTTCTGTTGTAATATTTTGTTAGCCCACCGCTATTAATAGCCAGCTCTTTTCTTTCGTTTTAACACAAGAGACGAAAAATTTCTAAGTGCCCTGATACGCATTCTTCTCCTCTCGCCTCTTTTCGTTTTTAGGCTACGGAGCTAGGGAGCTTTCTTACATTCCCAAATTTGTGTCAAGGCAGAGCACCCCACCCTCAACCCCTCTTTGCAAAATTTGGATGCAAAGTTGCGGTGAGGCTTTGCCGAGGCGGAGCTTCCTCGGCCCATCTTTCACAAACCGTAACATTGACAGAGTTGCCATAATTTTTCTTGCGAAACCACAAGAGTAAGGTAAGAAACAACTAGGAATTTATAGAAAATGAAACACTTATAGTTTTGAATGTAGTCTTCAAGATCTTATCTACCTAAACTTTTAGAGAGAGATTGAGAACTTTCTTAGAGCACCTTTAGATCTTTGTTAAGTTGCTAGGAGATGGTTTTGGGTCAAGAGGTATGTTGAAAGGCTGGTAAACAGCCCCTAATTATAGGGTGTGTAGAAGTGGGGCAGTTTACTTAAGTTTTCTATTTGAACAGGCATGTTTGGGTGCATGGCTATGGTTCATTTAGGAGTGTGACCTAGCGATCCGTGGTCTGAATTTTTCTATATTGATTCCGTTCAGTTGTGGGCTTGGGACCCAGGTGGGTACATTTAAGTGGGAGGATTGAGCGCTAGCGCGCGCATAATTTATATGTGACTAGGCGGATGGATTTCAGCACATCCAGATTTGTGTTTGGGTGCGAGTGCAGGTTAGGCAAAATGCAACAGGCGGTTAGCTAACTCATTATGCTACTTTTCTCTCTTAAATTATAGTAAGCTACAAAACACCTAAATTACAATACATCAAATACAATTAGAATTAAGAACTAAATCAGAGCATCTTCAATATGGAGTTGTAATCAAGCTAAACTAGATCTTCTGAACTTTTCTGGAATATACACTTGCAAAAACATAGCCCACAGGTAAAAGTAAAATTATGCTTTTACAATCATCAAAATCAAACTAAGAAATGAACAAAATTCAGACTCTAGAGCCAATATCAACCTCTGAAGTTACCATATCTTTGAAGATTTTGAGCAGAGGTTCTCTTGCACCCCTTCATAGCTTTTAATGCCATCATCAGGTGGTGTTAGGATGTCAAATTAGCATGGTGGTGATAAGTGTCTTGTAAGGCTTGTGCGGAACTCCTTTCCCCACTTTGGGGTGCCAATCCATTGCATAAGTGGTCTTGTTAGGTGTTGCTCATCTCAATTATTTTTCTTCGATTTCTAGCTTTTAAAATTCCATTATGGTTGATGAAAAACTTGTAATGCTCTTCTTGAAGGATGAGATCCTTGAGTTGGCTCAACGTATGAATTTTTTTCTTGTTTGGAAGTTTTCTTATGATCGACCTTCTTTGGTTTATCATTCGAAAGACTCTTTAAATTCAACTTAAATGAAAGTTGGTCGATTGGCCTAGTTGATTGCAAACAAATTTTTTATTGAAGCTTAAAAATAGTATAAAACTTATGAATCTTTGCGTATACCATATTCTTAGAAGGTTTTCTCATGTAACTTCTTAAATAGTCTCCTGATTGGTCTAGAAATAATCTTAGTTTAAACCGATTTGAGTCATGCTCCCCATTCTACCATTGCATATCTATAATCAATTAACTTAAATATTTTAGGTTCTAATTTTTGAAATCTTCTCAAATTTGACGATCTACCAGTTTTAGATTTTGTGTGGTTTGAATTTTGGCTGAGCGGGAATTCAAGGTTGATCTTCCTATATAGGTTTGGATTGGGACTAGCAAGCTTGGGTTTTGGCAGTGAGTGATATTCGAAAGCTTTAATGATACCGCATTCACTGCAAAATCACTGTTCATGAGATGTCTACTTGTATCATGCTCTACCTTTAAGTAATGGCTTATGTCTCAAACATGGTTGGCGTAACGGTGTTGTTGCACCTGATTGTCTATCGGTGTAGATGGAGTTAAATAATACTTTTTACTTAGTTTCCTATTCTCCACCTGGCCTACCTTTTGAGGTTCTTTCTATATTGGAGACAGGAGGCTCTCACAATATGTTAGTGGATCGATGATGAGGATCTCGAGAATCACATGGAGATGAGAAGACGTCTTTGGAGGAAATCCTAATGATGGAGTCTATCTAGCCATCTATATTGGCTTGTCTTCCACTTAGAACTGTATTCACTCCCTTGCTTTATTTCTTGGGGTTATGGAGGATGCCTTTTTCTTGTTGGCCAGTTGGTTAAATTGTTGATTGAGAATTCCTTATCGCATGGAGACTCTATTAGCTGCGATTCTCTAGTTCGCATGTTCATTTAAATTCAACCGCTTTTTCTATTCATGTTTTTGTTCATTTAAATTCAATCTCTTTTTCTATTGATCTCTTGTATGCTCAGAGGTGCATCTACTAACATTGTAACTCGCTAAAATTGAAAAATAGTGAAACTTTCTTGGGGTTTCAAACGGTGGAAACATGCTGGTTCAACCAATTAAGCCATTATAAACCCTCCAGCATTGTACCTTTTTTATTTTATTTCTGATCTCTTGCACTCACATTTCTTATTTGCCACAATTGCAAGGCATGACTAATGTTATAGTAAGTTTAGACCAAGGGGTTCTAAACCATGCTTACACTTGCATTGTACAATTGTATTGTTGAGTTTATAATAGACACGACACGATCTTTTAACAAAATTTATGAGGCAATTATGGTCTTAGCGCTGTTCGCCATTGTTGTGCATTTTATAGTGATTCAAAGGTTTCGATTGGTTGATTGAGTGGCAGGATGCACCTTGTGTGGTTTGATTTTATCTTTAAGACGGCCTGTCTTCTCATGTATTTGAAGCTGTTGGTTGGGGGTTTTCTTGCACCTCTTATTTTATAGGTTTCAGTGCCATTGTCTTGTGGTCTTAGAATGCAGATTCACTTGGTGGTGGGGCACTGTTTCAACAGGCTTGTGTGGAGGCCCTTCCTCCACTCGTGTTAGTTGTTCCATTGCATAAGTAGTATTGGGTGCGGTTCCTCACAATCGTTCCTCAACGATTTCTAGCACTAAAGCTCTTACTATGGTTAATGACAAATGCGCCCCGCTCTTCTAAAAAGATTAACTCCATGGCTGGCTCAGCGATTTAAATAATCCTTTTGGAAAGTTTTCTTACGATTAACTTGTCATGGTTAACATTTGATAGAAATATAATGTTAATGAATATTAGTTGATTGGCTTAAATGACCATAGAAATCTTTTCTTAAAGCTCTAAAGGAGCTCTTTTCCCTCGTGGTCATGCGGCAGCAGCGGATCGGATGCCTGATTGGTATCACTATCGATCGGGGCGGTCCTATTGTAGTGACCCTAGGTTATTTTGAGAAGGACATTAAAATCCCCCTAAATTCAAATTCCGTTGTTTTCCCGCAAATTTCAGTTTTCGGTTGCATCTCCCGCTAAAATCTGTTTTCGTCAAAATTTTCTGTCACCATTCTTGGTTAAGTAAGTTTTCAAACTCAATTAATGCTAAAATAGAAATTAAGATTCTGTCATTAACCCATACTTAAAACAGTACAACATAAAATTACCTCATTACGGCAGAACTGGCTATCCTTGTAGAAATCGTCGGCGGCAATTAAACTATTCTCAAATTTTATCTCCGTAACTTATGGGCGTTATCAATTATCCAGCCAAACTAAATGGGTGTGCATTACGCACACACACCTTATTTAACCCAGCGTATGTCGTTCGAATTTTCCTCAATCGATCGCCCTTTGCTCTTGACTCCTTGCTCTCCTTTTCAATCGGCTGAGCCCTCTCACTCGACTGTTCCGCAAGAAGGAACGACCCGGGAAGCTTGAGGTAGAGGCACAAACAAGCGACGCCTAAGCCAACGGTAGAGACACATCGATCGACGGAAGCGGTCCTTGCAGCCAGCAACGAAAGCCGACGAAGTAGGGACGAGTTTTGTCGTTGACGTCTCAGCGCACTGCATCAGAAATTCGCACGATCTTCTTCTTTTTCAGCACGATTCCTTCCGCTCGGTCATTACCTGCGCTCGACTAAGCTACAAGGTACGAACCTCTCTGCTTGTTGAGTATTAAGGATAACTCTGTTTATAAATAGAATGGTTATTTCAATACTTATAACCTGATTTCCTGCACTCGATCACAAATTTTATAGCATAAGCCTAGTTATGATTAGATTAAGAATTCCACTGACTGCAAGGAGAAATTGGGGTTCAGCACTAGTCCTACTTTGCATTATCGAATTAATTATTATTTTCAACTCTTAATTAAAGAAATTAGAATTTTAAAATAGAACTAGTGTTCATTAATAATTTTGTCATAGTTAAACATTTAACTTAAGACTAGATTGTTCAAATATTATTATTAGTATTAGTATTATTTCAATATTAGTCTTTATCATAAAATAGAAGTCTCATTAATAGTTGTTCTCACACACTCAGCCATCATGATTTATGAGATATTAAAATGATCATTGATAAAGAAATAGTTTTTATATCTTTATGAGGCTATTGAGAATTTATTTAGAGCATGGAATCCCTTGAAAATGAATCTTAGTAATAATCAAGTCAGTCTATTCAAAACTACTTACTATTGTGAAAATTACTTAACCTATGAGAGTTATTGAATTATAGATGCTAGGGTCACTTCTTGGATCCAACAAAAGAATATTTATATTCTACAACAAATGTTTTCTTTGTACGATTATTAATAACTAAAAGCACCAAAGATTCGTTGTGATTATAGTATCCATGGAATCTATGGATATTTTTTCTAAAACAAAAATCTTGACATCTTGTTATGATTCTTACATGACCTATAATTCAACCCATGCAAGCTCACTTAAGGTTTAAGATACATAAATTTTAATACTAATTTTTTTGCCATATTATTCTAAATTAACTTAGATAATCTCTTAATCAAAGTTAGTTTATATGCATCATAAATCAAGAGAAATAAAGAACCACAAGGTTCATAATTAACCAAAAGTTTATGAATAAAAATATTAAGCATTCATAGAGTAAGCAAGGACTTTCAAAGTTTAATAGAATTCTAATTATAACTTTTGCTGATACATCAAGTTTGTGAGTGCTTTGTCTTAAGTTAAACACAAAAGGTATACTGGATATTATTTTTTATGCTTTTTACTTTGATTTGCTGTTTAAGCATCGCTTTGAGCTTATTTTATATTGCTATTTAATGCTTTATTCTTACTACTAATGATGTAAGAGAAACAAAATGATATTTATGTATCTTGTAAGTATTGCAAAGGGCTTCGAAACGGTGGTTGAATAGGTTAGGGATGGGGTTAGTCCTCGGGAGACATAAGGGTGCCATCTGGAGCCTTTGAGGGGGCCCAGGTGAAGGATATGATTATATGTTTTTAATTGAACCTAGCCTCATGGTTCTGACTTTGCTCATCAGAACTACTAATGTTGTTTCATAGTATCAAGTCTTAAACATAAACATTAATTTTTATGCGATTACTTTATGAAAATTTGGCATATGACAATAAAATATTTGTTTGCAGGAGTAATGACTATCTCTTGTTTGCATTTTTACATATTTTCCTGCAATAATTATTATCTCATTTTTGCTTTCCGCTTTTGCTTAAAAGTATATTATTTAATATCCTTTGTACTTAGAATATGCACTAAGGCATTATATTCATAATGCTAGACCAGATCATACTGGAGGAAGTTGACGTAGCTTAAGGATGTTAAAGAAAGGCATGGTACAGAATAATAACAAATTTTAGTTACCCTTCGAGGGATAAATGCTTTTGTATGATGATATTTATGTAATAATTCTGAATGTTATTTACTTTAAATTGAATGAATGTTATTTCTTTATACTTGAATGACTCTGGATGTCGTTTTACTGCTATTTTACTTAACCACCAATATGATCCTAAGGAAAGATGTACTCGATGTTAGATTGGTTATTACCAACCTAACATGGGCCATCACACCTTGCTTCTCCCACCTCATGTACGCATATGATTTGATACTGTTTGCCCCATCTTTTGAGGCAACAGGGAGAGAGGTGCAGCAGATTTTGGTAGACTTTGGTAGTTGGATTGGTCAATCTGTGAACTCGTGCAAGTCACAGGTTGTCTTAACCCCATAAACCCTAGCTTATTACCAGCGTAGGATTGCGATTCGGCTGGGTTTTCGGAGAGGGTCGTCGCTTCGATACTTGGGAGTTACGATCACTGGCCGACCTCCGCATTGAGCAGATTTTGCAGCAGTGATTGAGCATGTCCAAGCTAGGATGGACTCATGGAGCAGTCGCTATCTTTCTTTTGCTGGCATGTTGTGCTTAATCATATTTGTGCTCGCCATGATCCCCAGCTATCTGATGTTGGTTTCCCCGATTTCGGACTCTTGCCTCTTGGACATTGAGGCTATTCTCCGTAAGTTCCTTTTGGAAGGAGCGGAGGGTAGTGGTCTGTACTACATGAGGTGACCGGAGGTCTGTCGAACGCTTGAGGCTATGGAGGATTGTTGTTGTAGCCTGCCACACGTTCAGATACGTTAGCAGGGATGATCTTCTCTAGGTGAGAGCCATGGATTTCTGCTATCGCCGCCGAGGTGAGGACTACTGTTCGGTATTCTGATTATGCAGTTTCGAGGATACTGGGGTATGGGTGGCCGATCGTCTAGTGCCACACTCTGTCAATGGAGGAGAGTTTGCAGTGGAAGGTCGACGCTTTCACGGAGAACCAGGCTAACCAGATTTACAGAGCGGAGGAGGGCGATCGGCCTTGGCAGTTTACGACCATGTGGGTGATGGCTCTAGGACCTCGGGAGGCTTGATTCCTGTGGCGATTACTCAGTGATGCCATCCCGATAGGGTGTTGGTTGTTCAGTAGGGACTCACTCAGTCAACGACTTGTTCTGGAGCTGTGATACTGATGAGGAAAAGGAGTACTTCGTGGCCCACTGTAGTTACATGAGGGCCATACTAGAGACTTGTGCGTTGGGGATTGCTGCCGACCACTCTACCTCCTGGGACCAGTTTACTGCTTTGTATTCTACTGCCACTGCGTCTCTCCACCACCGTTTCAGCTGTCAGGTTGTGGCCTACTCCCTCTACCAGGATTAGCGGAGTAGGACTAAGCGTTCTCACGGTCTTTCGTAACCGACTTCGCTGGTTTGTGCGGGTTCGATTCTCTCGGCGATGGTCACAAGGGCCCCTCCCGCTTCTTGAGAGGGTGCCCCTCCACTATGTGGTTCACTACAGTTACACGAGGGCCATATTAGAGACTTTTGTGCATTGGGGATTGCTGCCGACCACTCTGACCTTCTGGGACTAGTTTACTGCTTTGTATTCTACTGCCACTATGTCTCGCCACAGCTGTTTCAGCTGTCAGGTTGTGGCCTACTCCCTCTATTAGGATTAGCGGAGTAGGACTAAGCGTTCTCACGGCTATTTGTAACCGACTCCGCTGGTTTGTGCGGGTTCGATTCTCTCGGCGATGGTCACTAGGGCCCCTCCACCTCCTTGAGATGGTGCCCCCCCCCGACCCGTTGGTTGATGGCCAACATTGATGCTTCTTATAGATACGGGAAATCTGCTGCTTTTGGTGGAGTTGTGGTCTGCAGCTCAGGAGGCCACTTGCTCTCCATTGTTGGAGCTCATTTACAGGTCCTGTCTCCTCACTAGGCTGAGATGCAGACGATTACTATTTTGCGATAGGCCCTCCCGCCCAGAAATGTTGACACTGAGGGAGTTATCATAGAGGGTGACTGCCTTGGAGCGATCTTGAGGCTCCAACGTCACTGAGAGAGAACTCTTCATTCACGAGGCGGAGGGCGCCACGTTGATCACTTTTCTTTCTTGTTGGACTTTCCTCGTATGATTTTTGTTCACCGTTGGCGCAATGCGATTTGCGCGGCGGACTTTTGTTCTATGTTAGCCCGACAGGGTGATTTTTCTTTTGTTAGGGTAGATTTGCTCCCTAGGAGGACACCGTGAAGTTTGATCCTAGTTGATGATGTATTGATGCTTTTATTTATTTATGCTTAGGCTACGACCGTCTTTCATGAAATATTTCTTTATGCAACTTCTCAAATGATTGCTTGAGTTTGATTCTTTTGCATAATCTCATATCAAACCACCTGTATGGGCCATGCTCTATAAACTTTGGTTGCATTTCCATAATCAATCTAGTTTCTAGTTGTTAGGATTTTTTTGAGAAGCTGCTCAAATTGAACGAGCTTACCAATAAGTTGTTGAGATCTTTGTGGTCTGATCTTGGTTTAGTGAGATGTCAATATTAATCTTTAGACTTAAGTTCAAATTGGGATCGACAAGTATTGGCTTTGGCATTGGGTGATATTTGAAAATCATCCAAGGTACTAAATGTATTGCAAAAGTATTGGTCATGAAATGCCTGATTGTTGAAAAGGAATGATAGGCGCAGAGAAAGATGCATGTGAGATAGGAAGAAAATATTTCATTCAAGAGTGCGTAAACCAATAGAGGCTCTCAATACATAGAGAGGCCGAATGGTTAAGACATGCGTGCAATTACAATCGTACGAAAAAAAAAATACAAAGGGTAAGATAATCAAATCATATAGTTTTATTAATACGCCCCCACAAGGTCATCATTGTCCATTGGTGGATGAGCTTGTCTGTAATTTACTTGAACTTTGTGATTGGTAGAGGCTTTGTGAAGATGCTAGCAAAATGTTGGTCACTCGAAACATGGATGACATTGAGGCTATTGGAATGGACCAGATCACGGACGAAGTGGCAGTCCACTTCCACATGCTTCATGCGTTTTTGTAAGATTGGCTTGGCGGAGAAGTAGGTGGAGCTAAGATTGTCACAATAGATAGTGGGAGTGAACCCAAGAGGGAAACTGAGCTCTTGCAGGAGAGATGTGATCTAGAGGACCTCGCTCACAGTATTGGCGTTGGACTTGTATTCGGCTTCAGTACTGTATCTTGCCACAATTTGCTGTTTCTTGGAGGACCACGATATAAGGTTGTTTTAAATAAATACATAGTATCCAGAAGTGGATTTGCGATCAGAAGACCGAGATGAACATAAGTAGAGGTTTGAGCAATAGATCACTTGAAGTTGTACTCTGTTGGTAGCAAAGGATGCGTTTGACTTTGAACCAATCCGAGTTGGTCGGGCTATGCATGGCTTGGAAGACTTTATTTATGCTAAAAGTGATACCCGGGCGTGTGCGTTGTAGGTACTGGAGTTCCCCAACAACACTTCGGTAGAGGGTGCCTTCTGTGAACGGAGAGCTATCGGGAAGGTCATAGCTGCTTGAAACTGATATCGATATTGGGGCCGGTTTGGAGGTTTGCATGTTGGCGTCAATGAGTAGATTGGTGATGTAGTGTTGTTGAGGTAGTAACAACGAGGTTGGTGAGCAATGCACATTAATGTTCAGAAATTGATGGATATTTTTCAAATCCCTGAGAACAAATTGTGCCGCTAAAAAGGTGACAAGTTTGTTAAGCATGGTGAGATCATTTCCCATGAGGAGGATGTCATCCACATAAACTAAAAAAAAAGAGGTGGATATCTTTTTGTTAGAAGACAAAAATGGAGGTATCATTGATGGCGTTCGTGAATCCAAATGAGTGCTTTGTGTAGTTTGCACATAAATTGTCGCAGACTGGAGTAGACCTGAATTTGAGGTGTTGACAGGTTGGGGATGAGGCGATTTTGTAGGAAGGACAGTCGAAACTTCTGATTGAGTCATGGAGCTTCCATATTGTACCGGGGAGGCCTTAGATCTGAAGCTGGTTCTTGCATAGATCGATCCAAGGTTGATTCTTATAAAGATTGCGTTGATTTATGCGATGAAGTCGAGTGACATTGACTTCGGTGATTTCCATTTCGGCACGTCGGCTGGCTTCCGCGATCGCAGCCTCAATTTCTAGATCGACTTGCTAAGCGATGGAGAGACGATCTCCGTTGTCTCTTTGATACCATAAAAAGGAACGAGATACATGAGATTGGAAGAGAATATTTCATTCAGAGTGCGTAAACCAGAGGAGAGACTCTCGATATATTGAGAGGCTGAATGGTTAGGATTCACATGCGATTACAGTCAGACGAAAACAAAAATACAAAGGGCGAGATAGTAAAATCATATAGTATTATTAATACTTGTATCACGCGCTACTGTGAACATGGTCGGTGTGGGAATGTTGCTACACCTAATTTTTTGTTTCTAGACGGAGTCGAATGATGTTTTGCAATTGGTTTTCTTTTCTCCTCCTTGCCCTCCTTTGGTGGTTTCTTATAGATTGGAAACAACGGAACTATTCTCTTTCCATAGACTTTGGCTTTGTTTTCTACTACGTTCTTCCTTCTACTTTATGGGGAAAAGTAAATGCTCTAGTTGATTTGAGGGTGGAATATGCTCTGTATCTCTAGATTAGAGATTTTGAAATTAATTTTCTTGTAATTTTGCTCTCGATTTCTATGCTTCTCTCAATTTATAGAATTTTCTATATATACATACATTAGAGTTGGAATTAGGTCGAGTTTGAGTGAGTACTCTCACTATAACTTAAACTTGAATATGTTTCTAATCGAGCTTTGTTGACTAAAAATAAATCAATTTTGAGAGGAGTCAAAATTGATTTAAGTTGGCCTTAAAAATGATATTTTTAAAGAATATCATCAATAAAGACGCATCACTTGCGTAACATTGTAATCTGCAAAGGGGAGATTTTGAACCGAAGGCCCCCTTCATACAACTTTAGTCACATAATCAACGACACCATTAACTCCTTTTCCTCAATAATACAATATATATATATATATATATATTTATATATATATATATATGTATGTATGTATGTATCTGTAAGTATTTATACTATAAAATTTGAGTGGAAGCACAAGTCACTTGAAATCAACTAAAAATATTTTCAGTTTGACTTTATTCGAATTAAATCGATTTAACTCAAAATTTGAGCGAGTTTCAAGCAAAATTTCTAGCCAAATTTTGTTTATATTTATATATATACTATGTACAATATAAATAAAACTCTGCACGATCACATTTTCTTATATAAAAACAGTATTGCTGCAATGCATTTTTGTTTGAACCTTGCTTATTAAAAAAGAGAAATTTCTATTGATTCTGGATAGTAAAAATGTGATTGTGCAGAGGTTTATTATATAAATGCACAATCACATTTTTTAATATCCAGAATCAATAGAAATTTCTCTTTTTAGATAAGAAATGCTCAAACAAATTTGCATTGCAGCAACACTCTTTTTATATAAGAGAATGTCGAATTTCAGTAGTTAATTTTGGCTATGACACTTAGCAAAACACATAATATATTATTCTCCTTCATTGATTTTTGGCTCTAGTTTTTTTTTTATAATTTTTCTCCTATTGCGCCCTTTCTATTGCTTTGATATCCTTATTGTAAATTTTGTATTTATTTAAAAGTTTTCTTCAAACAGTTTTCTTTTGATGTAGGGGCTAGTTGCTTTCTCTGAGAACGGCTTGTTGCTAAGATGGTGGTCAGTGGGAACTCACTGGTGGGAGAAGCTAAGCAGAAACTTTGTCCCCGTTCAGTGCACCAAACTGATCTTTGTCCCTCCATGGGAAGGATTTTCTCCCAATTCTTCTAGATCAAGTATAATGGAAAACATTGTTGGGCCGCATAGACTTGAACCTGATTCTGAGGTAAGGCCGCATGTTACTTTAATAAATTGAAATGTGTTTTCCTTTTTAATTCTCTTATTTATTTAATTTTTAATTCATTTATTAAAAATCTAAAATGATTTAAGGAGCTCTTTGGTTGTTTGTTATCTTAGTTAGTAACGCTGCTATGTTTTAATAACACGGTGCAAACAGAGAACCAAACAAGTGTTATGTTATTTTAAATTCAACTATATTACTACATGCCACGGCTTCCTACTATCTACATAACACCTAAAATGTTCTTTATCTAGATAGCACACAGAACGAAGATAAGGATTCTTTGCTCCACCATATCTCCTTCGCCTTTGTCAATGGCAAGTTTAACGAGTATAGGATTGTTGTACTGTTCGACTCGTCGCCTATGAGTGGCTTTGTCATCCTCTTGCTTCTTACTCCCCGGCTATATCTTGCCATTTGAGCATGATTTTCTTTGTTTATTAGAAAACTTACTACAACAATAACTCCAAACCTTAATCCCATCCATTAGGTGGAGTTAATTACATCAATCCTTTGTTTCCATTATGCATGATAAAATAGAAGCCACTTCCCATGTTCTAGATAGAGAAGATCCTTTCTAATAGGAATCTTATTGATATCAAATATAAAGAAAGAATTTAAAAATTAAACAATCTTATGTATGGGAGTGATGTAAACTAAAAATATTCCAACAAAGAATATAATATACAAGTAACACTGAATCAAATAACAATTATAATTTTAATAGCAATGCTATCTCAAGACCCTATTATTTGAATAACTTATTCTTACAATAACAGGTGCTTTAGATTTGTAATTATGTTCAATGCAGGAGAAGTCAAGGGAAGGGGATGAGGCTGAAAGGCTGAGGCTTCTGCTTCATAATCTCGATCTCTCTTATCGGATTCGATGGGTTGGCGGTAGAAATGTTTTGCTCAGCCGACACACTCAGGAGTTGGGAACTTTCCCTTTATGAGGTCATGGCTTTTCTTTATTGGTTTTTTAACTCATGATTTTATTGAAGGCATGTACAATTTTATTGTATATACAACATATGTTTTTTTGTTTTGTTTTATTTGTATGCTCATTGACATGATTTCCAAAATCATTTTGTTTATTGTTGGCACTTTTAGAAGAAGAGTTGTGCTGCACAGACTAATAAAGAGGGAAATGTGTTTCGATGCAATAAAGTATTGATGAGGTGACATCCTATATATAAATGAATTTTGCATGAACTTTTGGGTCATACATATATGTTTCTAGGTCTGTTTATTTTTTTGCTATTTTTTATACTTATATTTGTTAAGAACTTAATGGCTTGCATATAACTTTGATGGTTACGAAATATGTTGGAGAAACCGATCTAAGGAATAAATATCAAAATATAATGTGAAAGGAACTTGAGATTCTGTAAGTGAATCAACCCACTGCTCTTTTATTTTTTGAAAAGTGGGTCTCCTAGGTGAGATCTATAGGCAGTTTTCTCTTGTGCACAATGAAAATAATACTCTAGCTAGAACAAGGTGGTGGTTCACTTACTCTTTATATCCTCATTCTCAATTGTCCCCCAACATTCTTATATGGAGCATATCCTATCATTTCATCTCTTTGTCCCTCGATAATAATGGCAGCATTGACAATGTGAAGACAATCAAGTTATTGAGAAAGTCAATGTTTTTACAATTGTGGAGGGAGTTTGCTCCTTGATGTGGTTCTAAAAAGAAGATAAAAAGGATAAAATAACCTAATTATTTGGTTCTGGTATTTGATAGTAATTTGGTTTAGTCCATTGAGAATGCCACTACTATTTTTTTTTGAAATAACCTTGTAGTTTCTTTTGATTCTTTGGTTTATTTTATGAATAATAAGGTTGATGGCTCTGGCTAGAGCATGAGCACCCCTGTGCATATTGGGAATAAGGGATTGATTATATCTAATGGTCCCAAACTAGGTACTTGTCTTGATGCTATAACATCTTCCTAGATATCTCTTGGTGTTCTTAATAATTTGTTTTTTGAGGCTTCTTAGTGTTGATAATTGTACATGTGGGGTTTGGGGGCACTTCTTCCTTAATCCCAAGTGGGTGCTCCCAATCCTAAAAAGAGATTAGGAGATTTTGTGGTATGGTTGTAACAACCTAATGTTATTTATGGATCGATTATACTCAAACATATTAGGATTAAACTAAAAATTAAGATCTTGATTTAAGTAAAATAAAAATACCCTTAGTTAGAACGCAATATAATGATTCTACTGCGAGAGTTTGAGCGTGATTGAGATCCTGGATCATCCTAAATTAGTTTTCGAAGTTTCAACTTCAATAATTAATATAAAATAAAATATTAATTAAAATTTAAAAATATTGCAGTTTCAGATCAGACATCAATTGAAGATGGTATTTTTCAAGTTTCGTCAATTTTCGAGTTTCAGATTGACCTTAATAAATTTTTGAAGTTTTACTATTTAAAAATTCATATAAAATGTCCAAATCTGTTAATATTTAGATGGTGCATTCGTTCTTGCTGAGGTGCTCAATCTGGCTAGGTTTCATAATTTTCAACTGTTTAAACAGTGGTCTAACTTAGCTCTTTTGATCCAAGGATCCTAAATTACTATCATTGGTTCTATAAGGACCCCTAGTATCCTCATTCGACGATCTTTGAAGAACCTTGTCGATCCTCTTGCTCCTCTCACAACTTGCCGATCTCACCTCTTTCCATTGTTGGCCTCTCCACCTCTCGATCTCCATTTGATGCAATAGCCATTAGCTGATTGACATTTCTCTTCCTTTGACGAGGGGTCGATCAGCTGTCACAAGACATTCCAAGTAAGTGTCGAGTCTCTGCCTTTTTCCTCTCGGCAAAGGCACGGATCAAAACCCTCCTTCGATAACCGTCAATCCTTGGACTAGGACTCACCATTTCTCCTCCATTCGGCGCCAAGACTCGCCAAACCAGTCTCGACGCTTTTGTCTCCACTAGGCGCAAGAGGTATTGACCGATTTTTAAATACTTGTCTTTCGGTGAGGGATCGATCGTTTGCAATAGAACACGCTGTAACCCTCCCTCACCAGTGCAAAAAGGGATCGACTAATTCCTATCTTCTTCCCCACTTGAGGATCGTCAGTTACGTCTTCACTTTTCCTTATTTTGGTAAACTAAAACCTCAATATATCTCTGTTTTATTCTCTTTTAACTTTTAATTGTTACTGTGATTTTAAGTTTCTCTAGCAAGCTTCCTTGTAAGATGGATAGTAGGAGAATATCTGTGAGTTCAATGTTCCTATGCCAATGGATCATAGGAGAATAGCTTTCTTGTAAGACAGATGCTACTACATAATTCAACACATAAATAATACAAAACTGTGTATAAAATTGTAAGACTGAAACTATGCAAATGTTGAAATATACAACAGAAACATATATGCCATACTAAATATACAATTTTGATGTTCCAAACGCACTGTTAATATATGATTATAGTTGTGCCCATTGCACCACTAATTAGATCGTAGGTGTGCCCAACATACTGCTAATCAAATCTTAGGTATGCCCAATGTACCGCTATTAGGATCCTAGGTGTGCTCAATGCATCGCTAATCAGATCCTAAGTGTGCCTATTGCACGGCTAATTAGATCCTATGTGTGCCCATCACACTGCTATTATATGCTGATGCTATGCTATGTAGAAATAATATGACAAAGAAAATTGACAATAATTAACAAAATGATATCCCATTGTTCTCTAATTACCTAACGTCAACTGCATGATTTGATATTAAAACATACTCATGTCTTAACTTAATGATTGCATTCTCACATGAATATTTATCTTTATTTTATGTTACAAGTTATTCTAAGACTTGAATAATTGCATTCTCATGAACATTAATCTTTATTTCATGTTACTAGTTATACTAAGACTCAACTGATCACAAGCTTGGGTTTACATGCATATATACTCAGTATGTCACTATTAAAGATAGACTGACACTTAGATTGCTTAACTGCACTTATCAATGCACACAAAGATAAGGGGCATAACCCTTTTATAATTTATTCTTCCAAAACTAAGCTATCAAATCTTGATTCAGGACATACTAAGAAATTGGGATGTTTGTCTTGTAATCAATTGCACGAACCCTGCGCACAAAGATAAGAGGCAAAACCTTGTTTACAACATCCTACCTATAAGACGAACCAACCAACTCTTATGACTTAAAGAGAATTAGAATAGGGATTCTTACCTTCTACATAACTGTACTTACCGATGCACACAAAGATGAGGGGTAGAACCCTTTTACAATTTTGTAGATGTTAGAAGGTTAATTCTATTGATAAATCAATGGTCATGTACATGTAATTCCTTCACTCCTGGTAATCAGCTAAACGCTCCTTAAATTCTCAATCCAAGAATTTCACAAGCTCTAAACTAACTCATACTTAACACTAAGATAATGAAACTCATTAATTCAAAGATTCTAAATTGATAGGGAGTCTAATTCTAAGCTTAAGATTATTTATCATTATTTGCTCAAAGTATTAATAATTTAATACCCAAAATTCATATCTATTATCAGGATGTTATTTTTACCATGAAAATTTATTAAGTAATACTTTCTCCCTACTATTGCTAAATAATGCCTACGTTCTAACAACGGGGTTCAAAGAAGCTAGCACTCACTAATGACACTAAGATTTATGCAAGTGATATGCACACTATATATAGAGCTCAAAAATAACATGATTCAATTCATTTAGAACTCAATAAAAGTTTTAAGTACTTCACATACCTTAACACATATAATTGATATTTTACAACATGAGATTAAAACTTTCCTTATATACATATAAAAAAAAACTTATGCTACGAATTTTCAAACCATTTCTTAATTCATATTATACAACATGAGATTAACTAGAATCCAAAGCATTAGGACACAACCTAATTGGATTTAATTAAATCTAAATGTTCTGAAAGGAAAAGGGATCTGTCGACATAAATCCATAGGATTTAGATTAAGGTAGGGTAGATGTACCTCAGTGGCATCGATTCGCAGAGGATTGGTGGAAGAGGACATGGCGACGAGCTCCTTTGCTGACGGAAGAAGTTAGTGAATTGAGAAGTAAAGACCGTACCATCGATCTCCTCGATCACCACCTTCTCCCTGCTTTGAAAACACCGCCGACAGTGGAGAAAAGATATGGAAACAAGATTGGGGGTTTTCGAAGGAGGAAGAGAGGCCCGACATCTTCACTCGACGAATGGAGGGAGAGAGAGCTGCATGGCTTTGAATTTGGCTGAAATAGGAAGAAGGAAATGGGGGTTCTCGCTTGATTTAAATACTAGGGCTGAGACTGAGGGAAGTTGTATAAGAAATCCTAAATTTGGACATCCCTTAGATCTAGATTGGACGGCTACAACTCGCCTTCTAAGTTGAGATCGACCGCCGATTGAATTCCAACAATTATGAAATTGGCCCGATTAATCGTCATCTCGACGAGACAAACGTGCTCCAAGAATTATAGAATTTGGACTAGCATTTTATTTCATATGAATTTTTAAATATTAAAACTTTGAAAATTCATAATAATAAATTCGGAGCTTGAAATCAATGAAACTTGAAATAAATTATCTTCATTTGTTGCCCAATCTAAAATTGCAAAAATTTCTAAATTCTAATTTATATTTTATTTTTATTAATTTTTGAATTTATAATTTCAAAAATTGTTTTAGGAAGATTCGGAATCTCAATTGTACTCAAATTTTCGCAGGAGGATTCTTACATTGAGCTCTATCTAAAGGTATTTTTATTATAACTTAAATAAGATCCGAATTTTTTTCTTAATCTGATCAGGTTTAGGCCTAATCGATATAGTAACAACTTTCGGTTGTTACAGACTCTCACTTAAGAACAATGCCGTCCTCAGCATCATTACTTATTATGGTAGAGGGATAATGAAATTGCTCTGATTAAGTTGGACATAGAAGTCATAGATATGGTGGCATACAAAGATTCTCTCAAAGATTCAGCCCTCGTAACTTAACAACACAGAACCAACATGACTAAGTGAAGACTAAGATTGGAAATTTGTTTACACAATCATTCGAATCATTGCACTGGTGAACACACATACTTCTCAATGGAATTCAAACATATATGCCTGATTATCTGTAGTTCTGGCTTCTTCCCATTTGGTTGGATTTAATCACATGTAGTAACACTACTTTTATATTTACCTTAACTAAATCATTTTCCTCATAGCAATTGAATTGAATTACTTTCTTTAATATTATTGAAGTACGTTAAGAATGACAATGCCTGTAGGTTTATATCAATAAAATTAATCTTCTCAGCTTTACTCACATTTATCATTATTCCCAGATTTATTATGGAATCTTAGTACATCAATTCATATGTTTACCTCTAATAATTACTTTAATCACATTTTCAATTGATAAGCAGATCTTTATATGAATTGCATTCAATCCACTCGATGACTTTAAAAGTAATAAAATAATATCACTTCTTTTTCTTGCACTCTTTTATTTCCCTTAGATTTGACAATTTAAAATTGCAATCACTGATTTACTTTAGTACCCAACCATAAAATTCTTTTATTCACATTTTATGGTTGCATTTTGCATTCTTTTATTGAGATTTCAATTCACTATGTAATCAACTTGGTGTGAAATTATAAAATGATTAGAGAATGTTCTTCCTAATTCAATGTCCAGTTTCTCTTCGATTTGTAGTCATCACACCCTTAGATTATGATGCAACAAAAAAATGGCAACTTGTAGGAACCATCATTCAGCACCTACATAAATGATTTCTGCCCAACTTTTTGGGACAATTTTCACATGTTATAACAAATAAATAATAATAAAATGTTGATTGGAAGCTAAATATAGCTAACTACTCTCAATATGTATTTGAGTATTTAACAACACTAAGGTCTAAATAGATACCTTCAAATCTCCAATTCATATATAAATAGACAGCAGTTGCATAAAGGTGCAAGTATATGACAGTATTGGTAATCAAATTAACATGCTCATTGGAGTATTGATTCATATCAATTTAGTTGCGCTTAATTTCAGAAATCAGAATTAATAAGATCGAAATTAAGTACTTGAAAAGCGTTCTCTAATAATTGATCGATGGCATATAAGTATTTAACTCAAGGACCCTTGCTTCGGCTCCTTATTATGTAGAGCTCTAATTCACACCAAGTTAAGTCATTCAATTATTCTAACCTGATTTCACACAAATCAATGATTCTAGCTCTATAATCATAGAACGACTGGTTGCACTAACGGGCCCTTCTCTTATTCATTAAGTTAAAGAACCAACTTTATAAAAATATTAAGGATGGATGAGCGATTAGGACTATTATTTAGTATGCTTGAATCATGGAAGTAATATCATTATTCTTGAATAAGGAAACATGATCAACCAAATTTCTTGCTGAAGTACAATTGTGTAAGAATTGTACGTTTCGATTTTAAGTACAGAATTTTGAAGCTTTGCAACATTAAAGTCGTTGGCTTCATTGGATGATATTATTGTGATTTACTGGATCAACTTTTTATTCATTTTTTTTTTTTTTTTTGCAACTATATGATATGAATATATATATATATATGTATATATATATATATATTTGAAATCACCTCACAGCCACAAAAATTATATTAATTTCTTATAAGGAAAAGTTCACCTTCTAAATTTAATCATCAACACTCTCAAGATATCGCATATCGCGCAACCTATGCTTCTAAAAAAATTCAGAAAAAGGTTTGGAAACAATGGTATGGAATAGAACATGTGCTGGTGTTATAAAAGAAATATTGCATAAATAATTGTTCATACATTTTTTTTTATTGATTCTGACTTCTATATCAAGCATAAAATATGGTTATTGATTCAACATTAAATTTACATACTATCTTTGAATGATATTCGTAAGTATATCCATTATTTAAAGATATTTATATTTCTTGCATGTTTTAGAATAGACGTTTAAATCAATTAATTATTACTACTTTCTATTACACAGCTAATAAAATGATGCATCCTGAGAAGAATAAGGAGAAAAAGAGCTGCCTAGTAACAGGATAATGCATAATTTATTCATCCAATCCTCATATAGTACACTGGCCTAAAAGAAAATTTGATGTTTCCACTTATTAAACCTGTATATGATGCAGCAAAACATCATATTAGAAATGAACCCTAAACTTTATAAACATGACTTGGAGATTTAGGGTGCATTAAGGTGTATTGATTTAATTAGAAAAGAGCTTTAGGTGCAAACTTTCATGAAAATTTGTTGTTGGCATAATATATTTACTTTCATTCCAAAATTTGATAAAGTTATAGGTTCATACTAGATGCATTTTAAAGCTACGATAGAGCTTTAGGTACAGAATAGTAACTTGGATTTTAAGTTGAACTGATTTACTTAGTGCATTGTATAAAGTTTCAAAAATTCTCTTGAAGCTATAGATGCAGCAGCTTTTAGGATTTTATTTGAAATTCCAATGAACCCACCATCAATATATAGGTGTAAGTACAGCAAAATCAATATTAACTTCATGCCATTCATAATTTACCTTATCTATCTCTACTTACAATGTCTGAGTTTATCATTAACATTTAAGGGTCAATTTCAGATGGAGATACAATCCTTATTTTTCAGCGATTTTGATATCAGAACCATCATAAACAGATTTTAATGGGAATATGTTTCAGAATATGAATTATATTCCAGAATTTGATTTCTTAAAGTAAATTCATCATAATTTCAAATTTGTTGCTGCTCTAAATTAACTGAAGTACAGTTTTCAAACTTTGACATAGAGGACTAAAGCCCCTTTGAGTAACAACAGTTCTCAATTACTATTTTATAGAAAGTGCTAGTGCAAATTTCTAATCAGCCCACACATTTCTTCTTCTCCTCTTTTGACAAGATCGCCCTACCATCTCTACTAACCTGCTGCTTAAAATGAATGATAGCAACTCTGGAAACCTTCTTTGCTTCCTTGCTTTCTTGCTTCATCCAGCAGCTCCATCTAATTCTGATATGCTGCACTTTATTGTTTCCTCCTTCATTGAAGATGCAATAAGCTTCTTTATTTGCTCATTCAACACAGTTCCATTCAGCTATCTACAACCAATTATCAACAGCATTCTAGCAATAGTATGCATACTCTGGACACTAATAAGTTGTACCCATACAATTTAGATCTTCAGTGATTTTGGGTGCAGCCCCTGAAAATTGGTAAGCTAGCCTTACTCTATTAAGGGTAAGTAAATTTTGAGTCTAACATCGACAGACGATTGCAATTTAAAATTGACTATTGGGCTGCTGAATATAGTTTGTTAACCAAAACGATGATTTAAGTTTCAATGCATCATTTAGAACTTAAAGTCATAAACACTTTATGAGATTTGTTTTGAAAATAATGTAATTTATCATAATTCTAATTACATGACATTAAGATCAGTTGATGTCGATCAGAGCTGTAAATGTAGGCGGTCTCAATGAATCAATACAACTACAATGTTAACATAATTCAAACTAATTGCAGCTATGAACCCCTCAACTGACTTGGGTAGCAATCAATACTAAAACTAAGAGCTAATGGAATATCTTGGGCTGCACCTAATATTGATTTATAATTAAAGATTGAGACTTAACATTGCATACACGCAATTTAACCCTCCTGATGACTAATTCCCGTTTAGCATTTAAAGTCTATTTCTTCAACTTTTTGTGATACAAGTTTGGGAATGCATATTAGTTCGAGATTCATCATAGAAGATCTATTAGCATATGCGTTCCTTTGAATTGGGTAATTTGTAGACAAAAGTTTCTGTAGATGTATGTGGGTTTATAAATCATAAGATTATTGCATTAAAGGGAATTGCTTGGGGGAGACTTTCATTAACTGATACTACAAAAGATGTCAATTACAATTTTATTGAAGCAGAATTTAATTGTTTCCAACACCAATGGGACTTGAACAATAATCACATAGCATGTAGTTGAATTACTAGTGGAGAGTAGATAACAATATGTTGCACTCATTTTTATCTTCTTAACATACATCTCCCACGCCTCAGCAACCATTTCTGAGTTGCAAGAATCCAATTGCGATTTAGATAAATGGTTAATAATTTCATACATCCCAAGAGTTATGTATCCTTCTTTTTAGTTCTACTCCTAATGGGTTTCTAGAGCAGCAATTCCAACCTTAATTAGGAAGAAACTTGTTAATCCTAAATGATGTTCCAAGTGCAGATGCCACAGTAATTGCAATGATTAGTGAATTTATTACACAAATCTGAACATATCATTAATTCATCCTACATTCAATTCATTTATTATGGATTCTTATGGATAATAACATAGTAGATTACAGTATTCTCTCATTATTTAGTCGAATTAGTGTCAAGGCACTACTCTATAAGTACTTGACTCTACGGACTCTTAATTTTTGAATGGCCATAATTCCATACTGGATGATCCCTCTAAAATTTTATTATCACTTCAGATTTAACTGAGTTGCTTAAGTTTTTTTGTTAAATGGTAATTGAAACTGCTTCAACCAGTCTCGATCAGATCTTCCTGCAGTCCTGATTGTTAGCTTCAACTGCTCTCTGATTCATTCTAATCATTTTCTAACTACTAAGGATGTCAGTAGTTTATTAGAATTCCCTAAATTTATTTAATGCAACCTCTACAATGCACTGCAAAATTCTCATCAAATTTAGAAACACTTCCAAGGATTTAAAAGTTATATCACTATGAAAGATGAAATCAACTGTGAACTTACGTTACATAATTTATTACACTTAGAGCAGCACCAGTTGGGTTCACCATCAAGCCATTGTCCCATAAAGATAATCTACTGCAGCTTTCAGTATGCATTTAAGTGGATTCCAATGTGCGACAGAATTTCAAGTGAGTTCAGGTTCTCTTAAACTGCAATTACTAGATAGAATTGATTAACAACTTTGTTTAGATTAGATATACTCTATCAAAATTTGATCACCTCATATTTTCCAACCAGATTCCACAATAACAGTGCATACAAGTTGATCTAACAACAGATTAGTTGAAGCTCATTATGAAATTTAAGTTTAGATTTTAAATTGATTTTCTTATGGTGTAGGGAAATTCAGAACATATAGTTCTGAATAAATTTAAATCCAAGTATGCACACATTGAAAATTTAATTAGCAAATTGAAGATTTAAAATCTTCCATGGATATTACTTGAAGTTAATGACAATTGTATAGATTTGAGAACAACATATTCAAAGTTCATAATCTAATATAAATTTTAAACAGATTCAAATTTAGAAATCCATTTATGTATAATCAATTTAATGTGAAAGAGTTGAAACGAAAAGTGACACTTGCTACTAACAATATTTATGAGTTGAACCAAAACTTTAAGGTTTCTAGGATACCAATACATTTAACACTTGTGATCTCAAATTGTATCGTGTTAAGTCTATCTTACCTTATCCTTGATAAAGTCCATTACCACTAGGGTCCTTTAGGTTAACACTCTTACACATTTCAACTTGTGAATTTAAACCAAAAATAGTAAACATGAAAGATTCGCATAAGAAGGCACAAACATAATGAGATCAAAGTGTAGAATTCATTTACATAACCTAAACAGGGTTTACATTAATTTAGATTTTTAATTATAGGTTAAATGCCACAATGATCTGATCGGTAGTTTACTTAATTGCCCAATAATATCAAGAAAATAAATACAAACACAGTTTCTGTAAGTTCGTCTAGAATCGAATCTACAAATTTTGTATATTTCCTTTCTATTAATGGTGATGTAGTTACTGACTTTGAAATACTTCAAATATTAGTTCATATCTGCTTCGTCTTATCTCAACAATTAATTAAGTTCTACACGGTGTATAAAACATTCTTACTAAATCTACACAACATCAAGAAAACCTAAAATGTGGGTAAATCATATTGTTGGACTAAAGTCATGGACACCATAAAATAGGTTTGTAAGCAAAATCTTAACACATACACTACTTAATTCTCCACCCTGATTAGATAAGAGCTATGAATCAAAGTTCTTACTTAAAATTAGAGCACTTAACCTTATTAATATGCAAACTATAAAGTTTGATATTAGATTAAACAAGTCTGACACATCTAGTAATCAATGGAAATTAAGACAAAAAATTAACTCAATTATGACAAAATTAGAATCTCGGGCAAGTTCAATTGGAAAGAGTGTATTTTTGTAATTGTAATGCCTAAGTTTTGAGGCAATCCGACCAATGAATGTTCCTATATTAATTTTAAAAATTTTTAAACACCAAAAATTAGGAAAATAAAGCATAAGTTCAAATTCAAAATTTTGATGCCATTGGATTCGTAATGATAAAAGAAGGCTACACAAAATTTTTTGTTGAATTTTGAGCGTTAGATTGTTCGTAATTAATTTTTGAAGTTTTTTTCTTTAAAAAATAATTAAAAATGAAATATAGCTTCGAATTGAGAAAATTTTGATCGAGGATGTTCGTCTCGTCTAGACGGACCTCTTGGTTAAGTTTCATCAAACTTGAAAATTAAATGAAGAAAAAAATAATTAATATTTTTTATTTTTCTTTTTCCTAATTTTCATCTCTCTTCTCTCTACCCCCCTTTCCCTTTCTTGCGTCTGGTCCCCCCTAGGGCACGCCGTGTGCCCTTGCACGCGGCAGCAGGGGGCCAGCCTCCTCAATTGGGGCCACTGCGTGGCCCCTGCCCGGGCTACCCGGGCATCCCCCTCCATTCTCCTTGGATTGCAAATAACTAAATTAGGTCTTAATTATACATAATAATAATTAGGAGGTTATTAGTAAAATTAACTAGTGTGAAATCCCTAAAGTAAAGTTTTTACCATTTGATGTATTTTTATTTATGCTCAAAATTTGAATGAATGTTCAAGGTTGTCTCAAGCATAATATCAATCAAAGTATTTTATTGTAAATCATGAGATATCCATTATTGTCTAATTTAGTTATCTATCTTAATGATTGGGATTAATCAGCCCCCAATTAACTTCGATATTATAAATCTCTAAGTTAATTGAAGTATAATATTATATATAGTAATGTAGTTTGGAAAATAGTAGTTTAATTAAGCGCTATTTATATACAAAATAGTTTATAACTATAAGTGCAAGTTGTGATTCAAAATCCTATCTTACTTCTAGGTCCTCAAACCACCTATCTTCTAAGCTGCTAAATTTAGACTAGTGCTAAGATTCTGAACTAGAAGGTTAGCTTAAAGATTTACTAAGTCTTAGATTAATATAGTATCTAACGCTTAAACATTTCTAACTCTTTAGCTACACCAATTTATTAATTACTCATTAACAATCCACAATGAAGGTTTCTAAAGTGAAGGTCTTACTAACATTAGCCTATTTGTCTTAATCTTGCCAATTGGAAATTTTAAGGTTAACTATATGATCTAGGCTCTAATGATCTTCTATAATTAATAACTAAAGCATCTAAAATGCTAGAATGATTTGGGTCACTCCTACATCTATGGTATGGAAATGTTAGGCTAATCTCAATCTGTTATCTCAAGTTTTCTACAATTGAGTCTAATGGGCTTTAGTCATAAGATACATGACATTCTATTTTTACCTAATATGTTAGATTAATTACAATAATCAATTACTAAATCAAAATCTTAGAATCTCTCATTTTCATATCTAAGATTGGAGCTTATTTCTATTTTTAATAAAATCAATACTAAACCAAGTAATTCTCTACTAAAATCATGCCCTAGGATTCAGTCAAGTCACAACCTAGATTAAAGCTTGTTATCCTAGGCTTTAGGAAGCTAACATAGGTAATTTCTCAAACATATAAATTTAATATTAATTAAATAAAGTGTCAAAAATATCTAATCTCCAATTGATGTTCAAATGAGTTAAATTCAATAAATATGGATTCCTTATAGCACAAGTATTAAAGTGACAGTAAATATAGTCAATTTGGATATCATTTGACTTAATTAGTGTTTAATTATCCTTAATGATAATAAAAAAGTGATTAGTGAAATTAATAGTTATGATTAAAAAATTAAATGCCATAGTAATGTTCTACATAATTTCTTAATCATTTTGGTATATAATTTCAATATATTTGGATTTATAATTAATAAAATATTAATATTATTTAATTTGAATTAATTTATTAACTCCTAATTAATTAGCTACGCACATGGCTAAGCATATGCACACAATCCATTGCCACAGCCTGCATGTTATAGGCTCAGGTGTGCGGGCCTGATCACAGTGCTGCACGGGTCAGAGTTGACCCGCCCAGCACTGTACATCTTCATGACAAGGAGCAGAAGGCGGGGGACCTAGGGCATCATCATTCTCCCAATTCCGCATAACTCATCTTGCAAAAGACCCATCGAAATGGAGCTGATAATGAGGGCTTTCCAACGGACCCAAAAACCCTATGTGAATCTAACCTAATATCCGAAGTGTAGTTCAATTGTGTCGGCTACTTAAGGTTTATTGTGGAGGGAAAATTCTCCCTCCACAGTGGCCTAAACGGCTGGCCGACGATCTCATTAGGATCCTTGGATTGAGATCGACCCATGGAGCCTATTAATGTGGATTGGAACCACCGGGATTGCATGAAAGGTGGTGAATGTGGCTCGGACATTGTACAAAATTGTACACGCCGAGCCATCGAGCCTTAACTCGGCTCGCCTGAGCTCAATTGAGCTCGGGGAACGATATGTAATTGCCAGAAATGAAGGATCAAAATTCTAGATGCAAGTTTAGTAAACTGGAGTGGATGGAATTGGCATACCTATATACCGTGACGGATAACGACTAACAAGCTCGGGATGACATTGTAAAGGCTCCCAATTCCAGGTGAAGGTCTTGGATGATGCAATGGATGATAAGGAATAAGATAGAATAATTAAGGAGGGATGAGGAGGCGCCTTAAGCGGAAGAAGTGGCAGCTGCTGCGACCTTAGCAAGCTGCGTGTATGGGCAGCTGCCACACATTTTGCGTTCCGAGCACTTCAGACATGAAGGCCATTAGCCATATGATCTGAACGACTAGTTTGATTGAACGACACAGATCGCATGTCGTTCGATCAAACGATAGACAAATGTTTAAATTAATGATCAATTAATTAAATTAAATAATAATTATTAACTTTCTAAATATATAAAATTAAGCTATTAAGTGAGCTCCAAAAAATTCAAAAAATTCACCCATAGTTAATTTGGGGGTGAGGAACTCAAAAATGAAGTCGAATTTTTATCAAAAGTCAATATACTATACTCAATTTTTTGATTAATTAAATGAATTAAAATATTCAATAAATTTAAATAAGCTCCAAATTGAACTAAATTTTAGAGGTTGGTTCCTAATGATAATCCATAATCACAAATTAGTTCCACCACCTTCTCTGCCTGCAGTTAAAATCCTTCAAACTTTGATGGTCCATAAATATATCACACTTAACTCCATACATATTATGTCTCCAAATTTTAAGGATGAAAATTGTAGATGCTAATTCTAAATCATGGACATGGTAGTTTCTCTCATTATGTTTTAACTGTCTAGAGGCAAAAGTTATTACCTTCTCTTCTTGCATCAACACACAACCTAATCATATCTTAGAGGCTTCAGTATAGACTTATATCAACTCAAGTTGTTATCATAATCAATATGACTAATCCAAGTCTTAATTGTGATCCCAGTGCACTAATTAAGTCAATAAGAGTTCTCCACATGGCCCTAGTTCAAAACAGAGGTCAAATGGATCAAATCCTGATTTTGGAAATTTCAGAAACCATAGAAAGTGATCTAATTTTTTTTGACCTCAGATCAAAATTTGGATTTCGCCATTGAGCTCCTCGCCCCTAAATTAGCTTTGGGTGATGTTTTGGCAGCAATCGGAAGTCATCGAAAATCCGTCAAATATTTTATTATATTTAAATACCTTGGAAATTAGGAAAATTAAATACTCGTTGAAATTGAAACCCGACTTTGTCGTTGCATTCCTCACCCCTCATTTAGCTAGGGGTGACTTTTGGAAATTTTTTAAAATCATTTGAATATTCAGTTTAATTATGAAATTTTGTATTAAATATTTATATAATTAATAATTATTTTATTCCTTAAATTACGTCGTTCGCCTTCGGTTGCGCCATTAGGGCTCTCCGTCCGAATTACATGGGTGATTCAAACCGTCTGATCTGAGATGAGATGGCTCGTGATCCGTCCTCTTCCTTGCGGGCGTCGCCCGCGCCACGCGGCAGGCTGCTGCGCACTCCACCCAATTGGTGCCTTCCCCAACCTCGCCTTCTCCGTCGAGATGCCAGTAAAGCCTCATCTCCATGTAAGGCCCACATTTTGTGCAAATTGGATCTCTCTAGAGCTACCTTTGAACCCTAGTGAACCTACGACCGCACATCACAGGTATCCAATCCTTCCCTCCTTCGCATTTTTTTCATTCGATCCATAACTGTATATCGATTTCATGCCTTTGATTGATTGATGATTGGGTTCGATTGGGTTAAGATCGAACCTGATCGACTGAATTCGAGCGAACCCGAACAGTGGATACCGTTATCCACTCTCGCCGTCTCGCCGAACCCTAGTCCATAAGGTTGAGGATTCCTCACGGCTCCGAGCTCGGCAGGCGTTTGTTCAACCGCCGGTGTGTAGGCCTCGTCGAGGTCTACCGTCGGTCGTGTGGGCTGGTGGTTGCTGGCGCCAGCGAGGGCCTCAAATTGGATGCCCTAGCTCGGAAGTGTCGGACCCGACGGGAATGGCTCGGGCTCTGCACGAACCGGGTCGGGTCAACCCGCCCGCTTCGGGAGCAGCGTAGCGGGGTTCACCTAATGCGCTGGCTGCCTCATTAGGTGCCGTGTGTCCAGTGGGACCCGTGAGCATCCTGTCAGCCACAATTTTTGTGGGGCCCGCTGTCTGTTCGAGACAGCGGCAGCGGGAAGTGCCACGTGTTCAGTGGGACCCATCACTGTCTCCTCTGTTTGAGACAAACGGGGCCTACCGTGCCACGCGTTCGGTTGATATTCAGTGCCGTCTGCTGTGGGGCCCGCAGCTTAACAAATTAAATGGAATTAATATGTTGTATTTATTTATTCAAACAGTAAAATTCATTTATTGAAATTGCATAATGTTAATTAATTTAAACATAGAACTTTAAACACTCATTACTATTAATCTAATAATTCAAATATATTAAATATATATCTCATTTTACTCAGAAAAATGAGAGGAATATTATGGTAGTGTCAAAATTCTTGTAGAACCCCTAATTAACATAATGATATTTTAGGATGCCCACACTTGAATTAAAACCTTAGAAAACTTCCCTTAGTCATAACTTTGTACATAGTGACCTAAACCTAGTCAATATGGGTCTCATTTTAATCAAGAAAATGTCTAGTTTAATCTGGTAGTATCCATTTTGTTGTTAGGTCATTAGTTTGATTAATCACTTTTATGACATTTTTTAATTACTCTTAATGATCTAGATTTTAGTTTAGCCATAACTTAGTCAATTGAACTCCAAATTTGGTCATCCAATATACCATTTAGATCAGAAAAATATAATTAATAGTAAACTGAAATAAAATTTAGGCATTGACTCTTAGAAACCTTAATTAACCCTAATCATCCTATAACTTGATTATGTTATAACTTAACCAATTAAAATTCACTTTAAGTCTACTCCTAGTTAAAGTACTTGGTGATATAGATAAGTTATAACCATTTATTTTGCTGAATTTAAACATCAAATGGAAAAAATTAGGTTTTGAACTCTTTTTGTAAAACCCTAAATTACATATTTAACCCCTAATGTTGAAATGATCATAGCTTAACCTCTAGACCTCAGAATTCATTGTTCTTGGACTCTATGAAATTCTTAAACAGTAAACTACAATAAATGAACTGAATTTTTAGACTTCATTAGGTAAAATTACCAAATATTCTTTTTAGCTTAAATCCTTAATTTGGACTTATAGAACTTAATTCTTGCCCAAATTGGAAGTACTTACTGTTTATCTTCATGTTAGATAATAAGTAATTATTTGGCATCAAGAAAAGCTAATTTGGAGCCCTTAATCAAAAAGTAGCATTTTAGATCCTTATGTAGGGGCAAAATAGTTATTTTGTTCAAAATTTAGATTAAGTGTCCTTAACCTCTAGAATATTAATTAAATCATTAAAATTAGTAATTAAACTGATTTAGAATTAATTTAGGCTCTTAATCTCATAGATCAAGTAATTTGTTAAAATCCTCATTAAAAGACTTGAAAATTTCTAAGTAAAATCTATGAGCCTCTAATCTAGTTTCAATTTCACATCTTTAATCTCCTTAAATAAATTAGGTCAGCAAGTAAGTTAATTAACATCAATCTTTATACTCTTAAAATTCCCTAAGCCATTTATTTTGAGTTTCTTAGGATTTACACCTCATTTTAGGATATTTTCCTTAAGATTAAGAATATATATTAGGTTAGATTTCATTCATTGGATAAATGAGTTATTCAATGAATGAGACCTTGGCTTTATTAGTTTAATTTTGATTATTTTATCTTTTAACTTTAGATTAAGATTAGAAGAATCATTCTATTAAGCTTGATTGTGCTTAATAGAATTTATCTTGATTATTAGATCACAATTAAACTTAAACCTTAGTCCTTAAGCCTTACCCTTGAGTTATGTGATTAAACTCAATTCGTGGTGTTTAATTTATAATCCATAGTTTAGTAGATCTTGATTAGATCTTAGCTTAGAATATCTAAATTCATCAAATAGGACGTATCGATTACTTATTTAACTAATAAGTGATATTGATTTAATTAAATTAGAACCTGATAAGTTCTAATTACTTTCGACTCATTATGCCGTGTTTCTAAGTTATACTTGATAGTAGAAATTGAAGATCCTTAACTTGTATAACTTAGAATAGTTATAATGGATTAAGTAGATAATAATGAATATCACCTGTGTGTAGTAGAGTCACTTGCGTACTATTAATTTACTTATTGCTTTTGCATTCCTTGTACTTTGTGCCATTACCTTGTACATATCATACAAGATAATATTGCTGCATAAATGAAAACATAAAATAATTAGGATAATAATTTGCATTGGGTTCAGTTTTCTAGTCGATTCTGGTGCACTTTTACCTCTACTAGACAGGGGGCAAGGAGAAATAATAGATAACCTAGCAATACTCATTGAGGAATGTTGTGTTAAGTTGGAACCCAAATAATATTGCAGATGTCCTTGACTCCTCAGCCACTTCTGAACGTATCCATAGAAGTGAAGTAAAATAACTAAAACTTATTGCATGTGTATTTTCTGCCTCCTTAGTTCTATTTATGTTTCTATTTCTGCCCTAGCCTAGAAAAGCTATGAGAATTTTTCTCTAGCTCAAAAAGGCTATGAGAATTTACTGTGGACCGATTGGGCAATCCTTCTGATATGGTAGTCTTTACATACTTATTTTCTATTTTACAGCTTACTTTTACTGCAGACAGCTTTTTACTTCACTTTACTTGCTTACTTGTGTACTTACAAGATGTTAAACTCCTTTTTTTGCTTACTTATATGTACCATAGCTAGATTACTTTTTTTTAAACCTGCATAATTCATATGATCATAAGCATATTTAGGATGCGTCTGTTCTTTCAGTACTTTCTTTACTTTACTTATACTTATATGCCTAATCTTATTACAGCTTTGGTGCTGTGGTATGTTCTTTTAACTCATATGTTGCTTAGTTATAAATGACTTTATTTATAGGTTAATCTTTCCTTTGTATGCTTGTTGCACCCATTTGCTATGCTTTGTTTTTTAGTATAAGTAAAATGGTGATATCATAAAATTATAAAATATAATAGCTTAAAATGTAGACAATATGTCTCACCAGATTTTTCTTTTCTTTGGCTGGGGCCCTATCATTATGAAACTGACAATGGTAGATTCCGAGTTATTTGAGGTAGTCAAGCCTTCTGAAAATCAGATTTAGGAGGAGGAGTGTGCTGCCGCTGAAGATACTTAGCTTAGCTTCTCTTTTATTCTTGTGAGGACGAGAGCTTTATTTTTATTTAAAACTTATTTAATGTTGTAATAATACATGTATCTATGATTATTTTCTTTTACTGTACTCTTTTATTCTGAGCTGCATGCTTACTTCCTTACTTATATTGTGGTGAATTGGATGTAGTATTTTACTTTTCTTACTTCTGCACTCTGTGATTATATGTACTTAGTGAATGATTCTGCTGCATATATCTAGGGCACATCCTTCCCTTATTAGTGGATTGAGAGTCTTACCTTAATCTAATGATAAGTGAGAAATTTGCCAGAGTGGCACACCACCCCTTAGCCTTGATTATTGGTGGTTAAGGGGCGGGGAACCACAAGACTTGAACATCTTTTCCCTCTTAAGGTAGTAACACTGGTGTAGAAGGTAACATATGTTTCAACTTTTGAAAGGCATTTTCATACGCATAACTCCAAACAAAAGAACTTCCTTTCTGGTCAGCCTGGTTAGAGGAGCGACTATTTGATAAAGTCATGGCATAAATCTTTTGAAATAGCCAATTAAAAGTAGAAAACTTCAAAATTTAGTCACTCGCTTAGGTTGCACCTATTTTTGAACATCATTGATTCTTTTTTGACCTAATCTAATCCCTTCAGCATCGATAACTTCGCCTAGGAATGCCACAAAATTCAACATAATTCACACTTTGATAACATAGTGAATAATTTATTACTCCTTAAAAACTCTAAGATAGCTAGGAGGTGCTTCTCATGCCTGACTTCAATATTGTAATAGATCAAGATATCATCTATGAATACTGTGGCGCCGCCCCTTAATCAATTCACATTAAGTGGTGGTTGTCACGGGGCAATCCCTCACTTATCATTAGATTAGGCTTTCATCCCTAATCCACTAATAAGGAAAGGATGTGCAATATATAACAACTGAAACTTTTACTAAATGAGTATCAGAGTGCGGAAGAAAAGAATATCAAATTTTAACATCCAAACATTCATAATATAAGATAGAATAATATCCAACTCAGAACAAAATTGTAGTAAAGGAGAAAATACACAAATACCTGAAATAATATACTTTTTAATTGATTTATAAACAAAAAGATAGAACTCTCATACTCACTTAAATAAAAAGCAACCTAAACTAAGGCTCTTCAGCTCCAAGATGCTCCTCATGGAACTGCTCCTCCTAAGGCACTAACTCCTCCAATTGATTAGAAGCTGCCATTGTAAATTTCATAATGTGGCGACCTTGCCCCGCCGTGGTCCTGTTAACCCTTAAGTTAACATGATTACGGTGGAGGGGTCACCAAATGACAAGGTCCCCACTTAGAATTGGATTAGACACACATTCTAATCCAACTTAACTAAGGACTTTGCCATTTCTCCAAGAACTCATCACTAAATGATCATACAAGTAACACAAAGTGCGGAAGCATAAAATACAACATCCATTCATACAGTATAAATACAACATTACAGAATAAGTAAAGTGCTGAAAAGAAAAGATTAACCTGAATTATTACAACATTTAATAAGTTTAAAGAACTGAAAAGAAAACTCTCAATCCTCACAAAGCAGAAAAGAAACTAAGACTAAGAGTCTTCAGGCACAGGCTCTTCCTCCAAAAGCAAGCTCTCCACTGGAATAACTACTCCAACAAACTCAGAACCTACTATTATCGGTTTCATAATGGTAGGGCCCCAACCAACAAAAGAAAAACTAGTTAGACTATTGTCTAAGTACATTTTAGGGTACAAATTTATTAAGTTAATTGAATATCACCATAAACCAATACAAAAGTGAATAGGTGCAGAAAAGCATAAGAAAAGAACGGTGTAAAGTTATAAACAATAGTTTATAACTTAATCAACTAGGAAGTAAGTACATACCTCCTCCAAGCAACTGCAATAAGGTCAGATAAGCAAAAGAAAGACTAAACAAATACTGTAAAGAAAATATTTCCTAAACATGCTTATGATCAATATATAATTATACTAAGTGACATAACAGTAATTGAACATGTAAAACATTATAAAACTGAAAACATAACTAACATCCTATATATATATATATATATATAAATAGTAAATAAGAATAACATCCTATATGGAAATAAAGCTAGGAAAGTGTGCAGGAAAACTGTAAATAAAACTAATGCTGAAACGTAGAATATATAAAGTAAAACAGTAAATCAATACTAAAAACTGACTTGACTATTCAAGCCACTCAAACTGTAAGTAAAGAAAGTAACACTTAGCCTGATGGGCTAAGGTAGAAGCTCTGAACTGAATATCACTGAAATCTCTTAGCCTGATGGGCTAAGGCATAAAGTATTGAACTGAATAATCACTGAATAGAAAACCACCCTCAACTAGTACTCACCATGTCCAATCCTGACTAATAAGGTTATATGAGCGCAAAATCTATTTCTCGCCATCCTGGGAATTATCTCAACCAGGCATGGATAGACTTACCGATAGTAGTAAACCAGCGTGCTATGCCAGACTCAAGGATTGGAGAGGCATACTAGTTAGGCCACAACTTACTGAAAAACTGAAAACATCGATCAATCATGAATGATATGTATGCAATTCAAAATTATCATGAGATATTTATCAAATATCCTATGTCCAACATATGTGTACAAGGTAAGAGGCTCAAAACAAGGTATACAAAGCATCAATTCAAGGTGAGCAGGAGACTCTCCTAGGACACAAGTGATATCTATTTGTTATCTAATTTAACCATTCTATCTACTCTAAGTTACACAAGTTCAGGATCTTCAGGTCCTACTATCGAGTGTAACTCAGATTCACGACCTTACAAGTTGGAAAATAATTAGAACTGATCAGGTTCTAATCTTATCAAATCAATGTCGACTATACAAGGTAAATAATAAATCAAATGTCCTATTTTAATGATTTTAAGAGTCCCAACCTCATCTTGATTGATCAAATCAAGATGAAAGGATTAAGAATTAAATTCCAAATATGCAATTTAATCACTTAATCCAAATGGTGTATCTAAAGGTCTAAGGTTTAGAACCCAAATCTCACTGATTAAGTTAAGGCAAATCATATTGATAAATCAATTCATTTGGATAGATCTCTATCCTAAATTTTAAGATTTAAAGGTAAAATAATCATTAAATAAACTTAGGAAAATTTATAAATTAATAAACTCAAAGTTTCACCTATTGAGTAACCCAAATTTACTCAACAGATGAATTCTAATCTAAGATCTATTCCTAATCTTAGAAATTAAAGCTCTTAATTTATAAGAGTATCTCTCATGACACACATCCTAACTAATGTTATAAGACCTATAGAAGGATCTAAGAAGAATAAAGGAATGGAAACACTCAAATTTTACTTAGGAATTTCCTTAAGGACTTTAAAATAAGATCTTGATCAAAATCAAATTAAAGTTTGAATTTATCTAATTTCTGTCCTAAATCACTTTATTTACTATTTGAAATATTTAGAATGTGATTTTTAGGGCTTTAATTTGTTAAACCCTAACTTTGGGCAAAATTATCATTTTGCCCCTACTTAAGGGTCTAAATCTCATCTTTATGAATTAGAGTTAAATTCTGAATTTTAACAAAGTGAAATGATAACTTACTGTTTAATATGAGTTTAGACAGTAAGATCATTAATTTTGGTTAAGTATTAAGCCTTATAAGGTCAAATTTAGGAATTTGACCTATAAGGGCATAGTAGTAAATTTACCTTAAGGACACCTAAATTTTCTATTAGTTTACTGTAGGCTATGTTCTAAGGTTTCCATAGAACCTAAAATTATTGAATTCTGATAAGTATTGGCCAAGTTATGGCCAATATAAGCTCTAGGGTTTAAATGGTAATTAAGGGATCCTTAATTTAAGGATCAAAATCCTAACTTTGTTAATTATTGTCCAAATTGAGTAAAATTAGTGGCTATGGTTTACAAATAGTCCACTGATCATAATGACATGTGGTAGGCTCAATTTGGATCTAATTTGACTAAGTTATGACCTAATTAGGGTTTAGGGTGATTAGTGAGTGATTAGTAGAATTAATCACTCAAACACTAATCCATCTCTGCAGTTAGGTTCTAAATGACTCTATGAGTTCTTTGAAACTTAAATTACTTAATTTGGATTACTAGATTTGCTAATAATTATTAATCAAGATTTAGGGTAATTAGGGGTGATTAGCAAATCTAACCGTTGGATCCAAAATATTTTTTTAGATTTCGGTAAATTAGGTTTTCCTGATCTAAATTGATATTTGGATCACTTAATTTGGAGCTCAATTGACCAACTTATGGTCAAACAAAGTTCTAGGTCTAATTTGGGTAATTAGTGTTAGGTCATAAATGTGATTAGGTAAATACTAATCCAAACAGCAAAGGTAACCCCACCAAAATGATCCTTAGGATTTTCTGATCACTTTAAGACCCATTTTCAATAGGTTTGGATTATTGGTTACAAAGTTGTGATCAAATGAAATTTTGTAACATTATTTGGACTTAGTTAATACCCCTAAATGTCACTTTGCTAAATATACCTCTAAATGAAATTTTAAAAATCTCATAATATTCCTTATTTTCTGCTGATCAAAATGACGTAATTTTAATATATTTGGAGTTCAGGATCAAAAGTTATTAATTAATGAAGTTTTAATAATTAATTTAGTTAATTAATTATTAATTAACTTTTGATTTAAGTTAAATTATACTTAATTATTATTATTATTATTATTATTATTTTCTATTACAGCAGCGGGATTTGAGAGGACACGCAGCTACATCAGGGAAATGCAGGCCCACCAGATGACACGTGTCATCTCTGCAGGGAATGAGAGGCGGCTGGCGTGGGGTCCACTCGTTGATTCCAGCGTCGACACGTGGACACTGGGATCGAAGGCATGCCGTCGTCCCAACGGGTTCGACACGAGGGAAACTAGGGTTGGGGATTGAGGGGGATGCAGGCGCTGGAAGAGCTTGACCCATACGCTAAAACGAAGAGGATTCTAAACTCTATCTATGAACATACGGATCAAGAACGGAGGTAAGCTAGACTGAGAGTAAATCGCTACCCTAGATGTGCCGGAACGAAGGCGAGGAACTGGAAGTCTTGCATTTTGAGATACAAAATTGGCGTATCGATAATTATCATTTCTATTTTCAATTTAAATCTATATTCATTACAACATGCAATATACGGGTAGGGATTGAAGTGACTGATTCTGAAATATCGAATATATATGGATTGATTAGGCAAAAACTAGGTGAAGTTGCGAACAACCAAATCAGAAAAATGCATAATATAAACCTTGATTTCATAATAAGATCACAGTCAGGAATGAACAAATTGAGTATGCGAAGAAGAATGGGTTGTAGAGTACCTTAAGTGAATGGTAAAGAAGGATTGATGTCCGATCGGCGAGACCTCAAATCACCTTAGGTTTTCAAAAAGGTGCCCAAAATGTGATAGGGGAAGGGTCAGAGGCTCTTAAGGGAGCTTCCCACCTTAGGATCGAGCGGTGGGAGGCATCTGGCAAGCGCAGAAGCGTCGCGAGCCAGGACATGCGCCACGCGCTTGCTCCTGCGACATGCGCAATGTCAATGGAGAAGACGGATGACCACCGTCTGATCAAATGATTGGACGACTCAAAAGAGTTGTTTGATCTCACGGCTTAAGGGATATGGCGCAAGGTAATACAATGACGCCGTTAAGTCCAAATTTTAATTAATTGAAATATTTATTAATTCAAATTAATTTACTTAATTCATTTATTAAAATCTAATAACCAAACATATTTTAAAAATTTCCAATAAATCACCCCTAGCTAATTGAGGGGTGAGGAATGCAACGATGCACTCGAATTTTTGTTTTGATGAGTATTTATTTATTTATATTTTCAGGTATTTAAATATTATTAAAATATTCAACGAAAATCCACAACTTCCAAATGCCTCCAAAATTTCACCCCTAGTTAAATTGGGTGTTTTGAACGCAATGGCGAAGTCAGATTTTCAATCTGAGGTCTAGATAAAAAGTCAATTACTAGGGTTTGAGATTTTCCAGAATTTCTGATTTGACTCAGTTGACTTCTGATTTGACCTAAGTTTTTGGGATAAGTTCTAAATTACTTAATTAGTGACTTAGAATCTCAATTAAGACTTAAATTGATTTTAATTAACCAAAGTAACAATCTGGGTTGTTACACATAATGACAAGGCCCCAGTCAAAAAAGAGAAAAATTGGTTAGATAAATTGCCTAAGTATATTTTAGGCTAATAGTATTTGCATTTTATGATTTCAAAAATAACCTAAGTATTTTTGGCACAATAAAGCAACAAAGGAAAAATAATAAAGCTATAATTATTTAACTATAATTTTAAGCAAATATATGATGTAAGCAACATACATCATCCTCAAAGCTGCATAAATGTTTAAGCAATGTATATGTGAAAGCTACAAAATGCAAGAAATATCATAAGTAATTATGATCAAATTCACTCATGCTGGTTTAATGAATGAAATTTGAATAAGGTTGAAGTAAATCTATCATCCTAACATGCTTTCATACGAAAAAAAACTGTTGAACATATAAATATTTGAGATTGCTAGAAATACTGCAAATATATATAAGTACTGCATAAATGATAAAAAATACCAAATTGAATATATATAAAGAAAATATTTGGGCTAAATGATGAATTCTTCAGTATAGGGTTATTACAAATATGAAAATAGATTCATCAGTATAGGGTTTCAAGATGCACCGCATCAGTTTCCTAAATATGGATGGGGCATTACTCAGTTTAAAGGACCTTACTACGAACTCATAATACCCATACATGGTTCAAAATGCAATCTTTGGGATATCTTAATCCCTAACCCTAATATGATAATATCCAAATCTTAGATCTATTTTTGAGAAAATGTTAGCTCATGTTAACTGGTCAAACAAATCAACAATCCTTGGTAGAGGATACTTGTTCTTGACAGTCACCTTATTTAGCTCACAGTAGTCGATGCACATCCGCATTGAGCCATCCTTTTTCTTCACGAATAATACCAGAGCTCTCAATGAGGACGTACTGGGTTGGATAAAACCTTTCTCTACATCTTTTGCAATTGCTCCCTTAGCTCATGCAACTCCTTAGGAGTCATTTGATAAGGTGCCTTCGATTAGCCATGTAATTAGCTCAATAGAGAACTCTACTTCTCTTAGAGGAGGTAATTCTAGCACATCATTAGGAAATACGTCCATAAATTTTCTTACGACTTTGGTGTCTTCCATAGATCGATCTTCTTTGGTTTCTCCCATCATATTCACTAAATATGCATTGCAACCTCTACTAATCAACCTCTAGGCTTTTGCTGCATTGATTAATGATGCAGTAACACCAAGTTTTTCTATAAACATTTCAACTTTGGTGTCTTCCATAGATCGATTCTGCTGCATATATCCAGGGCACATCCTTCCCTTATTAGTGGATTGAGGGTCTTACCCTAATCTAATGTTAAGTGAGGGGTTTTCCAGAGTGACACACCACCCCTTAGCCTTGATTGTTAGTGGTTAAGGGGCGGGGCGCCAAAAGACTTGAACATCTTTTCCCTCTTGAGGTAGTAACATTGGTGTAGAAGTTAATAGATGTTTCAACTTTTGAAAGGCATCTTCATACGCATAACTCCAAACAAAAGAACTTCCTTTTTGGTCAGCTTGGTTAGAGGAGTGACTATTTGATAAAGTCATGGCACAAATCTTTTGAAATAACCAATTAAAAGTAGAAATCTTCAAAATTTAGTCATTGGATTAGGTTGCACCTATTTTTGAACATCATTGATTCTTTTTTGATGTACTCTAATCCCTTCAGCATAGATAACTTCACATAGGAATGCCACAAAATTTGACATAATTCGCACTTTGATAACATAGTGAATGCTTTGTTACTCCTTAAAAACTCTAAGATAGCTGGGAGGTGCTTCTCATGCCCAACTTCAATATTGTAATAGATCAAGATATTGTCTATGAATACTGTGGCGGCCGCCCCTTAATTAATTAAGATTAAGTGGTGGTCATCACGGGGCAATCCCTCACTTATCATTAGATTAGGCTTTTGTCCCTAATCCACTAATAAGAAAAGGATGTGCAATATATAACAACTGAAACTTTCACTAAATGAGTATGAGTGCAGAAGAAACGAATATCAAATTTTAACATCCAAACATCCATAATATAAGATAGAATAATATCCAACTCACAAAAAAGTTGCAGTAATGGAAAACACACAAATACCTGAATTATTATACTTTTTAATTGATTTATAAATAGAAATATAGAACTCTCATACTCACTTAACTAAAAAGCAACCTAAACTAAGGCTCTTCAGCTCCAAGACGCTCCTCCTGGAACTGCACCTCCTCAGGCACTAGCTCCTCCAAATGATTATAAGCTGCCATCGTAAATTTCATAATGACAGGGCCCTAGCTAAAAAAGAGATTTATTGATTAAATAAATTGTCTAAGTACATTTTAGGCTAATATTATTTGCATTTTATGATATCAAAAAGAACCTAAGTATTTTTGACACAATAAAGCAACAAAGGAAAAATAATAAAAGCTATAATTATTTAACTATAATTTTAAGCAAACATATGATGTAAGCAACATACATCATCCTCAAAGCTGCATAAATGTTTAAGTAATGTATATGTGAAAGCTACAAAATGCAAGAAATATCATAAGTAATTATGATCAAATTCACTCATGCTGGTTTAATGAATAATATGAAATATGAATAAGGTTGAAGTAAATCTATCATCCTAACATGCTTTCATATGAAAAAAAATTATTGAACATATAAATATTTGAAATTGCTAGAAATACTGCAAATATATATAAGTACTGCATAAATGCTAAAAAATACCAAACTGAATATATATAAAGAAAATATTTGGGCAAAATGACGAATTTTTCGGTGTAGAATTATTACAAATACGAAAACGGATTCATTAGTATAGGGTTTCAAGATGCATTGCATCAGTTCCCTAAATATGGATGGGACATTACTTAATTTAAAGGACCTTACTACGAACTCATAATACCCATACATGGTTCAAAATGCAATCTTTGGGATATCTTAATCCATAACCCTAATATGATAATATCCAGATCTTAGATCTATTTTTGAGAAAATGTTAGCTAATGTTAACTGGTCAAACAAATCATCAATCCTTGGTAGAGGATACTTGTTCTAAATAGTCACCTTATTTAACTCACAGTAGTCGATGCACATCCGCATTGAGCCATCCTTTTTCTTTACAAATAATACAAGAGCTCTCAATGAGGACATACTTGGTTGGATAAAACCTTTCTCTACATCTTTTGCAATTGCTCCCTTAGCTCATGCAACTCCTTAGGAGTCATTTGATAAGGTGCCTTCGATTAGCCATGTAATTAGCTTAATAGAGAACTCTACTTCTCTTAGAGGAGGTAATTCTAGCAAATCATTAGGAAATACGTCCATAAATTCTCTCACAACTTTGGTGTCTTCCATAGATCGATGTTCTTTGGTTTCTCCCATCATATTCACTAAATATGCATTGCAGCCTCTACTAATCAACCTCTAGGCTTTTGCTGCATTGATTAATGATGCAGTAACACCAAGTTTTTCTATAAACATTTCAACTTTGGTGTCTTCCATAGATCAATTATGCTGCATATATCTAGGGCACTTCCGTCCCTTATTAGTGGATTGAGGGTCTTACCCTAATCTAATGATAAGTGAGGGGTTTTCTAGAGTGGCACACCACCCTTTAGCCTTGATTATTGGTGGTTAAGGGGTGGGGCGCCACAATACTTGAACATCTTTTCCCTCTTGAGGTAGTAACATTGGTGTAGAAGTTAACTGATGTTTCAACTTTTGAAAGGCATCTTCATACGCATAACTCCAAACAAAAGAACTTCCTTTTTGGTCAGCTTGGTTAGAGGAGTGACTATTTGATAAAGTCATGGCACAAATCTTTTGAAATAACCAATTAAAAGTAGAAAACTTCAAAATTTAGTCACTGGCTTAGTTTGCACCTATTTTTGAACATCATTGATTCTATTTTAACCTACTCTAATCCCTTCAGCATAGATAACTTCACCTAGGAATGCCACAAAATTTGACATAATTCACACTTTGATAACATAGTGAATGATTTATTACTCCTTAAAAACTCTAAGATAGCTGGGAGGCGCTTCTCATGCCCAACTTCAATATTGTAATACATCAAGATATTGTCTATGAATATTGTGGCGGCCACCCCTTAATTAATTAAGATTAAGTGGTGGTCATCATGGGGCAATCCCTCACTTATCATTAGATTAGGCTTTCATCCCTAATCCACTAATAAGGAAAGGATGTGCAATATATAACAACTGAAACTTTCACTAAATGAGTATCAGAGTGCGGAAGAAAAGAATATCAAATTTTAACATTCAAACATCCATAATATAAGATAGAAAAATATCCAACTCAGAACAAAGTTGCAGTAAAGGAAAATACCCAAATACCTGAATTATTATACTTTTTAATTGATATATAAACAGAAAGATAGAACTCTCATACTCATATAAATAAAAAGCAACCTAAACTAAGGCTCTTCAGCTCCAAGACGCTCCTCCTGGAACTGCTCCTCCTCAAGTACTAATTCCTCCATATGATTAGAAGCTGCTATTGTAAATTTCATAATGACAGGGCCCCAGCCAAAAAAGAGAAAAATTGGTTAGATAAATTATCTAAGTATATTTTGGCTAATATTAGTTGCATTTTTTTATATAAAAAAAAACCTACGTATTTTTGGCAGAATAAAGCAACAAAGGAAAAATAGTAAAAGCTATAATTATTTAACTATAATTTTAAGCAAATACATGATGTAAGCAACATACCTCATCCTCAAAGCTGCAGAAATGGTTAAGCAATGCATATGCAAAAGATACTAAGTGCAAGAAATATCCTAAGTAAATATGATCAAATTTACTCATGCTGGTTTAATGAATAATATGAAATATGAATAAGGTTGAAGTAAATCTATCATCCTAACATGATTTCATATGAAAAGAATTGTTGGACATATAAATATTTAAAATTATTGGAAATACTGCAAATATACATAAGTATTGCATAATTGCTAAAAAATACCAAACTAAATATATATAAAGAAAATATTTGGGCAAAATGACGAATTAATTAGTAAAGGTTTATTACAAATACGATAATGGATTCATCAGTATAGCGTTTCAAGATGCACTGCATCAGATCCCTAGATATGGATGGGGAATTACTCAATTCAAAGGACCTGATTATGAACTCATAATACCCATATATGGTTCAAAATGCAATTTTTGAGATATCTTAATCCCTAACCCTAATATGATACTATCTTGATCTTAGATCTATTTTTGAGAAAAATTTAGCTCATGTTAACTGGTCAAACAAATCATCAATCTTTGGCAAAAGATACTTGTTCTTGACAGTCACCTTATTTAGCTCACAGTAGTCGATGCATATTCGCATTGAGCCATCCTTTTTCTTTACGAATAATACCAGAGCTCTCAATGTGGACATACTTGGTTTGATAAAACCTTTCTCTACATCTTTTGTAATTGCTCCCTTAGCTCATGTAACTCCTTAGTAGTTATTTGATAAGGTGCCTTCGATTAGCCATGTAATTAGCTCAATAGAGAACTATACTTCTCTTAGAGGAGGTAATTCTAGCAAATCATTAGGAAATACATCCATAAATTGTCTCACAACTTTGGTGTCTTCCATAGATCAATCTTCTTTGGCTTCTCCCATCATATTCACTGAATATGCATTGCAGCCTCTACTAATCAACCTCTAGGATTTTGCTGCATTGATTAATGATGCAGTAACTCCAAGTTTTTCTATAAACATTTCAAGTTTCTTGCCTACCATTAAGGTAACATTCTTCTTTTGGAAATCTATAACTAAGTTGTATTTTCTCAACTAGTTTATACGCAAAATCTTGTCAAAGTTGGTTATTGGCATAACTATAAGCTTGGCTTTAAAAAAGTTGATTACTAATTGAGATATTAAGAATACATAATTTATCTGCTCGCAATTTAGCTTCGAACAACATTTGAACATGCAAAGACTTGCATAGTCTGAATTGTTGGAGGTTTAGAGATTGAACACATTTTTTTGATATAAATGAGTGACTTGCACCAGTATCAAATAATATGTCACAAGATTGGTTATTTATGTACAGTGTTGGTACGATGAATTAAAATTTAATTAATTATCTTCTATAGGAAATAAAACATGAAAATTTAACATGCATAAAAGAAAGGCAATACTCAAAAAATAAACTTAGAGTGTACCTGAAATGATTTCATTATCCTCTTGAGTGACAGCAGGCGTCAACGCATTAACATGGGGTAAAGCAACGTACAGAGCAACTGCTTTACTCTTGGGGTTGTTCCTTGCTTGAAGAGGCCTAGGAGCAGGTTGAGGTGTTCTTCTCTGGTTTTGCAATCAATCTGTTGCTGGTGGTGGAATTATAGATAATGTTGGAGCTTGGGTCCTCATTAGAACTGGCTTATGAACAGTTTGTGGATTTTTTACTCTATTAATTGTCCAACTTGCTTTGTAATTCCAGTACTTGTTGCCTACCCTGCCACAAGTAAAGCTCCAGTTACCCTGATGGTAACACTTCCCATAAGGATGGGGCTTATGGCATTGCCCACCTTGCCTGCCTTGCTAGTTCTGGGTCATTTGATAGACATTCAACGGATGAGAATGGTTTTTCTTAAATGGTGTTGATTTCGATGAGAATGGGAAGGATTTATTCTTTTACTTATTTTGCTGCTAATGATGCTCGATCATTCTTGCGCCTTCCAACATCTTAGCATAGATTTAATGGTGCTGGGACATAAGATGATCCTTGATGGAATCTCTTATTCCCTTAAGAAAATGACTGCACCTTATCGCTTTAATACAAACAAGGTCAATAGTAAATCTTGATATCTTTTGAAACTTCATCTTGTACGCCAACACAGTTTTATTCCCCTAAGTTATTTGGATTAACTCATCTTTTATGATCGTTTGGGAGGATAGAGGAATGAATTCCTCTCTGAACTCTTCTTCAAACTCTTCCCATGGGATTTCTTCGATGTCAACCCCAGCAAAGCGTGATTTCAACATATTGTCCCACTAGTATTCCACCTCTTCAGCGAGCATATGGGTGGTGAGGCGAATGACTTCGCTCACTTTTCAATAACTTTTAGTCAATTGGTTGCTTCAATGGGGGTAATAAATCCAATAAAGGTAGGAGGATTTAGCCTGATGAAGGCATGGTGGAAACCATCTACCACAGGACTGGGCGTTGGTTGATGTAATGCCCTACTATTATATTTGACATATTAATCTAACAATAGGTGTTACGGTAGTACTTAATACTGGAATTCTAACCCAATATTGAGTACTACCTTTAAAACATGTGGATCTATGGGTAAAAGAAATCACAGATACTTTAATCATTCATCATTCATAATAAAGGAGTACAACATATGAGAATAGTATACACATCACAGAGTAATTGATTATTACACATAAAATAAATTAAAGTGTCTCTCTTCCTCACATGAAATTAAAAGAAATATAAATAAGTCTTCAGTGTGAATCAGGTTCCGCTTTGAGTGCAAATCCTTGTCCATGCTCCAGATCGACCATATTTAATTTATAATACGGTAGGGCACAACCTATAAAAAAAAGTGATTAGACTTTAAAAAGTCTAAGTACATATTAAGGGTAATCTAAATTATTTTATTATGTGAATATCACGTTAACAATTTACAAATTAAAATGAAAGCGTACGTTTCGCATGGAATGAATAAGGAAGGTAATTATAACTAAAAGCTGAAAATAAGTAAGGGGTGTACATAATTCATTCCTAAATCAAATAGGTTAGTAAAACAATTATAAAGTAAGCATTTATGTAAGAGAAATATGAATCTGTCCAATTGATTCATATACTTAGTGAAAGATAATGTCGTTAATTTTTGCATGTGATATATAAAAAAAAATTACACCGCATAAGTTGTAAGTAAAACTGAAATAATAAGCTGCTGAAATGGATAAATAAGTAATATCAGTCTTAAAAAGACTGAAATAAATATAGTCATAAGACAATAATAATTATTCACAATCAATAAGATTGTGAGATATGCAATTTATGATTTATTTATCTTGTATTTTTGTTTTATGGGCGCAAAATAAGTGAAGAGTTAAGTACGTCTACTCAAATTATTTGAAAGTGGGGTCAACTGCAAACATACACATTCCCCCTCAAAGGAATTATGTGGTTTCCGAATACACTAATAGCATGCTCAGGCTTAATGACAGCTGTACAAAAATCCACCAAATAAAATCTCTCTGAAGTATATATTAAATGTTTATTATTATGCACAAAATCTTAATGCATACTTTCAAGGAATTAGTTTTCAATGTGTTGCAGCATTTTCAAGGATTAACAAACTATTTGTAAACCACGTGATATCCATTATTTTCTAATTAATTTTTTTTATCTTAATGATTGAGACTAGTGAAGTTCCCCAATTAACTTAGGCTATATGGATTCCTAAAATAAATGATATAGTATAATAAAATCAATATTTGAAAATAGTGTTTGAATTAACTTTATGTAGTGATAGAATATTTAAGAAGAGAGAAGCTAGTTTTGAATGAAGAATCTACTCTAAGTATTAATATTCATAGATAATTGAAAATGAATCCTTAACTATTCCTATTCTTAAGTATGACCTTACTTTGACAACTTTATTATTATCTTCTTACTAGGTTCATGATAATTTAGAAGATAAACTAAAGTTTATGTAGTTCTAATAGTTGAAGATTTTAAAGGTTCTCATTTAATCTACAACAAAAGATATATCATAAATTTCTTTTATATATATAGAGTTATCTAATTAGCACTTTATGTGTACAATAATGGATTAGAGAAGCTCTAAATCTTAATTTAAATTCTTCTAATTTCCATAATTAAAGATTAACATGAATTAAGTTCTTAGAGGTCTTTAATTTTTAACTAAGATTACATAATGGAGTTATACTTAATCATAATTACAAACCTCTTTATTTCTCAAGTGATAAGTTAATTAAGATGGTTTGTTTATCTTTTTGAAGTATTATGCTCAAGGTGAAGATTATCCTTCTTATGGATCATATTCAAATATATATTTAATTAAAGAACTAATCCTTTATTTGTTGAATCAAGAGAGTTACAAGTATTTTTATTATTGTTTAGGCATCCAATCATAATTCTAATTTAATTCCATAAATTAATTACCTTATTTTTGATCTATAAGGTTCTATTAGTATCTTATTGATACTTAGAGCTAAGCTTAAGATTTACTAGCATGCTTAATCAATTTATATAATTTATCAACTTATTAAAGTCATTAATCCTAAATATTCTAATGATAATAATCTTAATCCTTTAAGAGAGATATTCATTACTTTTGTATTTTAAAATAATAATTCTTCCTTATGATGTACTTGCACGTTTGCTAAATGAAACTCTCACCTTAAGGTATTAATGATTTATTGATTTCTTATTGAAGTATTTGATTTGCAATAAAAATTATTTTACATTGTCGGTTATGGCTTAAAGTGAGAGCTTAACCTTCTCTAGGTATACCTCTTAAGGAATTAGGTAAATCTATGTTCAATCTAATAAAGGTATGATCAACTTTAATTAATATGCAATTACAAAGTTATAACTCTAAGTTTAATTATGTTAACTTCATTTCCAAGGTCTAAGATTTTTCAAAATAATATTACCGATTTATAATAATTTGATCACTTCAAATAGCATGTCTCTAACATTAAACTAAATATTTATTTGAGATGATTTATATTGTTTCTATTTTGAAGAATCATTCATACAATTGCTTAACCTAGGGTTACCATTAATCACATATAAGAAAGAGAAAAATTGTGTTAATTTCACATCACTTACAATTGACTCAAAATCAGTATATAAAAGTTTTTTAGTTAATCAGGATCATAATGATAGAGAGTAAGTCTCATTTAGATGTCAATTGACCTAAACATGGTTTAATCACTATTAATCAACATCAAAATGATGGTCAATGAAAATAATTGACAAAGTGCAATTTCAACCTGATATTAATATTCCTGATATTTTTTTGATCGATTTGATATATAATTTTTTTATTTTTGGATTTGTATTTATGGAATTAAGAAGATTTTAAGAGTTAGAAATTAATTAATTATAATAATTAAATAACTTTCTGTTAACAGCTTTGCGGCGTGCCCTTTAATCCATGGCTATCGATGGTGGTGCGACGGGCCCGAGAACAAAAGATGTGGGCCTGGCTCATTCTGGTTCACGATTAAATAGAATAAAAGGCGCAAACGGATCGGCCCCTAGACAAGGCTATATGGGTCGGGACCAATCAGGCCCATAACAACTTCTTCCCTACCGAGACGACCGGGAGCGAAAGTTAGGGCTGAGCTTAACTTGACACTGGAAGCCTCTCAATTCTCGAGCAGTATAACAATCGCAAGCCCTCGATCAACTCATTTTGACAAATCCTAGTTCTATAAGTGTGAGGGCTTTTAACACTAGGAACTTTGATGCCCTAGCTATCTAGGGCTTTTGAACTTAAACTGACGGGTATTATACATCAATTAAAGTGATCAGAATTCAATCAAATATTAAATTGATTTGATACTTAAACATTCAATAATACAATAAGGGTCGTAATAAATTGAGAGTAAATGAGAGTGATTAAAGGGGTACCTGTCGTGCGATCGAAGGTGAAGACCGATGGTTCTCTGGCTTAATTAGGGTTTCCAAATCTTACGAAAAATGAAGAGATAAAATTAATCTATATAAGAAGGTAGAGAAATTATGGGCTTAGATTCACGGATTAAAGATTTTGGAAGCTTCCATCGTGATCTAGATTGGATGAGGTCGCGGCGGTTGCCACACGCTGTTCTCAAGTGTGCAGTTGGGAACGAAGCATATCAGCAGTTCGATCTAGATGACTGATCAGATTGGACGACACCCTAGCTATTATTGATTGAGTAGAGCGAGGAATAAACTCTTCTCTGAAATCTGATTCAAATTCATCTCAAGAAATCTCTTCAACTATTAATTCTACAAAATGAGATTTTAGCTCATTATCCCCAAATACTCGGCTTCCTTGACGAACAAGTGGCTGGTTAGGCGAATAACTTCGCTGCTCGGACACTTGATGCCTAAAAGGTTCTTCTCAACCATCTATAACCAATTGCTGCTTTTATGGGAGAAGCAGATCCATTGAAGGTTGGAAGATTGAGTCAGATAAAAGCATGGAAGAATTCATCCACAACTAAACTTGATGCTGCTTGAGGATTAACATAGATGATTTAGGGACTATGTGGATCAATTACTCTCTGAGCTACTCGATTATGCAATTCCACCAGGTCTTCATCATTTCCTTCAAAGTCTTGATCTCATTGAAAAATGAAGAAGAGTTGGAGTATGTCGTCTTCTTGATAGAAGAGGCGGAAGGTTTGGTTAAGTATTAATTTTACTAGAAAGAATTGGTAAAAGTTGAATGAGAAAGGATAAAGGAATTGGATAAAGCAATCTAAAGTGATTGATCTATCTACAAAACACTATTAGTTGTCTCTTAAGTTATTAGCTGATCACAAAAGCAAGTTTGCTATCCTAAGTTATTGATTCCCATACTTTATCTTTTTATATTTGTCTGTATGATTGGAATGATATTTTGCATAATACTTATAATTTACCTTTCTTCAAACCTGCTCTGATAGCAATTGTAATGATCCCAATATTAGATCAAGTAACCAATCCAACATTAGGTGTTATTGCAGTACTTAATACTAGGCTAGTGAGTCTTAACCCACTATTAAGCACTACGGGGAGCCAAGGGTCTCTAAAGAGAAAAACTAGATACATAAACATTAAGTAAATATAAACCATTTCAGCCATCCAGAAAGAAAGTAAGAACATAGAACAAAATAATAAAGTAAAATATCCACAGTTAATTAAATTTATATAAACATTTAGATGTAATGACACTCGTCCTCATACGATGCATAAAGTAAAGAAGAATAGTAGAAAGTAAAAGTCTTTAAAACTGCAACTACGGGTTCTGATCTATCTCAGGTACAAGATCTACTCCAAGATCATGATCTACTATATTGGTAATTAATACGGTAGAGCACAACAAATTAAAGAAAAACAAATGATTAGACTTAAAAGTCTAAGTACATTTTAGGGCAACTAATCTATTAAGTTTTAAGTGGATATCTCATTTTTCATTTATAATTATTATTTAAGTGGAGCTAAATGCAGTAAAAAGACAAGTGAACTAAGTTAAGTAAAGTGAAGTACAGTAAAGTAAATGACTAATCAATAATCAAAAGGCTATAAAGCAGTAAAAGGGGAAAAACTAGTACAACTTGCATCATTTATGTAAGTAAAACATAAATGTAAGTGATAATAATAGACATTGCAAGTAAGTAAAAAAAGGAGCTGTAAATACAGGTGATCCTGTAATATATGCATGTAAAGATTGTCTCATTCTCAAGGACTAAATGCGAACTAAAATCAGTCATAAAGGACTGAGTATACATAGCCAAATGACTATGATAAAGCATCCATAATCACAAAATTTTTGAAAAAAATAAGAATAGTCATAAAAGACTGTAATATGTTAAGTTATTTATCTTGTATTCTTGTTATGTGAAAGCAAAAATAGGTGAGGGGTCAAGCACGTTTTCTGAACCAAGTAAAGGGGATTTCCCATAGCACGCACATTTCCCCTCTAGAAAATATGAGGTCTCCATATTATCTTTATTATCTTCTTTCATTATCAAGAATGTGGTGTGGATCACCCCCATTCTCTCATCACTTACTGAGGCCAATGAAGAATCATATAGCTTAAGTTTCTCCACTATTACAACTTTTGTGAACATGTTAGTGGGTTTCTTCAAAGTATGAATCTTCTCCAATCCTATCTGACCTTCTTCCAATGGTGTCCTGATGAAATGGTACTATAGTTGAATATTCTTTGTCCTAGCATGAAATGCAGCATTTTTGCGAGGTGAATCATGCTCATACTTTTGCTATAGAGCTTCACATCCTCTTGCTCCTTACCCAATTTTATCATAAAGTTCTTCAACCAGATCATCTCCTCACTTGCCTTAGTGATGGCGATGAACTCAGCCTCGGTGGTGGATAGAGCAACAATTATTTATAGCCTGGAGATCTAGCTCACCGCTGCACTTTTGAATGTGAACATATATTTGGTATTACTCCTCCGGCTATAAGCACCTCTTGCAAGGTTTGAATCTGCAAAGTTATGTATAGTACTACCAGATTTATCAAAGCAAAGTGCTTTGTCCACTGTTCCCTTTAAATACCTCAAAATCCACTTGACTGCGTACCAGTGGTGCTTCCCTAGATTTCCCATGAATCTGTAGACCACTCTCACTACGTGTGTAATATTCAATCTCGTGCAGATCATCACGTACATCAAGCTCCCAATTGCTGAAGCATAAGGAACCTTCTGCATGTGTTCATTCTCCTCTTTAGTCTTCGGTATTTGATCTTTTGGTATGCTAAAATAACTTGCTAGAGGAGTGCATATTGGTTTTTTCTCGCTTATGTTGAATCTGTTCAGCATCGTTACAACATATTCCTTTTGAGACAACTTAGAATTCTTGTAATTCTTTCCATGTTGACTCTTATTCCAAGAATTTGATTGGGCAGCCCCAAGTCTTTCATGTCAAATTTCTTTGATATTGGCTACTTCAGCATCTTAATCTCCATCGTATTTGATTCTATAATTAACATATCATCCATGTATAGAAAAAGGATGATATAGGAGGACTTACACTGTCTCATATAGTGGTAATGATCCGCCTAGCACCTTTTGTACCCTATTTATAACATGAACATGTTGAATCTCCTATACTATTGCCTATGCAACTATTTTATATAATAGAGGCTCTTCTTGAGCTTTCACAAAGATCTGCTTTACCTTTTTCTTGAGCTTGCACACAATATCTGTAAAGACCCACTTAAGTAGTAATGCGTGAAACTCTTAAATATCAAGGTGCCTTTTTAGATAATAGTGAAGTTCTTGATAAGAACTCTAAAGTTAAGCATGTTCAAGTGGGAGCACTCCCAAGATGAGTGACTTGCTCAGAAATTATCTTATGAGGGAAAAATTGTAAGAGATTTCAGGCCAAAGCGGACAATACTTTGGTGCTTAAGATTTTGGGTTGTTACAAATGGTATTAGAGTAGGCCATATAATGTCATATAGGAGTTAAGTGCCATACAGAGCAAAGTACCACTTCAAGTGAGCAGCCTCTTGAACCCATGATGGTTATGATGCTACATAGTTATGATTGAGCTTGCAGGGGCCACCTTCTAGTCCTATCTATCTAATGGATGGTTCTTAGATATGTGTGTGGATACTAACGAGGACGTCAGTTACTTAAGTTGGGGAGATTGTAACGACCTACTTAAGTAGTAAGTAAAACTCTTAAATATCAAGGTGACTTAATAGATAATGATGGAGTTCCTAATAAAAATACTAATATTAACCATGCTCAAGTGAGAGCATTCCTATGATGGGTGATCAGTTGGGAAGTTAACTTCTGAGGATAAAATTGTGAGGCCTTTCAGGCCGTGGACAATACCTTGGTGCTTAAGCATTTGGGATGTTACAAAATCTGCTTTACCATATTCTTGAGAGCTCACACACAAGAGCTTGCACAATATACAATTCCTCTTCCAACTCTTTGTGAAGAAACACAGTCTTTACATCCATTTGCGCTAAGTATAAATCTTCAACTGTAATGATTGTAACAACTCGAAGTTGTTAATCATTATTTATTAGTCTAATCAATTTTAAAACATTTCCATTAGGCTCCAAATATCATTTAGAACCAATCTTAAGAACTTGGCTTGATTTGAAGCTCATTTGAATTTCCCAAATATTTTAATTATTTAATTAAATTAAAAATAAAGCTAATTATTTTGACCTTTGATTAAAAATCCAACTTCAATTTTGAGCTCCTCACCCCCAAAGTAGTTAGAGGTGAATTTTTAAGATTTTTCAGAGCTCATTTGGATGCCCAATTTTGATTAAATAGAAAGGCTAAAATTAATAATTAAATAATTATTATTTTTCCTTTAAAGGCATCTATCTGTCATTGGATCTGGCGGCAGAACAATCTCAGCCCTCCATGTCTTAAAGAGGGCTGATTAGATGGCCCTTAGGCTGTCTTCTTCGCGCGAGCACATCACATGTTGCACATGGCGTTGCGCTCACACAAGTGATATGCGGGAGATATGGCCACCATTGAAGTAGGCCTTAAGGCTCAATTTCTCATATTTTGTCGATGTACAGTGCCTCCTAAATACATTCGATGCTACCGATCTTCAATGACGAGCCACCATTGTCTCGAGCCCGCCGAAGGAGACTACCGTATATTGAACCTTAGGTATTGCTTTACCCACTAATCTAGCTAAATTTTACTTCAATTCCATTTTGTTTTGCTATATCATCATTCATGGAATGATTGTCGAGCTTCAATTGAGCTCAATTTGAGCTCAATAGTGTTGTATTGAATATTATTTTATAATATCATTATTTGTTCAAAATTAGGAATCTAGGGTTAATAAATAGACTTTCTTGTTTAGGGATTTCTATGTCAGATTATAGGTCTTGATGAATGCTTTGTTTTGATATATGATGTGCTGGATGAGGACATCTGAGCAGGGAGTATTTTGATGCTCTAGCTCCCTGCTCTCGTCCTTCGTTGCGACGATGAATAGTGCTAAGCGGGTTGGTCCGGCCTGTGCGGCACTGTCCATCAAGTCATACACGCGAATGGCCCGCATATGGGTAGTGGTAGCAGGCCTGCACACAGGTGTGCCGTGCATGAGGGTTAGGTCATAGGAATAGCAAACAGTTAATTATTTAATTTATTTTTTTTATTAATTTAATGAATTATAAAATACAATTCCAAGTATAATAAAATCATATATCAAAATGATCAAAAAATGTGTAGAACATTAATATGAAGTTAATTTTTTAATTTGATAACTAATTTTGCTAATAACTTTCTAATTATCATTAAGAAATATTAAGGCTTAGATTAGCCATTTTATGTTCGATTTGACTCTACTCAATATCATTATACTTATTATACTATAAGGAAGTTTTAGCCACTATATTTGCATTATTTGGACATCAAATAAAAAATGAGGAGTTTTTGACCCTTAAATAAATTAATATTTAATTCTCAATTTTAGAATTTTTACTTAAATGAGTTTTCTAAACTCTAGAATACCTTAGAAAACTTAAGTTGTGACATGTTTTAATAATAGATGATGTTTTGAGTAGGAAAATAGCTATAATAACTTAGTTTTGGCTTAGAACTAGTAAACCTAGTAAAGAACCTTAACATAGAGATTGAGATGTTAGTGTTGAGAGATTAGTGTGGATCATTAGCCATTGACTTAATAATTGATTATTATATTGAATCTAAACCTTAGGTTGGATAGTAAATTGGCTTATTCCCTATGATTATAAGATTCATTAGTAGGACCCTTAAAAGGTTAGATTGAGCTTAGTTTAGCTACTTACATACCTTAAGTATAGGATTAGTCTTAGCCACCCTAGTGTGTAACTTAACGATATTAGCCCAATATAGTAAGCCTAATCTTTTGGCTAACTCTAGAATTCATAGTTCTTTGATGTGAACCAAGAAGTTGGCATTTATAAACTCTCATTTATCACCTTGCTTAATAAAAATACTTTAGCTTATAGTTAATCAAATTGGTATAGTTGATGAATTAGAATATCCTAAACCTTAGATGCACTAATGAGCTTGAGGCTAGTAAACTTACATCTAACATTCCAGCCAAGTAAAATAGGTTCTTAATTCAACTTACATCTATAATTATACATTATTTTTTCTAAATAACTATAAATGAGATTACTACTTTTCCTAAAATTTGCATTTTCATTTAGTAGTATGCTTTAATTGATTGGCCTACTGAACTTAGATTGAATCCTAACTTTTAGGAGAGAAAGTTCAACTTCATAAGGTAATATACTTCAATTAAATTAGAAATCCTTAATATCTAAGTTAATTTGGGGCTTGATTAATCCCAATCATTAAAATAGATAATTAAAGTAGAAAATATTGAATATCACATGATTTACAGTAAATTGAAATTCATTTAAAGCTACAATGCATTTATATTAAATCCTTGAATCATAAATTAAAACTGTGTGCATAAATAAATATTAATCATTTAAACATACTTCTGAGGGGTATCATGTGGAGAAATATACTATACAGTTGATATTATGTTAGGGTATGCTATTGGAGTATTAGGAGACCACAGAATTACTATGAGGGAGAATGTGTATGTTTATAGGAGACTCCGCTTATATTATTGTTGAGCGGACATGCTTGACTCCTCACTTGTTCTGTGCACACAGGAAAAAATACAATATAAATAAATATTAATAGCATATCTCACAATCTTATTAATTATGAAGGTTTACTATTGTCTTATGACTATATTTTTTAGATTATTCAGTTTTTGACTATATTTGTTAGATTATTCAGTCTCTGAGATTGATATTGCCTTACTTATTATACTTCAGCATCTTATCATTTCTGTTTTTCCTATAGTTTCTACAGTATAATTTTACTTATCACTTATATTTTTGCCTACACAGTCTTTTATTATTACTTATCATTTGCAATACTTGGACATATACATACTTTTTCTATTTTATTCAAATTCCCATATAACACATACTTTCTTTATTAATTTATTTGATGCATGTTTGAATAGTCTATTATGGACTATATGCACATCTTGTAGTTCTTAGTACTATCTTCACTTCTTAAAATTGTAAGCAATTATTGTGATATTCGCTAATAAAATATTCCCCTTAAATTGTACTTAGAATTTTTATAATATAAACATTTTTTTTCTTTTATTGATTATGCTAAACCGTATTATAAATCAAATATAGTAGGTCATGAGCTTGGAGTAGATTTGATACCTAAAGGAGAGCCTGGGCTGTAGCAATTTACCTGAAGACTTTAGATATTCATTTTTTATTTTATATGTGAGGATTAGTGATCCATTTAATATGTTTATAATAATTATTTTGTGATACTTATCTCTTATATCCATGCAATGACTTCAAACTTTCATTCATATATATACACTATGAATGAAAGTTTGAAGTCATTGCATGGATATAAGAGATAAGTATCACAAAATAATTATTATAAACATATTAAATGGATCACTAATCCTCACATATAAAATAAAAAATGAATATCTAAAGTCTTCAGGTAAATTGCTACAGCCCAGGCTCTCCTTTAGGTATCAAATCTACTCCAAGCTCATGACCTACTATATTTGATTTATAATACGGTTTAGCATAATCAATAAAAGAAAAAAAATGTTTATATTATAAACTTTCATTCATAGTGTATATATATATATATATATATATATATATATATATATATATATATATATATATATATATATGCACTAGCTGATGAATGTTTACTGGATGATAATTTTCTTTTCCCAAAATAGATCTACAAGTAAAAGTAGTACTTAATAGTGGGTTAAAATATATTAAGTTAGTACTATGTACTACCATAATACTCGTTGCTTGGTTAAGATTGTTTAACATAATACTGGGGTGTTACAATGATATTCAACACTACCCTAATGGTAGTCATCTTTATAACTAGAGCAAATATTTCACTGTAGTAAACTAAATGCTATTGCTGAAAGCTATTCACTACAAGCCTCATCTTGTAGCATTTACTCCCATTCAGTTCTTTCTTCAGTCGATAAACCCACTTATTTTGAAGGGTCTTTCTTTTAGCTGGTAGTGATGTCATTTCATCATTCATGGAAGCCTCCGACTTGATAGAGTCATCCACTTGAAGCTCCTCTTCAAATCTTTTTGGTTCAACACTATTCGTCAGTAATAGATAAAAGTAAGAAGGAGAGTACCTTTGTGGTAGTCTAATGACTCTTGTGGATCTCCACAAAATGGGTGTTTGTGGCTTAATTTGTCTAACACCATGACATACCAAATTTAAGTAGTATGCACTCGCATGCAAGTGTACATGATCTGAAATAATATGGAATGGTGAGATCCTAAAAATTATCATCCTCTAGGAATGATGTGTGAATTATTACTAGAGTATATCTATTTTTGATGAGCCCAATAATTATAATCATTTTCTTATTTAAAATGCATGTTTTTCTTAAGACCAGTCATTATTTTAGTGTGTTTTAATGTCATTGTAACTTGGAAGTGATCATATTACAAAAATATAGAAATTGGTGAAAATGAAGAATTCTGCACACTACAGTGCGCCACAGCGCGCCCCAATGCACAATGGCGGATCCAACCTGAGAGGACGGCGCTACAGTGCACTGCAGCACCTGCATAAATAGTGAGTTCAACACTACAATGTGCCATAATACGCTGCAACATTTCCAACATAGACCAAGGTGCTACAGCACGTGGTTGGAAGCTTCCAACAGAAAGCATGGTGCTACAGTGCTCCATAGCACCCGACCAACAGAAAGCTAGATCCTACAGTGCGCCATAGCACGCGACCAATAGAAAGCTCAGTGCTACAATGCACCGTAGCACCCACCTAATTTTCTGGATACTCCTACCTCTTCCCAATATGCATTGAAAAGGAAATGGAATTTAATCTTTCATAATCCCACATCATAATTAAATTGTTGGCATTAAAAATCCTCATTTACCAAAGGAATAAAGAAATAAAAGTAAATGCAATTTCAACTCTCAAGATGGACAATTAAATGGGTTGAGTAAATTTTGGAAACTACCTTGAGGGCTATAAAAATAAGAAGTGAAGAGGAAGGGGTTCTGAATTTTTAGTCCAGAGATTTTGAACAAAAAATTGCTACAAGAAACATTAGAGGAGAGTCCCCCAAGGAAGAAGAAAGCTACAACCAAAGGAGAAGGAGGAGCACAGGGAGTAAAAACTAATGAAGATCCAAGGAAGAAAGATCCAAGTGAATGTGATAGTTATTCCCTAGTATTGTAATCTTTCTTTACTCCTTTAATTTCATGTAAAAGCATGCAAGGGTTTATCATCTCTTATTGCTTTCCTTGTAATTTTAATTTGATGGCAGCCTAAACCATCATTGGGAAGGGTTGGGCATAAGCATGTGATGATGTAAGGATGTAATGTTATGTACTCTTCATTATCTGTAACAACCCAGATGTTGTTATATGTCAATTAGTGAATCTAATTGACTATAAATCTCTTTCATTACGCTTACAATAAAGTTAAAAGTCTCCACCTCAAATTTCGTGCAAATTGGAGATCGTTTGTCGATTTCCAGCGTTTCCTGGTTTTCAAATAATTTTGAAGATACATAAATTATTTAAACATCAGAATTAAAAACGGAGTCTACCATTAGACTCAGTAACTCCAAATTAGCTAAGAATGTTATTTTGGGAATTTTTGGAAATCGTTGATTTTCTCAAATTTTCTGCTGAATTTCGATCGCTCAAAAATTTTCGTTAAAATTTGGATTCCAATTTAAGTCAAATAAAAATATAATAAAAATATCCTCTTATATAGCCTAATGAAAGGATCCTACTACAAAATTGAGCGCGTTTGGGATCCCGGATTGTCTTGAATAAATTCATGAAGTTTAAACTTCAAAGGCCAATAATATGAAAAATATAAATCAGAATTTGGAAATTTTTGTATATCTAAGTCAAGCATCATATGAGAATGTTGTGTTTCAAGTTTCGTTAATTTTTGAGTTTCCGATTTATCATAATTAATTTTCCAAGTTTTTCACTTAAGAATCAATACAAAATAAAGTACTTGTCCAAATTCAATAAATTTTAGACGCAGGCGTTTGTCTCGTTGAGACGGTCGTTTTGATACTAAGTTTGTAATTTTTGGAACTCAAATGACTACAGATCTTGGCTCAGAAATTCCAGTCGTTTATTTTAATCTAACGGTTGATATAAAATCCTAGATTTACTTATATAACCTTATTCATTCCTATTTTTCTTTTAACCTAAATTATCTAAACAGCCAAAGTTTCCTTCTCTAACCTAAATCCTTCAGCTGACACTCCATACGCACGCAATCCTCTCGGTCCCGAGAGCCGCTCCTTCGACTCGAGGAGGATGACGCGTGCTACTCACCGCTACCCTCGTTAATGGGAGGGCTAGCAAAGAGTGAGCTGCCATCCTTATCTCGCTCGAGACCCATACCGATCCTCTCCTTATCTTCGAGCATACAACCTCTCGGCAAAGAAAGGGGGATTGAGAAGACAGCAAAGGCTAGCCCGAGTCCTCCTCCTTCGCCGAGAACCCTTCCAGCCGAGCCTTCCAAGTCAAGCCTCCTCTCGCCGACACCTCCAATCGTCGAACGCTTTTCTAGCCGAGCTGCTTCATCCCGTCGGCTTCAAATACAAGTACTCCATTTCCTTTCATCTTATTTTATTCCGATTAGTCGATGCTGATCTTTAACTCTTTTAGGGTATTATTAAATTAACAAGAACTATTTTAGAACTCATATGTTTAATCTGAAATATTGTGAGGTACATTGTTATTCCCTGTTTTAAATATAGAATCATTTGTATAAAGTTAAAGGACTACACAGCAAACTTAATAATAAAGAAGATGAATAAGAAATCTTAGAGGAGATCGAAATAATTCGACTCAGCAATATTGTATATTGCGAGTGTATTTCTATATCTCCCTCTTCTTTCCTTTGGCTAGGTATGGAAAGTTGAATCTATCACAGTTAGTATACTACCTCCTTTCTTGTCTTCCCAGTATGCAGTAAATCGAAATTTAATGTATTAATCTTGCATGCGGGATTAATTTCTATTAGAAAGCCAATTGGAGTATAATGAAATTAAAAGGCAAAAATTTTCTTATTGCCTATCCAGGTTGATTCATTTTTTTTTATATTAGAGTTAGGATAGGTAATTCAAGAGTATATTGTATTCAACATTTAATAAAGTATAATTTCTCTTATGTCTCTTCATTAAGGAATTTGATAAATAAACAAAATTTTCTTTTGTAATACATAATTCTCTTTAAGAAATGAATAGATTGTTCTATGTGAGATGATCGTATTCGATACCTTAGAAATTGAGAGTGAGAATGTTATAAAATTGCCTTGCTTGAACTTATTTCAGTTTACTTCTATTATTTATTACATACAAATAAATAGTTTTCTTTTTTGAAGAAATCGATCACCATTTATATATCATGGATCATTTAATTCAATTATTGAGCCTTATTTCTAACAACTTGATACAGTTTTCTTTTCAAAATAATTCCTAAATGAGTTCATTTAAAATACTAAATTCCTTTGTTTTACATTATTTGTTTATTAATCATTGGTAAAGATTGAGACTCATCCCAGATTTTGCCAACATCTGTTTTAAAGTATTATGGAATTTTATATGATGATTTAGTTTCCTATTTATCCTAAGTTTAATTATGTCCCTTCTTATACAAATAAATGAAATTATATCCTTCTTTGTATGATGCTTAACATGAGTATTGAACAAATGTTGAAAGTTAGTTGTAAAAACTATTATATTATTCTATTGGGAGATTAAATAACGTTAATTGCTATTGTCAAGTTTTAACATGCTGAAATTAATGTTTCAATTCTCCACAATGTTGTCATTCTTTTATAAAATCCTATGTTGCTATCAATTTCATAAGAGGATGTATATCAATAAAGGAAATCTGTGTTGCCATCTTTTATTAGAATCATAAATTGCCTTTAGTTTCATAAGGGAATTTATGCTGCCGTTTATTATAAGTAAGATCTCATGATGCCATTAAATATATAAGATTCAAATTGCTCCCATAAAAATTATAAATCAAATTGCTGTTATAAGAATCATATGTTACATTGTCTCAATGAAGTTAATGTTGCCATGAGATCTCAAGTGTCTCAATAGAGAACATATGCTGCTATTCCTTTCATATGTGCAAAGTAAGATCAAAAGTAAACAAATGCTGTCATTTTTAACATGAAATCAAATACATGTTGTCTTTATTTTAGAAGTAATAAGATGTCGCCATTTCTTTTAACAAATCACATATTACTTTCTAATGGAATAAATGTTGTTATATTGACATGAAATTTGGAGGTTCAAATTGTTGCCATCTTTTGTTCCTATGGGAGAATCAAATGTTTTTGTTAAATTGTTTGGTATGGGTTGAGCATAAATTCTTATATTTCATTTATGTCATATAGATTCATTAATGTCAATTAATGTAAGTAAGGGCAAGAGCTGCCATCATTCAGGTGATTAAATATTACCATTTTTAGTTTAATAAGATTATAAGTAGTTTAATGTTATCAAATGCTGCCACATACATATACATTAGCATCATATCTTGCCATCAAATAAATGTGGAATAAATATGAGTATAGAAGTTGATATCATATGCTGCAATCTTCTATTCTTATGAAGGATCACATGTAATCATATGAGTTCAATTGTATAGATGAAATAAATCCATGTGACAAATGTTGCTATCAAAAGAGAATATATGCTGCTAGTTAAAATTAGCATAAATCAAAGGCTACCATAAGTCAAGAGCTGCCATCATTAGAAGATTTAAGCTGTTGTAATTATAAATCAATTTGCTGTCATTTATTTCATTTTAAAGTCAAATGCCATAAGAAATCAATTGCTCTTTGTGAATTTATGAGAATAAATGATGTCATGTACATTAGGAACTCAAATTGATACTACTTGAGTTGAGAAATTCATAAGTTGTTATGTGTTTCAAATGCTATCATTTACCTTACAAAGATATAAATGTTGTCTTGAACTTATATCCAAATGCTACCATTACATGAAAAGTGTAGTAATGTAAAGTATGAATCAAACTGTTGTTATTACTTTAGTTAAACTGAAATAATCAAATGTTGTCATTCATTTTTAAGGAAAATTAGGTGTGCTGGTTAGTTTATAAGATTCAAATGCTGTCACATAAATATATGAATCGTATGTTGTCATCTAATGTAATAATGAATATTGTCACTTCTTATATAGAATTGTTATGTTGATAAATAGATGAATATGAGAATTATGGAATACTAGAATAAATGTTGTAGTTTCTCTTATTAACATCATATGCTGCCATGTATATATGTATGAATCAAATGCTTCTATGTATTCTATGGGATTTAAATGTCATCATATAAGGAAATAAGAGAACAAGTACTACCATTTGTTTCATTATGAATCAAATGCTTTTAGTCAACTGATGAAATTGAATGCTATCGTTTCTTTAATTAAAATATCACATGCTGTCATCTATTAGTATGAGATCAAATGTGAATACAAGCTACCTTTCATATTAGAGTGAGATTAAATGTGATTAAGTATTGCCATTCCTTATAAATAAAATCATATACTTCCTTTCATTCTAATGTAAGAATAATAGATTATATAAGAACAAATGCTGTCATGTCTTTATGTTGTCACTAATAATTTAAAAGAATAATTGCTGCCACTAAATTCAATATGAATTAGATACTGTCATATAATTTAAAGTGATCAATTGCTTTTAGTTACACTGAAGTAATCAAATGATGTCACCTCTTTTATTTAAAACCATATGTGGTCAATTAAATATAATTGAAGGAACTAATAAATTACATGGGGTCTAATACTATCTTTTACATTGTTTAAATTAAATTAACTTCTTTCATTAAATGCATTGTAAGAAACAAATGCTATGATAGATTTTAAATGATTATTACTTCATTTATATGCTAAACTTTAATACTGTTGTTCCTTGCAGGTTGAGCTACAAATTAATATCAAAAGAAATGCTGTGCTAAATGTTGATGTCTTATGGCTTGATAAGCCAAATGATGATTACTTCTATAAAATCTCTAAATTAAATTTTGCATCCTTTATTAATTTTATAGATGCTTGGTATATGATGTATGAATTATAGGTTAGTAGATTATTTTGTTTAACTTTATGAATTATTAGAACTGGAAATGAGCAATCCTGTAAAAAGGATTAAACTCTATTTTAGAACTAGAAATAAACACTATTTTAGAATTGGAATGAGCAATCCTATAAAAAGGATTGAACTCTATTTTAGAACTGGAAATAGTCAATGGATTGACTTATATTTGAATGTGAAAATTATTTATTTGAACAAAAACAAAGGAGACTCTGCCGAAATTTCTAAGAATTTTAAGACTTAGAATATTTTAAAATTTTTAGTATTCAAATCGATATATGCATTTCAAATGGTTCACTTTTAAACTTTAGTTTCTTTCCTTTTAAGATTTGGATAAGTATTTCTTTTATTTAAATTATCTTTCTAAATTCAAAATTATATAGGAATGAACTTACATTTATTCTACTTCTATTTAGAATTGACTTAAGATCTAGTATCTTTAAGTCAATGTGGAGTTTAATTAACTCCAATTATAGAAGTAAGTCATTAAAAATTTAGATAACAAAAAGATATCACATACATTTATAATTTTTGTAATCTATTGAAAGATTGCCTAGCTTTGAGCCTCTTTCCTTGAACATTCATTCAAGAGCATTGTGCATAAATAAATATTTTCTTAAAATTTTAAAGGGGAATGTCATATGACAAATTGAGTATAAAAGAAAGAACTTATATTAGAACTTCACATTTTAGAGAGGGTAAATGTGAATGTTCATCTTCCCCACTGTATCTGGTTAAGCAGACGTGCTTAACTCCTCGCCTATTCTGTTGTGTACTCCTACAGAATGAGGTAGTTTCTAATTGTAACTTTAACTAAAGATATAAGAGATTCTTTTACAAATTGTAAGATCTCTTCATAACTGTTTAGTTATGCTTTCATATCATAGTTTTAGACTATGATTATCTTAGATTGTGAGTCTAAGATATTTCCTCATTTTCTTTAGCCTTACACTCTCTATTTTCAGTATTGTGTATTGCTTATTTCAGTTTAATTTGAATACAGTGTATGTTGCTTAACTTCAATTAATACTTCACTGTATGTCAATTGCTTACTTAGCATAAATTCCATTTGATCATATATTGCTTTTATTTTATGCACATAGCAGTTTCTAGCCTTTAAAATACTTTCCTTACCAATTTTCAGTAATGGGCTAGAACTTTATTAAAAGTGAGTATTTTTACTCAACTTATTTTATACTATTTTCCTTACAGTTATGCTTACTTCACTTTCCCATACTTTAACAGCTTTTATAGCACCGCTGCTTATTTTAAATTATAAATCATAATTGTGATGTCTTGTTAATCTAAAAACATAGCCAATTTTAAAAAGTGCTTAGACTGTTTAGTCTAACTACACTTTTCTTTTTCTTGGCTTTACCCTATTATATTTAAATACTAAAATATGATAGATCAAGAGCCCTTTTTTTTCAGGTGATACAGGTCCAAGTACTTGAAGGACTTATAAAGAAATCTGCTTCTGCTTGATTTTAACAGATTACTTGTTTAGTGAGAGAGAGAGTGATTTACATATTGTATTTTTCTCTTACATTAAAAAGGTTTGTAATAACTAGATTATAAATTGTTTAAGTTACTTTTGCTTACATTTATCTATGTTGTATCTTCCATAAATTGCTTGGGATGAATGAGTGGATTTATCTAATTTCTAGCATTGTAGATATTTGTAATATCGCATTTATATGTATCTTCATTTTCATATGTTTAACTTAACAAATGCTCAAAAAGTGACTTGGCCACTTAGCATCAACACTTGAATAGTTTTCTTCTAATCAAGTGTTGGGTGCTAAGGTAATACCCCAATATCTGGATTAATTTTCTATCCAAATATTGGGGTCGTTACATTATCAATGAATGTTATTTAGTTATTTATGCTTTGTGAATGAATGAATTGGATAATTTTAAATCGTAATATTTAAATTGTGCATAAATGTTTTCATATTTAAAACCTTATAAAGCTCATTGATCGCTTAGTTATAAGGAAGCACATGCTTGAGCATTAACACAATGAATGTCCGTTGCAACATTTGTCGTGCAAAAATTGCCCATGCATAACCTTGGACTTAGGCTGATCAGTCGAGTCATGGGAGATATCAAAACTCTCTAAGCCTTATATCTCATTCTTAATATATGTGATGTGATTATGCATGTTAAGCTTAGAGCTAGGTGACAAGCTCTTGAGCATCGTAGCACATCACCTTGGCTAAATTGAGATGTTGACATGTGTGAGCTAAGAACCACTAATTGAGCTCCATAGCTCACTCTAGATTTATGCAATATTTTAGAATGCTAAGTGCTATGGGTGATGTAATATAAACCCATTTAGCCTTACAGCTCATCTCCTTAGCTAAACCTAGAGTTGATACATGTGAACCATTAGTGGAATCAAGTTCATGTGATACTCAACCTAAATTGTAGCTTTCATAACTTAGATGTAAGAAATGAATTCATTAAATAAAGATCACATGAATGTCTATGTGTTGAAATTGAACCTTCTTGTGTTCATTTCTAAGCACTAGATAAGACTTAGTACATTAAGTAATTTAACTAGAGAAGACTAAGTCTCTTGATTATTAAATTATAATTAATTCAATTCACTTATTAATAAATTAAAAAGAAGAGTACTTGCATAAACCCTTATTAATTTAAATATTGAAACTCAACTCTCTCTATTTTCTCTAAAAGCATATTCAAATCAAGAAACTCTGATATTATTATTTAGGATCAAACAAAAACCACCTTGACACTTAAACATTAGTGAAATTAAGCACACTCTAATAACAAAATAAAACACCATTCCCAATGGATGATAAATCTCAGGATCTTACCATCTCTTATTACTTCAGATCATGTACACTTGCGTGCAAGTGCAGACTATGTATTTCTGTCGGTCAACTCTCATTAATGTTTAAGTAATTATTAATTTGAGGTTTTATTCCAAATAATTAAATAATTCTAAATTAAAATGGTTTTATAATTAACTTAGAAAAATTGGGGAGAGTTAGGATTCAAATATGCAGTTTATCATATCTATGTGCATAAATACTCTCTTCTTGATATCATGTCATAATTGAGTTATCTTAATTTTTATTCTATTATCAAGAGATCTAGCATTTCAAATGAGATAGTTAAAGTTGTAGAGATTCTATCTAGTGCTTTAGATGAACATACTTGGGTTCAATCTCAGCACATAGATATCCTCGTGATCCTTTTATAAATGAAAGTTATCTATACTTCTAAGTGATAAAATCCATATTTTGTTTGATTATCACTTAGTCTTAATTTCATCTATGTCTCACATGCTTCAAATCTTCATTTAGCTAAGGTAATGAGTAATGAAGCTAAATGAGCTTATGCCACTTAGCTCATCGCTTAATGCCCTCTATTATCTCACATAAATCAAGAGTGAGAAATGGAGATCTACATATGGGTTTCAGCTTATATGCATCAGATCCATACTTTAACTTGGATTTGGTAATAACCTACGTGAACTATGTCACCTCATCCACTACCTAACATCTTCCTCCAAGTGTTATAAATCGAGCTATAGAGCTAAGAGATTTTTCATAAATTTCTCATGGCTCAAATGATCAAGCCTTTTATCTAAAAGTTGTTTACGAGATGTTTTTCCTAGCAAATGATGTCACTTTCATTTGCAACATGAAAGCCCAATGGTGCACAGATTTTAGATAAGTGATCATCAAGCTCAGTGAATTTTCTTATAAAGATAATGTTGTTTAAAAAATATTCAATATAACTCATCATTCAACAACTCATTTTGTTCATTTAAATGTGAAAATATTTTTAGCTTGACATGAATTTTTATTAAAATTAAAGATATATTACATGCACAATATTCTAAGACTCATTACATGTTCTTCACCTTACACTCCTCAAAGGGGGGTGTAGGCTGCCATTACAATAAACTCAAGAAAACTACAATACATAATGGACATATACATTGCTCTCACAAAGGATGTTGTAAGCGTTCTGTAACAACCTGAGTTATTAATGTAGTCAATTAGGATTAATCTCAGTCCTAATCTTGATCCTAAGTGTTAATTAAATCATTAGGAGTCTTCCACTAGGGCCTAGTCCAAGTCAGGAGTCAATTGGATCAAATCTTGATTTTTAGTAAATCCAAAAACCCTAAAATTGACCTATCTAAATAGACCTCAAATTGAAAAATGGACTTCGCCATTATGCTCAGTGCCCCCAAATTAGCTAGAGGTGATGTTTTCGTGTCAACCGGAAGTCATCGTAATTTTAGCGAATATTTTAATAATATTTAAATACCCGAAAAATTGGGAAATTAAAATACCCGTTGGATCGAAAATCCGACACCGCCATTGCATTCCTTACCCCTTAATTAGCTAGGTGTGAATATTTAGGAATTTTTGGGAGCTAATTAATTATAATAATTAGTAGTTTAAATTAATTAAGCAATTAAACTATTTATATTAATTTATTAATTACATATTTCCACGGCGCCGTTACTCGCTGCCAGAAATGCCCGCGCCGCCGTTAGCTCCTTCCCATCAGATCTAGTGGCAGATCTGAGCCGTTAGCCTTACGAGCTCCACCCCTACATCCTTAACCTCCATTCCTCAGGCATGTCCCCCGTGGCATGCATTCAAGACCTTAGGAGCCGCACGAACCCTAGATCAAACCACATGTGAACCAAGACCGTCGATCCAGTTATCCTCAATCACCTTCATCTCTTCAATTGATTATAATCTTTCCATTTTGAAAAGCTATTCCGCATATTAGATTGACCTCTAATCGAGGCCGATCATCCGTAGCCGGTCCCGATCAACCTAATTTATGATAGTGCAAACAGTACAAACCGTTGCCATTTTTGACCCCGTCCATAAGCGGCTAGGGTTGACCCTAGTCAGTAGCCTAGGCCACCCCATCGTGTAGTTCGGCCTGCCTCGGGTAGGTCTCGCTCCGGCCTACCTGTAGGTATACGGGTCAGCCCCTAGCTCTGCCGGACGGCCACGCAAAAGTGATCCCTAGCTCCGTTGGCTTGGGGACGAAGGAGAAATCCTTCGGGTCAGACCGGGTCGACCCGAGTCCGACCTAGGTGCATTCGGGATGCGAGCGCAGTCCTTGGGGCCCGCCTTTGGAGCTGTTTCCTCAGTCCACAGTGGGTGGATCTCGCTCCGCAAGTCACGCAGTGCCGCGTGTACTCTGTGGGGCCCGCCGTCTGGCGTCTGACGGGCTCAGTGGGTCCCACTGTGCCACGTGTTGAGCCCTGAATGCACGTCGTTTGTGCGTGGGTCCCGCGCCGCTCTGCTCCGCATATTATGCACTGCCACGTGTCTTCCGCGGGCCAGCCATCTCTTCAACCATTGGGTCAGTGGGACTCACCACCATTATTAATTAATTTTTAATAAATTATAATACATTATGTTACATCTAATTAAATAGTAAGCATAATTAATGTAAATGGAATTAAATTAAATCAGAAACTTTAAAGCCTCATAAATCCTAAACCATAAGTCCAAATATATTGATATTATATCTCATTTTAATCAAAAAAATGAGAGTAATATTCTGGAGATACTAATTTTCCTATATGACACCTAAATAATATAGTGATATTTTAGGTCCTAAACAAATACTCACAATATTTAACTTAATTGTCCAAATATAGGTAATATGAGTTTTAAAATACTCAGGAGAATAGCCCCAACAATATAGAAGTATTAGTTTCCTCATTTAGAGCTTAATTTGAAAAGTGACATTTAGGACCCTACCCTAAAAATGACCAAAATTCCCCTAGTCTTTAATTGGCCATAACTTGGTAAATTCAACTCAAATTCCAAAATTCAAAGTGCTAACTAACCTAAATTTTAATTTCATCAATAAATTGAAATAATATTTAGGATCTAAACACTGAAAAATCAAATATGACCAAAACATTTCAAACCTTAGTTAGGCCATAGCTTGACCATTTGAGATTCAAATTGGGTTTACTTCATGTCAACACACTCAATATATTATAGAGAAGCTATAAAAATTGAGTTTGTTAAATTTGGACATCAAATGGAAAAGTTCGGTTTTTGTTCACCGTTAACCGACAAAATTTACCGAATTGCCCTTAGAAATCAGAATAGCTATAACTTAGCCATTCGACCTCAGAATGTAGTGTTCTTGAACTCTATAGAATCCTTGAACAGTAATCAATAGTAAACTGCATAAAAATTTAGATTTCATTAGGAGTAAAATAGTAAAATTCCCCTTAGGTTAAAAACCTTAGTTTGGACCTATATGACCTATTTCTTATCCAAATAGAGTGTACTTATTATTTAGCTTCATATTAGATAGTAAGGAATCATTTGGCAGTAAGAAATTCTAATTTGGAACCTTAATTCAAAAAGTAGCTTTTTGGACCCTTAAGTAGGAGCAAAATGGTTATTTTGCCCAAAATTTAGGTTAAGCATTCTTAACTCCTAAATTGCCTTTTAAATCATTAAAACAAGTAATGAAACTGCAATAGAATCATTCTAAGTGTTAAAATCAGTTATTAGGTCTAGATAGTTAAATTTCCTAAATTATCTCTAAGTCTTTTCTTAAGACTTTACACCGCACATTAGGATTAGTCCTAAGACTAGGACTAGCTTATAGGTTAGATTTCATTCATTGGATAAGTGAGTTATTCAATGAATGAATTCTTGGTTTTATTAGTTTCTAAATTTTACAAGTTATTTTGATTATTTTGTATTTTAACCCTAGATTCAGGATAGGAGATTCATCTTATCAAGTTTGATTTGCTTAATAGGATTTACCTTAATTAATAGATCACTTTTAGACTAAAACTTAGATCTTATATCTTATCCTTTTGGATTATGTGGTCGACCCCAATTTCGTGGTATTTAATCCATAATCTATAGTTTAGTATATCTTGATCAGATCTTAGATAGAATATCTAAATTCATCAAATTATGATATTATAATTTATTGATTAAACCTATAGTTGTATTTAATTGAATGAGATTAGAACCTGATCAGTTCTAATCCTTTTAACTTATAAGACTGTGCTTCTAAGTTACACTCAATAGTAGGAATTGGAGATCCTGAACTTGTATAATTTAAAATAGTTAGAATGATCTAATTAGACAACAATAATGTCACCATATATAGAAGAGTCCTTTGCTTACTTATTTTGTGCTAGGCATTCATTGTATTTTGTGCTTAATTCCTTGGACATATTATGTAAGAAAACTTATGCATAAAATGAAAATATAAAATAATTAGGATAACAGTTGCCTTGGGTTCAGTTATGTTCTGGTGCACATTTACCCTAATGAATAGGGGTAAGGAGTAATAAAGATTCTTAATATTACTCATTGAGTGGTGATTGTTAAGCTTGGAACCCGTATAGTCTTGTAGATGTGCTTGACTCATCAGCTATTTCTGGACGTATCCACAGAAACAAAAGTAAAATAACTAAAAGATTATGCATTTGTGTTTACTGTCTCCTCAGTTCTGCTCTGCTGTTCTATCTGCCCTAGCCCAGAAAGGCTATAGGAATTTCTGTCTGGGCCCGATTGGCCAATTTTCTGATATGATAGTTTTTACATACCTATTTTAATTTTAGCTTACTGTGTACTGCATTATTGATGCATGTTTCAGTCAGCTGTGTTTCCTTACTTACCTGCTCACTTGTACATATCTATAGGATGCTAAATTTTACTGCTTACTATATGTACCATGTTCAAACTTACTGTTTTAAATTAGCATATGTCATATGATCATCAGCATGTTTAGGATTAAACTTTATTTTTAGTACTTTGACTTACTGCACTATATATGTATATGCCCATTTCTTGCTTAGTTTGTTTGAGGTGTGCTTTTGCCTCACTTTTTGTTTAGTTATAAATACCATATTTATAACTTATCTTGTTCCTTGTATGCTTATTGCTCATATGCTTTTAGCCCACTTTTTGTTGTAAGTTTAAATGGTGACATTAATAATTCATTTAAAACATTTAGCCTAAAATATACTTATACAATTGTCTAATAAGATTTTTTTTTTATTTGGCTAGGGCCCTAACATTGTGAAATTGATATTATTAGATTCAGATAGGTTTGAGGAGCTAGGTGCTGAAAAAGAGGAACCTTACTTAGAGGAGGAGCATCATCCAGAAGAGCCAAACACTGTCCAGACTTCTCCCAGTCCTTTTGTGAGAATGAGAGCCTTTTTGATTCATTTTTAGTCTTTTAAACTATTATTAAATGTTGTAATAATATAGATAATGTGACTGTGATTACTTTTCTGCACTTTATTATTTACTAAGCTACATTTTTTATTTCTTACTAGATGTATGGTGAATGGATGTATTGTTTATTTTTATATGCTTCCGCACTCTGTATATATGTTAGATTTAGTGACTGATCTTCATAGTTATTCTGTGCACGTCCTTCCCTTATTAGTAGATTGTGAATCTTACCTAATCCAATAATAAGTGAAGGATTTGCTAGAGTGGCACACTACCCCATGAGCTTAATCTTGCTGATCAGGGGGTGGGGCGCCACACGTTCTCTCTATCTTCTTCTATCTTCAGCCTTTGTCTTCTACCTTATTCACTATGCTTTTGTCTTCCTTACTATGCAGCCTCCTTGTGAACATTCTTTTCTCAGATTAGGGCTCCCCCTCTTGATTGGAGTTTTCCAACTGAATTTCAGAACCTTTTTTAAGTTTTTCTTCTGCCCTTATATAATACATTCTCTATCCTTTTTCTCATTCAATCAGCCATCAATTCCCCTTTAAGAGTTGAAGTTATTTAATTTTATTCCTTTATTCCCAATACTACTTTGGCATTTGCATTTAATTTTGACTTAAGAAATTGGAAGAATTTATAATTTTTGGTCTTCCTAATGTTGACTTGAAGCAAAATTTCAAGATAGATTTCTAGTGCGCGCTATGGCGTGCTGTGGCGTAAGGGTTTCATCCAATTCAGCGTTATGGCGCGCTATGACGCCTTGATCTAGGGCAATGCAGCGTTGTGGCATGCTATGACGCCTGAAGAAATAGTGGAAATGATGCTATGACGCGCTGTGATGTCTTGATCTCGGGCATGCAAAGCTGTGGGGCGCTACGATGCCTGAGGAAATAGTGTAAATGGTGTTACGGCGTGCTGTGGCAACTTCATCTCGAGCGACCTGGCACTACGGCGTGCTGCAGTGTCTTGGATTTTGGATAGCCTGGCATTGTGGCACGTTGTGGCAACTAGCCTCGAGAAATATGGTGTTGTGGTGCACTGTGGAGGCTACCCTTAAACAGTCTGGCACTGTGGCACATTATTGTGGCAAGCCTCAAGAAATCTGGAACTATGGCATACTACAGCAGATATCCTCGAGAAATCTAGAACTGTAGCACACTACAGCGATTAGCCTCGAGAAATTTGGAGGGCACTATGGCACACCGTAGTGCGTTGTAGCACATTGTCATGTCCTTATCCACAAATTATTTTTCTTTTTTGATATTTTATCACTTCAAAGCTGAAATGACATAAAGCATATTTAAAAATAACTAATCTTAACAAAAGCAAGCATTTTAAATAAGAAACAGACTATAATTATTGGGTTCATCACACCCTCATGAGCTTCTTCCTATACATGTGTCTCTAGATCAATGTTGTCATCAACTTTTATATATTGAGGCTAAATATCTGAAGCAAGCTTAGAATTAGTACTGACTCCAAAATAGTCCTTGTACATCTCACTTTTATTGAAAGTGATATATTTGCTTTTGATAACTTTTTGGTTCTGATTATCCCAGAACCTATAGCCAAACTCACTCATACCATATCTAACAAATGTGCACTTGATGGCCTTTGCATCAAGCTTGCTCTTGGATCCTGCATTAACCTTGAGTTGGTTCAGTTCACCTCCTTTCTACTCTAGGCCTCCTCAAGAATCCCTTCATTTAAGGGTACAAGAGGTTCCTAATTGATCAAGTATACTGTTGTGTTAATAGCCTCGGCCTAGAACTGTTTTGGGAGACTTGCATGCTGCTTCATGCTCCTGGCTTGTTTTGAGATCATCCTATTCATTCGATCTACAACACCATTTTCTTGTGGTGTTCTTAAAACTATAAATCCACTTTTGATTCCATTTAAGGCATAGAACTTCTTGAATTCCTTATCATAGTACTCGCCATCATTATCAGATTTTAAAATTTTAAGCTTCAACCCATCTTATTCTCAACCAAAGCAAGCACTTTCCTAACATCAAATACATCAACCACATACCATTTTGTATGATCATCGATGAAGGTAACAAACTATGTGGCTCCACCTATGGAAGAAGTAAGAGCATGCCCTCATATATCTGTATAAACTAACTCAAGATTCCTACCTTTCAGCTCTCTTCCACCTTTAGAGAATGTAGCCTTTTTCTACTTGCCCAGTACACAGTCTTCACAAAAATCCAAGTTCACTGACTTCAGTCCTGGTAGCCTTCCCCTTGACTGTAGGGATTTCAAACCCTTCTAACTCATATGGTTAAGCCTTCATTGCCATAGATCTGTGTCTGTCTACTTTGTTGTTACAATATAATCAGACATTATATTGATCAAATAAAGTGTACCTTTCATGTTATCCCATGCAACAATTAGTGCACCCTTAGTGACCCTCCATGAGTCCCCTGTAAAGCTTGTACTGTAGCCCTCCCTAGTTAGCTGACTAACTAAAATAAGATTCCTCTTTAGACATGGCACGTGCTTAACTTCTCTTGGCTTCCAAACTACACAGTTTGGTAGCTGGATATTCACATCACCTTTACATATAATGTTGTATGCCTTGCCATCTCTTGGATACACCTTCCCTAAGTCACCCTTGGTGTAATTCTTGAAGGCACTTTTTGTAGTAGTAGCATAAAAGGATGCACCCGAGTCCACTGCCCAGGACTCCATATTGACAAGTGACATGATCAATGCATCATGATTCTCTTCTGCTAAAAGATTTATAATGGAGCTCATATCCTTGCTCGCTCTATTAGTCTTTTTCAGAATTTGGTAGTCCTTCTTGAAATGTCCTACCTTTCCATAGTTCTAGCAATATAGTTTTGTTTTTCCGGGTCTTGAATTTCTTCACCTTAACATAAGCATGTTTCTATTGTGTCTCTGGTCTATAATTTTTTCTCAATTCTCTGCATTCATCGCTGAAGTAGATACCTCCCCATGGGATCTTTTTCTCACCTCTTCATTAGGCATCAGCCCCTTAATGTCATCGAACTTCAACGCTGCATTTCCTGATGAGTTGCTGATGGTTGTCACCAGCCCATCCCAACTGTCTGATGGTGAAGAGAGGAACAACAGAGCTCGAACCTCATCATCAAACTGATGCCCATCGAATTCAACTAACTTGTCCCAATATATAACCCATTCAAATGTTTCGTCACTGAGAAGTTTTTCATAATCTTCATATTGAACAATCGTTTCATCAAAAAAAATTTGTTGGAAGTTGAAGACTTATCATACATTCTTATTAGAACAACCATGAGATTTACAGTTATTTTCTCATTTAAAATGCTAAATGCAACAAAAGAAGACAATGACAGACGAATCAAACACAATGTTGTTCTATCCAGAACCTCCCAATCCTCATCAGACATAGTGGTCGGTTTCTTATCAGCTCCACTGAGTGGTAAATACAATTTTTTTTGGTAGAGCAGATTTTCCATTTGCATCTTCCAAAAGACAAATTTTGTGCCGTTAAACTTCTCTATTTTGTGTCTCATTTCGTCAGTTATTTCTCCCACTCAAATAGCAAACCATTCGAACAACTACTCAAATACCAATTGTTAGTGCACACATAAATGATAGGACAAGATACCGCTGATAGTTACCAAACTATAAACACAATATTCAAGCACAAAAGAGAATAAAACCACTGCACAATCATATCGTAAATCACAAGCATCCAAACATAAAAATTTTTGTGGAAAACTCAATGATAGAAAAAATCACGGAGCCACACCACACAGAAAAATTCACTATGAACAAGATAATTACAGAGTTAAAAGAACTTCACATTCACATGAACATAAAGGATTTACTGCTTACATAGCCTCTCAGTCAACTTCTTCTCTCCTCCAGGAATCATTAGCTCTCACTCTAGGTTGAAGAAGATCAACAGCAGCCAAAATTTAATTTAGGGTTGATCTAACCTTAGGAAACAATTCAACATGTTTCATTATATACCTAGGCTTCATTTAGACCCCAAAAGACCCATAAAGCCCCCCAAAATACTTAGGGTAGTGCCTTGATCCGAACATGATTCCGGCTGGCGCTACGACGCGCCTTAGAGCCAAAATCTCGAACCACGGGGCGCCAGAGCGTCCACGGCACACCGCGGTGCCTAGCCCTCGACTACAAATTTTGCAGGGTGCACCAGGACGTGCTGGAGCGCCCGAACTTCCCTTGACTTATCCCAGAATATCCCGAGACCTCCCAGAAGCCCATCGGAGCTCCATTAACGTCTCCACGATGATCTAAATGGTCTACACATCCCAACATGTAAATCTCATCAAACCACGTAAAATTTACATATATAGTATGCTGTGCTTGTTTGTGATTTCCACATTGGAGGTGTTTGTGCAGTATTCCCCGATGGCGTTCTCAACAATGGCTGCATCCCAAAAAACGATTCTGAAATGTCATCAAAGTGGAGGTGAAATCATCAGTCACCTAGCATCATTGCCCAATTAGGAAAAAACTATACGCAAAATTTGCTTGGTATGTCAAGCCGTTCTATGACAAAGAAGGACTGTTTGAGATTGTAAACTTCTTACCGCATAATAAATGAATTAACTTCATATTTAAGACACAACAAAGGCCAACAGAAGAAAAAAAAACGCTTAGAAAAGCTGAAGTCTAAGACCTTTGGCCAGTGAAAGGGTCAATAAGAAAGTGTAAAGGGAAACACAACCAGAGAAATAGTGAGGCTGCGATTCCTACAAGATCGCACAGAGAGCAACTTAGATTGCAATGAAGAACACACATTTAAGGCTTTTCTGAATTTATAAGGATTTGCCATCAGCTTAAAATTATTTATTTATTTTTTAAAATTAGATAAACTTCAAATATAAAACAAATATGTAAAGATCTGAAATAATAACTTGATGATTCACAAGATTTTATAAGTTCTGGAGCAGCACTTTATGTACTAATGGATGAACTGCAAAAGCAAGCATTTGAGCAGCACTTTATGTACTAATGTGATGAAGGCCTGAAACTGAGAAACGCTTGATCTTTCATTTCAATTCTGTGGCTCTGAACTCGTCTATTTTTTGTTATTCCCCCAATTTCACAACTTGCAGACTCCTATTCTGGGCTGATAATTTAGTTTACTAATACGAATAATGATAAATATTGAATATTATGATTGAATGCTTTATGCAACGGATAAATTCTCAACCGAATTTTTTTGAGCTGAATATAAATTATTTTGAGGCAAGACATATGTGATCGGGCTTGGAAGTCGTGCTCAAGCACAAATAGATGCGCTCAGGCGCAACACGTTGAACCCAGATGATGCTCGTGAAAGGGTTTTCAAAACCGCCACACCCAGACATGAGGAGAAGCCTATGTGCCTTGTAACCTTTAGTGAATTGACATGCTGCATGGCTTAGGAAATGGTTCCTTAAATCGTTCCGTGGCCATGGCGCCTAGGCGTGTGCCCACGCATGCCTGAGCGCACGCCACACTTCTGTACAGCGTCGGATTATATTGTTCAAACATGGGTAGTAATTGTGTGGTGCCAAAATTATTACCACTTGTCAAAGAAGTCACAATAGACATTGTGAAGAGATTTCATTGGCGTCAATGAATTTCGAAGCATGATTGTAAGAATTTGAGGAGACTCATCCGCTGCAAAATATCTATTTCTTGTTATCGTTTTTGTTTTAAGTCTTGTTTCATTGGTTCATAAAAAGAAAGTAACTCAATCTGTCGTTGTGCCCAGTAAGCTTAGACATCACAATATCCATGGAGAGCGCTATCAACAAACTAAGAAATTAAACATATGTACAAAAAAAGCCTCCTAAGAATAGATGGACGACACAAGTTCTTTATCAAAATAGAAACCAAACATATTCCTCATTTCTTAAATCACTGCAAGATAGTCAGCACAAATAAAATGTATGACATAATACCCAACATCTAGGAAGATTAGCTTAAAAGTCATTTTTGGTTCCAAACATTAGACACTATATTAAAATGGGCTGGGCAAAAATGTATTCATCTATTATAAATCAATGAGATAAAACTCCCATAACTTAAAACCAGCCTCCAAAAGATCGCACCGAAGAAGACATCATCATTTATCAGATGATAGAGTTGAAGAAAATAATCAATCTATCTTTGAAATAGAATGAAAGAGAAACTTCTAGCAATGAGAGGTAGGGGGGGGGGGGGGGAAGTAGCCCATGAGAAGAAGACACCAAGAGCCACCTCACCAATAGTGAGGCGGAAACCCTAACTAGAAATATTAACCCTAGTGAAATTCACATTTTAACAAAAAAAAAAAAAAGATATATTAAATTACATTAATTAGTTGAAAATATTATAAGAGATTATTTAATAGTTTATTTAGAATATTATCTATTTATTATAAAATATATTTAAATTTGTTTTAAAATATTTTTATTTATTAAAGATACTTTATTTAATTATAGTTATATTAAACTTTAATCTTAAAACATTTTTCAAAATACTAAGGATTATACTTGGAAATTGTTTGGGCAATTTTTGTATTTTTGTCATGTTATTGGACACATATCTTGAGTTGAACTTAGAGTTATTATGTAACCTAAATTTTTGCCTTTTTGCTAGTGAAGAGCACACTTGGATAAATATTTTAGAGTATTTTCTTGGATTTAAGTGAGCAAATAGTAAGTCTTACAAATTTTAATAGTTTCTTAATATTATGAAGTGTTTGATTAATTAAAAATGTTCCATATTAACTCTAAGATTTTGAATTTCAATATTTCCTAAACTAATTATGAGGATTACAAAGTGTACTTCTATTTTATTTTTATAATATAATGATATTTATCTAAGTGAATATTTCATGAAAGTTATCTAAGTCTAAAGTCTAGTTAATATGACTCAAAAATCAACTTCAAAAAGTTTGCTATTTATACTATTTTTAATAAAATTTAAGAGATAATAATCCCTTATAACATAACTTGCTTCTTGCTTAATCTACCCATGCACCCAAGCACATGCCAAAGTGCATATGCCCAAATAAATGCATTCATGTGCTTATGCATGCCATGAATTTATGTGGCATGGTCCATGAGAAAAAGAGATGGTTTCAAATCCCTTGACCTAAATGCACTTGAATGGGTGCGCAGTACACGCTTAGGCGAGCATAGCATCATGCCTAAACTTGTCTTGGCACCCAAAAGTAAGAGTTCTCTTAAAGCCACCCTCCTCTTAACACTTTAAAACTATTGCCATTGTCAAGCCATTAGCATCATATCAAATCATATCTAAGCATTTTAAGATAAGATCTAAGTCACACTATAAGGCATTGGAAGCATTCTCAAACTTAAAAAAGGATCTGATAATGGGGGCTTCAACCCAAGGTTTAAGTACTTTTACTTTCAATGGTATTTTATATTTCCTTACCCAACCTTGCTAGTTATTATGCAAGAGAATTTTTAACAAGAATCTAAGGTTTTGAGAAGCAATTAAAGTATCTTTAACTACTAAATTAAACCATCATTATATATATAATTTAAGAAAAAATCATTTAATTGAAAAAAAAAAAAAGAAAAAAAAAAATGCATGAGAAATTCGTGCGCATAGCAATTCCCTTCTAATAATATTTAGTACATTCTGAAACCTTACAAAAGCCAAATATTGAACATAATAAAGAGGAAATTCAGCAGCTGAACAGAACTTGGGACACGTCAGAAAACGCCTTGAGAATGACGGGGTGGTTCGGAGCGGAGTTCAAGGAAAGATAGGAGTGAAGCAGCCACTGTAGCTCTCCCGTGCCGAATATCTGCCTCTCAACGATCATCTCCGCCATGGAGTTCTGAAAATCGCCGTACGGATCGCTCGATTTCTTCGTAACGGCAAATCCAGCCGCCTCTTCTGCCTCCCCTCGCCTTCTGCCTTTTCCGGCCTTCTTTCTGACCCTTCTTCTCCCCCGCTTGTAAAAGTAAGCGGATTCGGAAGAGAATTCGAATTCGTCAAGAAAAGGCTTCTTCTTCTTCTTCTTCCTCCTCCTTTGCCCTTCTTCGGATTTTAGCATAGTGGATTCAGAAGGAGAGGATGAGGGGGGAGAGGGAGAGCGGATATTTCTTCTTTGCTGATAAGGTGAAAGTACCGCGGCTGCATAAAGGTGGCTGCTTTTTTCTGCAGCTCTCCCCTCCTTGTTTCTGTTCGCCGGTACTTTAACCGGCGCCGGCGAGGTGACCGCTGGCCGGCAACCACCACAGCCAGATGAGAGGAGGTGTGCAGGCGGCCGGAAAAGCCGAATGAAGCGGTCTTTTAGGCTTTCCATTGCTTCTCTCTATCTCTCTCTTTTCCTCTATCGGGTGCTTTTTAGAAATAAAACAGAGGGGGCAAGATGATGGGAAAGAGGATGGGATTTATATAGGGAATCGTAGTGCTTTATTTTTTCAGAAATGATTCATTCCCAAAAAATTTAACAAAAAGACGTTTTCGCCCCTGCCACATTCTCGGCGAAGCAGACTGCATTCCCGTTCAAGGCCAACGAATCTACTTTGCTTGGCCCGCGCCGCGAGCGGCAGGCTTCAAACGAATGCCATTGAGCGGCTCGGAGCAAACTCTGGCGATCACCGGAGTTCCCGCAGTGGCAGTGGCACCGCTATACAGGGCGTGTCAGCATTGTTGGGTACCATAACATAGTGCACTAATTCAACGTGTCCCCCACACATCTCATGGGCAAATTCTTCACAAGTCATATAGCCGTTCTAAATTAACAAGTACCTCAATTTTTATTTAACTAATTTCAATATGTTCAAAATGGATGCTTATAAATTCCGTATATCATGAATTTACTATTAGAAAATGTAATTTATTAGTCTTTGTGCTATAGATTATGCATCAAAGCGAGAATATTGATGTTAATATATGTAGATTTTAATTGTATAATCAAAAAATATAAATGTAGATGTAAATGTTGATGATATTATGCGAGTTTAATGCTATCATAAAAAAAATGTTGTGTTCGAATATTGATTCATGCCAAAATTTCATGCCAAAAAGATGAGATTTGCTTCAAGAAATTGGTGAACAGGAGGAATATGGGAGAGTGAGAGAAGGGAATGCTTATAGACTTAAGAAAGTTATTACTTGTATTTGTTAAAAGAAAAGGAGACAATTAAGAGTTAGGATAAGTTTTCTCAATGGGTCAAAGTGGGACAAACGGTTCCATCAAATAGTGGCACATTGCCAAAATTTTCATTACAACTTGCTCATCCTTTTGATCATACTTGCTTGGAAAGTTCATTTAGAAATTTTCAAAAAGGATCCTAAAAATGACTTACAAAATTTTGGGATTAAATATTTGGTTTCTATAGAATTAAGATTATATAGGTTATTATACATGAATTCAAAAGTAAGATGTTGCATGAAGGCCATTCCCAAGTGACAACTTTACATCACCCTATTGAGTGGTAGGAAAAGGAACTCAATATACAAAAAATGTATAATACTTCTTAACGAGAAGGGAGCAGGTAATGCACCCATAATAGACATGATTGCATCAAAGTGTCACACCGGCTGGGTTCTAAAGTTGGTAGATAATAGATAAAATAATCTTAGTAGACTTCAGTGGTTGCTTAATTATAATTATAAAGGTTGTGTAATAGAGATGAGGGTTTATTAAGTTGCTAACCTTGGTCTTCATGGCAGAAAGAAACACAAGTTTGATGCCCTTTACTTAAATTAACAACGAGCTGTCTACCCTTTAATATCATCCTTAAGATGTTATAATGAAATTTAAAATTTGGAATAAATTATTTAAATAATTTTTAGAAATGTATATTTGAAACATTTCTCAAAATATTTAAGAATTTTTAAAATGAATTTATCATTCTGAAATTATAATTTCAAGTAGGTGGCGCCTTGCCCCACTGCTCTGTGCAAACAAAGTATAAGATAACAATGGAGTCATCTGTAAAGACCCAATTAAGTAGTAATAAGTGAAATTCTTAAGCATCAAGAACGATGGAGGTCCTTATAAGAACTCTAAAGATAAGTGTGCTCAGTAGGAGCATTTCCAGTATAGGTGACATGTTGGGAAATTATCTACTGAGGGCAAAATCGTGAGGCCTTTCAAGCTAAAGCAGATAATACCTTAGTATTTAAGAGTTTGGGCTATTATAAATGGTATCAGATCAGATCATAGGGTGTCTGATAGGAGGTAAGTGTCATATAGAGAAAAGTATCACTTCATGTGAGCAGTCTATTGAACCAATGATGGTTAAGGTGCTACATTGTTGTGGGTACCTCTTGAGCATATAGGGACCACCTCTAGTGTAACAATCCAAAATTGTTATCCTAGTCAATCAAGACTAAACCAAGTCTTGAACTTGATTTTAATACTCTTAATAAATTAACAGAATCATATCTTGAAGTTTTAGTCCAAATCAAGAGCCAATCAGACCAAACTATAATTCTAGGAAACTCAGATAATCTGGAAAGTGAGATATTTAATTTGTCATATGAATGAAAATCTGACTTCACTATTGCATTCCTCACCCTCAAATTAGGTAAGGGTGAAATTTTGGGAATTTTTGGAAGTCATCGAATTTTTCTCAAATATTTTAATATATTTAAATAATTAGAAAAAAAATTATCATTGAAATCAAAATCCGACTTCGTCGTTGCATTTCTCACCCCCAAATTAGCTAGGAATAAATTTTTGGAATATTTTGAAGCTCATTTGATTATTTAATTTGGAATAATTAAATTATCTTTAATAATTAATATTAAAAAAAAATCTCCTTTCCGCCGTCCGTCGGGCTCGCAGTAGGAGTCGCGTGCAAGGAGGCAACCACCATTTTAGGATCCCAAAAATATTATATTTTTAACCCCACTTCTTTATCAAGCCTGGTTTACATTATTTAGATCTATTATAGAGCAGAGAAGCATCTTTATCTTCATCATCCAAGCTCTAAAATGAACCATAAATGTACCTTTTATTTTTCTTTAAGCTCGAATTAGAGCTAGTAATTTCTTTAGTTATTTGCAAAATTAGGAGGCATATTTAGTATCAATAGAAAGGTAATGAAGAGAGCTTTCCATCGGTATTTGACACGTCTCGTGAGATGCTCCGTGTAGAGAGAATTTGGATGCTAAAACTACACTTATTTTTCAAATTTTCTGAGTTACTGTTCATACAAAAAAGTTTAATTTTCTTTTTGTTTATTTCGATTTTTTGTAAATCTTCAAAACATCATAACTTTATAATTACAATTTCAAATACAGTGATTCAATATACAATTTTAATCAGAAAAGCCCAATGATTCATATTATATTATTAGTTTATCTGTTTGGTGATTACTTTTACTAATTATCTTTTAAACTAATTAATCCCTCATAATCTTAATATTTGATAAATTCATAACTCAGTTAATTTAGTTTCAAATCATATGATCTAATATATCATTTTGATCAGGAGAATGTTTAGAGCACTAATCTATAAGAAAATATTATTTGCCATGAAAATTAAGCTCATTAATTATCCAAATTTAGAATTTTTTAATTTTAATAGCTCCCAGTGTAGTATCTAACATAGTGGTAAGGTTAATTTTTCAATTTAGTAATTGATTTTACTCGTCATCCTAAATTATAATTATGACCTAAGTTAATAAAATAGGGTTCAAATTTAGAAAACTCAGTTTCATTGTGATCAGTGTACCATAGGAAAATTATAGCCACTAACTTTACTCAATTTGGGCACCAAAAGAAGAAGTTAGATTTTGGACCTTTCTTAAAACTCCTAAATTATATAATTAAACCCTAATTTTGTTTTGGCCATGACTTAGCCAAATGACATCAAAATAAAACCTTGGTTTTATTAGTTTATAGATTTTTATACTTTAATTCTAATTATTTTATCTTTCAACTTTAGATTAAGATTAATAGAATCATTATGTTAAGCTTGATTGTGCTTAATAGAATTTGCCTTAATTATTAGTTCACAATTAGACTTAACCCTTAGTCCTTAAGTTTTACCCTTTGGATTATGTGATTAAACTCAATTCATGAGGTTTAATTCATAATCCCTAGCTTTAGTAGATTTTCATCAGATCTTAGCTTAGAGCATCTAATTTCATCAAATATGATATGTTGATTACTTATTTAACTTGTAAGTGATATTGATTGAATTAAGTTAGAACCTGATCAGTTTTAATTGCTTTTAGCTCATAAGGTCATTCTTCTAAGTTATACTTGATAGTAAGAATTGAAGATCCTGAACTTGTATAACTTAGAGTAGTTAGAATGGATTAAGTAGATAATAATGGGCATCACCTATGTGTAGTAGAGTCCCTTGCTTACTATTGACTTACTTGTTATTTTTTCATTCCTTATACTTTGTGCCTTTATCTTGAACATGTCATATAAGAACATTGATGCATGAAATAAAAACTAAGAATAATTAGGATAATATTTGTATAAGGTTTAGATTCTAGTTGATCTTGCACATTTTACCCTAATGGACAGGGGTAAATAGAAAAAAGGAATACTTAATATTACTTATTGAGGAGTGTTGTGTTAAGTTGGGACCCGCTTAGTCTTGCAGACATGCTTGACTCCTCAGATACTTCTGGATAAGTCAACAGAAGTAAATTAAATAACTAAAACATTACTGTATTTGTACTTACTGCCTCCTCAGTTCAATTATACTTCGTTATTTCGCCTTAGCCTCTTATGATGCTAAGAAATTTACTAGCTTAGCCTCTTATGATGCTAAGAATATTTCATTTTTTAGTTCAGTGGGCTAGTTTAGCCCTCTTTTGATATGACAGTCATTACATACTTTTTTACTATTTTATTATAACCTTTTTATTGTAGTTAGTCTTTACTTTACCTACTTACTTGTATACTTATAGAATGTTAGATTACCTTACTGCTTACTTATTGTAACAACCCAAGGTTGTTACCCAGCTTAATTTTAGCTTGATCGTATCTTAATTTTTATTCTCTTAAGTTCATCTAGCTATTAGAATTAATCCCTAAAGATTTGGCATGATTCAAAGCTAAATCCAATATTTTGGATTATTTTAATATTCAATTAATTAGTAAATTGATGTATTTATTTTGACCTCAGAATCAAAATCTGACTTCACCGTTACAATCTTCACCCCCAAATTAGCTAGGGGTGATGTTTTGGACGCGTTTGGAAGTCGTCGAATTTTCGTCAATATTTTAATATATTTAAATACCCCAAAAATTAGCATAATTAAATAATCGTCGGAATCAAATTCTGACTTCGCCGTTGGATTCCTCACCCCCAAATTAGCTAGGGGTGAATTTTTGGGAATTTTCGGAGCACATTTATTTAATCTGAATTTTTCATAAATCAAAAATTAGGAATAATAATTAATTATTCCTTAATTGGCTTTCTCTCTCTTGATTTTTCGGCTAGCCATCCCTATGCAATTTTGGCTAGCCATCCCTTCTTTCTCTCTTAGTCATGTCCCATTAATGCTCATTCATGATGGCCCATACTCCCCTTCACCTAGCCTCTCTAGCCATGATGAAGCCTCCCTCTCACTCTCCTCCTTTGAAGAGAGTGCACAGTCATCTTCTCCATTTGTTGAAATTTTTTTCCCTCCTCCACCATTGCTGCACCTTGAAGAAGAAGCTCCTCTCTAAAGTCTTGAAGGAAGCAAATGTTCCTTCCTCCTCTCCTCCTTGCAAGGCTAAGGTACATGTTTGCTTCTCTTCTTTTTGCCTTCTTCATGTTGTCATTATGCTTGAATACACATTTGGAAGTTCATAAGCAAGTATGAAAGTCATTAAGACTCCTAATAGTATCACAGAAAAAAATATTCTATTTTCGTTTATTCTGCATATCCTTGCATTCATTACTATTTTTCGTATAGCTAGGATGCTTCGTTTGTGCCAATTTTGGTGTCGATGGAAAGGCATCGGAAAGACCTTTCCATTGATATATGGCACCGCTCATAGAATGCTCTGGATTGGGAGTATTTGAGCTCGAAAATAGGGCTTATAGTTTTCGTCCAGGCGAAAATCACCGTCTGGGGCTGCAGCGCGCTGCAGCGCCCAAAGTTGCAACCTGGACCGCTGCAGCGGGATTTCGGCAGAATATATAAAAACATTAATTAAACTATTTGAATAGTATTTTGAAAAATGGACTGCTACAGTGCGTCGTAGCGCACTGCAATGGGTTGCAGCGCGCGGTAGCGGGCTACCGCGGAAATTTTTGGAAAAACTTAGGGAAATATGAAAAATAAAGTAATTGAACAATGATTTTTGCAAGTTGAGCTATTGCAGCATGCCATAGCGCACCGCAGTGGGCCGCAGTGCACCCCCAGTGCTAAAAGCGCTACAGCGCACTGCCGCGCTAAAGGCACTACAGCGCGCTGCCGCGCGAAAGGCGCTACCGCGCGCTGCAGCGCCCAAACTTGCAAAAATGCCCAGAATTTTGTAATATTGCCCAGTTTTGGCTAAAATAGCCAAAACTTCCCTGTTTTGGTATTTTAAGATCTCTAGGACCTTAGTGGGACTAAATATCGAATATTGAACATTGCATAAATTTTATATGAAAGTTAAATTCAAAACTTTTCACTTTTAAATTAGCCCTCATATCTACTATGGATCTTAAATATATGTTATGCCAATAATAAGTATTAGAATCTTAATTGCTTATATTAATTAGGTATAGTTTAACAGCCAAATGGCATGAAACTTAAGTCTTTTGGAATTGTGATTAAGTGCTAATCTCTTTGGTTTGATTTTAGAATTTGATTAGCCTTAATCACCTTCTATTTTATGCTTTTATGATTTTAGGATGTATGAGAACCTTAGCATTTACTTGGAACACCTAATTATGTGAAATTGACATTTAACTCAACTTAAACATAAGAATCTTGATAACTTGATTAAGTATATGATACTTAATCTAAACCTAAAGTTTGACATCAATAATATACTAATAATACATTGATTTATCGTTGATCTTTAAATTAATCATTGGTCTTAATAATAGAAAGGCTAGGGGTTAAACCCTAATTTATCTTGATTAAAATCTAAACCTTAATCACTTAATCAATTAATTTGATTGTAAGATAATTCAATTGCTAGTATTTTAATAATGCATATGATTTGATATTGATCTTAAACCATCAAATTAGAAGTGCTAAGGATGATATTGAATTTGTGTAATTGAATCATCTGAATCTAAACTTTAGATCTTTAATTTTCTCTTATATAAGACTATTAGCATAAGATGGATAATAAAATTGCAATGATTTATGAAATGATCTAACTATAATAAGATCTTTGATTTCATCCCATGATTGTAGAATAGGAAAGGGTTAGATGGATCTTATTCATCTGATCTGATCACTTTAACCTAAATTAGCAAATAAACCTTAAATGTTCGCTTGAGAAGCAGAAAATGAGATCTTAAGGGTCTTGCTATAGGATCGTTATTAAAATGGTTAAAGACCTTAACTAAAGATACATTGAGGTAGGAAGGAATTTTATAATTTATTGAGGTAGAAACCTAGTTGATCCTTCATAACTTTAGAAGTTGAACTTGATACCTTATAGTAGGAATCACCTAAAGTACTTAGAAGGTGAGTTATTCCAAGTGGCAGTAACCTATGTTGAGTGATCCTTTGATCATATTCTTGGAGCCTTGTGTAGGACACACCTATTTAGAGTAAGGATTAATAACTTTGATAAATCCTTGTTGACTAAATAGAATCATCTGAACCCAGATTATTGGTTGGGTATAGTAGGGTATACCTATAGTACTGGATTATTTCAGTAGTATTCAGGATTGGTTGATTCACTCCCATGTGGACTTATGATCAGGTGCTATCCTGAAGGATCAGACGAATACAGTCCCGTTAGAGTAAATCTTTCAAGACTAAGAGTGTTATGATCAGTGAACAAGATCCATAATTTGAGATGTAAACTGCAACCGGTTTATGCCTCCTATCGTAATGCGCTTCGATAAGTGCAGTTTAAGCAAACTAAGTATCTCAAATCACTTTGCATAGGATACTAAGTATGATTATAATTAGGTCATTTCACAGCTTAGCTTGATATGAAAATTGTGATCGGGTTTTGCCTCCTATCGTAGTGTGCTTTGATAAGTGCAGTTTAAACAAGCTAAGGGTTAAATCCACCTTTCTTGCAAACATGCTAACTATGTGTATACAACATCCCAGCTAATGATTTTTAAGTAAACTCTCAACTTTAACCAATCATCAAACTAAAATCTAGGAGTCAGAATCATTTTAGCAGGATTTTGCACAATGGAGACCTAGAATTCATTATCATATTTCAAAGCATTTTCTATATTTTTGGATTTATCTCATATAGTTTAAAAGCATTAGCATGAGCATAAGCATGAGCATAAGCATGATGTGTGAGTATTAAATGATGTGTGAGTATCAAAGTAATGTAGAAGCATCAGGGATGATTTATGAGTTACAGAATGTTGCATACATTGATTGGGGAATTTTAGGATGCATCAGCATCATCAATAAGCAGTATTCCCAATTGGATGTATGTATATATTGGACCATACTACTCATAGCAGTTCATTGATATTTTAGTTGCATATCAGTAGCACACGATATTGAGGCATATTCAGATGCATAATTTTAGTGACATACAACATAGTTTTACCTATGATTACTCAGTTTCAAATTCAGTATTATTTTGATTTATTTTGGTATTCAGTTACAGTTCAGTTTTACTTTCTTGCTTCAGTTTTGTACAGTTTTATACAATTTTATGCTTTCAGTCATATTTATAGTATTTCTGTAGATATAATTTTATTATGTAAATGTTAAATGAATAATTAAAACTGTTAGATTAGTTTCGATGTGTTAAAATTATAGTCTAACACGGGGTACTTTTGGGATTCGATAATTTACTAGATCCTGAGCAGTATATTGAGCCAGGTCACGATGACCCCTAAGAGATTCAGGAGGAGCCAGTGGAGCACTAGTGGACTCTCCTTCAGTTTTACTTTCTGCTTAGTATTTTCAGTTCAGTACTTAATTTTATTTCAGTATTTCAGTAAACTGTTTGTAATAATTCTAGATGTATTTTCTTTTCTTTTCTGAGATAGATGTTTTCTTATAACTTTTGTGATGAATGTTTTTGGATGTTTGCTTTAAGCTTCCACACTCTGTTATATTCTACTTATACTTAGTATTGTGATGTGACCAGCATACTGGAAATGCTGATATCTTATGCATATATTGGATTTTTATTATATTCTAAATCTAATATATGTATTGATCTAATATTTAGGATAAGGATACTATTCTTATCTTAAGTATTAGCTTTCAACCCTCCTTAGGGTTGAGCCAATAGCCCTTCAAAGTGGCTTAGTTTTCAGCTATTCGGGGAGACGAGTTATTCCTCCCCGAGTGGCGTGCTGCTCCGCCGCCAATATAGCTATACTTATCTTTTGCGCTCGGCAAAGTGGCGGGGTGCACACTTATACATATCACATATATATTATTTTCTTTCAAACTTGCATAACTTATATGATCATCATTATATTTAGGATGAGTCTTTTCCTTTAGTACTTTTCTTATTTTATTTATATATATGCCTAAGCTTGTCACAAGTTAGTGTTGAGGTATATTCTCTTACCTCATGTGTTTCTCAATTATAAATGCTATATTTGTAACTTTCTATATCTCTTTGTATGCTTGTTGCACCCTTACACTTTGCTAATTTTATAGTCTAAGTAAAATGATGATATCATAAAACTCATGAACATAAATAATCTAAAATATACTTAGATAATATATCTAACTAGATTTTCTTTTCTTTAATTGGGGCCCTGTCATTATAAAACTGACAATGGCAGGTTCTGAGCAATTTGAGGACCTTGTGCCTGAAGAGGAGCAATTCTTGGAGGAGCAGCAGGTTAGAGCAAAAGATCAATAGAGTAGCTGTTATTTTATTTTGCTTGTGAGAACAAGTGATTTATTTTATTTTAACCTTAGCTTAAAATTGATGTAATGATTTAGGTACTCATGTATATTCTTTTACTATACTATTTTATTTTAATCTGCATATTTACTTCTTATTTGTATTGTGGTAGATTTGGATGTAGCATTTTACTTTTTCTTGCTTCCGCACTCTGATGAATATATATACTTAGTGAATAACTTCATTGTATTATTCAGGGCATATGCTTCTCTTATTAGTGGATTGGGGATTACACCTTAATCTAATAATAAGTATGAGATTTGCCAAAGTGGCACATCGCCTCTTGTTCTATTCTTGTGGATAACCAGGGGGCGGGGAGCCACATGTAGACTCTTAGTTTTTGTGTGTAGGAAGGTTTTAAAACTCTTCCCAAGTAATGCACCATTCCACCGTCAACTGTTTAGGGAACTTACACCTTAAACAATTTTATTGCGTGCGACAATGAGACTGGGCATTACATCTAATCATATCTACCTAATGGATGGTTCTTGGATCTGTGTGGGGATATTGACAATAATATCAGTTACTTAAGTTGGGGAGATTGTAAAGACCCACTTAAGTAGTAATAAGTGAAAATCTTAAATATTGAGATGCCTTTTCAGATAATAGTGGAGTTCCTGATAAGAAATCCAAAGTTATGCATGTTCAGGTAGGAGCACTCCCAAGATGAGTGACCTGTTGGGAATTTATCTTTTGAAGGAAAAATTGTGAGGCTTTTCAAGACAAAGTGGAGAACACCTTGGGGCTTAAGAGCTTGAATATGAAAATCTTTGTTAAACAATTTATCTAAGTATAATTTAGGTTGATAAATTATTAAGTTTTAAGATATCACAAATTATCTTAAGCAATAAAGAAGCTACAAAGCATCAATTAAAATGATAAAATCTATTAATTGTACATTTATAACTTAAGCAAAATATGAGATAAGTAAATATATCTCAAATAAAAAAACTACAAAAAAGGTTAAGCAATTTACAACTACTAAATATACAAGGAAAAGTCTTACTAAAAGGATCAATTACAAATACTAATTTTTTAATTAAAAGTGCAGAAAATGTAAAATAATACTAAAAATTAGCACCCTAACATTCTTATATAGAAAATCAAATATAAAAATAGAAAAACTACTGAAAAAATCATACTACTAAAAAATGCATAATACTGAAAAATATTGAAAAAAGATCTGAACTATACTGAAAAATGATTTAAACTATACTGAAAATAACTTAACCAAAAGTATTTTATTTTAATTGGATATGTGCCTAGATTAGTTCTGTCATAACAAAAACTATCTAAATATAGCCACTAAATAGAAAGCCCCGTATGTATCATCTAGATCACTAAAGCCTAAATCTAAACCAAACTATAGAATTAGACATGTATCATCCAAACCCTCTTATTATTAGATCTGAGTCAATTCTATCTTAAAAATAAAATTATAGAGGTAGACTAATTAGGACACACTCCACTGAATTTTCTTATATAAAATTACTGAAGTTACTAATTATTAATACCAATGTCATATGAATTTCTAAACTAATATAAAATATTCATCAAATATTCTGTCTCAACTAATGTATCAAAATAGTTAGGCTCAAATCACAAGGAAACAGTGCATATAAATCAAGGAAGTAAAGTAGTACTAAATAAAAATCTATGATATTATTTATTTTCTAATTTATTCATTCTAACTATTATGAGATTATACAAGCTCAGTGTAACGCCCCGTCCCGTCGCCGCGTGCAATTGAGGTAATTTAAGAACAATCGATGGCAGAATGGTGTGTGACTCAGGAAGGACTACTGAACCTTCCCAAATATTTCTCGACTGAACTGACTGAACTGCTGAATCTCAACCTGAAAAGAGAGCTGAGAACTAATCCTTAAGGTATGTGTAAAGTCCATATTTTAAGTATTAGATAAAATACTTATGTACATTAGATTATGAGTGTACTAAAATAAGAATCCAATATACATGAGTCTTAGCATTTCATATATGCTGATCACACACAATATTAAGTATATGTAGTAGTAAGTACATAGTACGGAAGCCAAAAGCATCCATCCAGATCATTCATCACAGAAGCTAAGTAAGGCATTCATCTCAGAAAGGAAAGAAAATGCATCTATAATTTAATTATTACAAACTGCTTGCATAGATAAAATAATAGTAAAAGTGTCTCTCACTCAAACTGAAAATAAAATTAAAGCAAAAAAGTAAATGATGATGCTGAGTCCACTAATGCTCCACACACTTCTCATGGGTCTTCTGCGAAGCCTTCAGAGGTTACTCTATATACTGATCTGGATCTAGCAAATTGCTGGATCCCAAAAGTACAACATGTTAGATAATAAGTCTAACATATTTAAAGCTACTATAAATATTTATAGTTATCTAAAGTTTAGCATTTAAATAATTTAACAAATACTGTAGAAAAGCACTAAATTAACTGAAAAGTTTAAAACGGCATAAAACTGAAAGTAAAGTAAGATAATAACTGAAAACTAAGTACTGAAAATAGGAAAAATGGTAAGGAAATTAAATTGAATAAATACTGAAATAAAACTGTATTGTATGCCACTGAATATATGTATATATATTTGAATATTCCATAGAACAGTATGCCACAAGTATGCAGGACTTGATGTCACGTGACATCCCACAGAATCCTAGGTGAGCGAACGCTCAGCTAGCAGATCCTAGGTGAGCACATCGCTCCGCTAATAGGTCATATATGAGCACATCACTCCGCTAATGTGGATATGCCTTATGCATTTCATGATATGCCAAGGCTTAAATAATTATATGCTTTAAATTATTAAAATCCAAAAAATCAAACTAAACTAAGTAATAAATCTATTTGTCTCACTTGTTCAGAATTCATCTAAATGAATTCTCACCTCTATCTTAATCTTACTGACATCATGGTTTTTATTGTAACTACATTCTAAATCATCATATGGGGAAATTGCATATAGATGATTTAACATGTCTTAGGAAGGGTGATTTTAACACTTAGTTTGTTTAACTGCACTTATTGATGCGCATAAGGATAAGAGACATAATCATTTTATCGTTTATTATCTCAAACTAAGTTATTAAATTCCCAAACTATAACACACATTGGGTTTGGGATGTTTATCCAGAACTGAGCTATACTTATCCAGTTACCTAGGATAAGTCTGTAACTCCACAGTTCTATTCAGGGTAAATCAACTAGTTCTATTTTATGCTGAGTAATTCAGCTCTATTTATATGCACTATCATCTCCATCGAATAACATTTCAAACTCTCATTCTAATAATTCTATTCAATAATTAAGAAGTAATAAACTAATGAATCCATTCTCCATTGTGGTAAATCCTACACAAATGGCTCCAATGAAGTGGCAAAATAGTTATTCAATTTAGGATAATTACCACAAGTGATAATCTCAATATAAGTCTTTTAGATCTTCTTACTATATGGCATAGGAACAATCATATATGGTTGTTAAGGTTCATTTAGGGTCCTTGTAATAGCCCAAGTTGTTATCCTAGCCAGTTAGGACTAACCTAAGTTCTGATTTTAATCCTAGTGCACTAATTAAGTTATTATGAGTACACCACTAAGATCTAGTTCAAATTAGGGGTCAAGTGGATTGAACCTTAGTTTTGGAAATTTTAGAAACCTGGAAATTGACCTAATTAGTTTATTATCAGATCAAAAATTGGACTTTGCCATTGGGCTCATTGCCCCCAAATTAGTTTATGGGTGATATTTTGGAGGCAATCAGAAGTTGTCGAAAATCTGTCAAATATTTTAATATATTTAAAATACCCCAGAAAATACCAAAATTAAGTACTCGTCAAAATTAAAATCTGACCCCATCATTACGTTCCTCACCCCTCAATTAGCAAGGGGTGAATATCTAAAATTTTCCTAAGGCCATTTAATAATTTAAATTTAATTAAGGAAATTAAAAATTTTAATTATAATAATTAATATTTTAAATTTCCATTAACGACACTGTCCACTCAAACTTGCACCGTCAGGGACCTGCCATTTGATCGGACGGCTAATCCGAGATGTCTGATCATCAGATCAAATGGTTGGGGCGACTTTTTCCTCACGAGAGTCGCTTGCGTGTCGCTCGCTAATATATGGTGTTTCCGCCGCGGCCGATAGATTGGCGCTGTAGCGCCCCACCCCATCGCCGCGCGCAAAAATAAACTAAATTCGGCGGAGGAGCGGTGCGCTACTTGGGAATGCATAACCCATTCTCCCCAAATAGTATAACTAAAGAAACTAGCCACACTGAAGGCTATTGACTCAACCCAAGAGGAGGGTCAAGAGTCAATACTTAAGATAAGAGTAAGATACTTATCCTAAGTATTAGACTAATATACACATTAGATTAAAAAGGCAAGTAAGGAATCCAATATATTTTAACAAATATCAGCATTTCTAGTATGCTGATCACATCACAATAATAAGTATAGTAATAGAATAATAGAGTGTGAAAGCTAAAACAAAATATTCAGAATACATTCATCACAGAACAGTAGTAAGCATTCATCTCAGAAAAAAAAGAAGTAAAATGCATCCAGAATTATTACAATGTATTTACTGAATAATACAAAAGTAAAGTTTAACTGATGAACTGAAATAAAAGCATAAAAATGACAAGGCTGAGGGTGGGTCTACTAAGGCTCCACAAAGTCCTCCTGGATCTCTTGCGAATCCTCTTGTCATTGCTCAACAAACTGCTCAGGATCTAGCAAATCGCTGGATCCCAAAAGTACATTGTGTTAGACAAGAAGTCTAATACATCGAAACTAGACTAAACAGTTCTAAAATATTTACAATATAATGGTAAAGTAAATAAAACTGCAGAAAAGCTGTAAAATAATTGAATAACCGAAACTATGTAAAATTGAGTAAAGTAAAACTGAACTGTAACTGAAAACTGAAAATAATAAAAAATAACAAATTATCTGAAACTGATATAAACACTCCCAACACTATGCTATATTCCACTAGAATCTTGCATCCGAATATACCACAATATTGTATGCCACTGATATATAACAAAATTATCACTGAACTGCTATGAGTCGTACAGTCCAATGTACACATACATCCAGTTAGAAATACAGTTTACTGTGATGCCGATGCATCCTGAAATTCTCCAGTTAGTATATGCAATATTTCGTAATCCATAAATCAGCACTGATACTTATACATCATCATTGATACTCATACATTATGCTTATGCTCATGCTCATGCTTCTAGACTACATGAGTTAGATCTAGAAATCTAGAAATACTTTGAAATCCAATAATGAATTCAAGGTCTCTATTGTGCAAAATTCTACTAAAAGGATTCTGACTCCTAAATTATAGTTTTGATAATTGGTTAAAGTTGAGATTTTACTTAAAAACTATTATATGGGAAAGTTGTATACACATGTTTAGCATGTTTCCAGGAAGAGTAGTTTTTAACACTTAGTTTGATTAAGCCACACCTAATGAAGCAATGTTTGATAGGAGGCATCACCTAATGGCAGTTTGTATCTCAAGCTAAGCCATTAAAATACTCAAATCACAAGCACACATAGCGTTCTAAAGAGAGTGACTTGAATAACAGAGTTTGCTTTAAGCACACCTATGGAAGCGATCTTCAATAAGAAGCATCACCTGATGGTGACTTTTATTCAAACAAACTAATGGTATAAGTCCCTAATTATAACACTCTTAAAATTGAATGATTTATTCTAAGTGGGACTATATCCGACTAAACTCGCAGGATAGAACACATACATAATCCTACATTAAGATGAATCAACCAATCATGAATACTACTAAAATAATTCAGCACCTTGGGCACACTCTACTGTACCCAACCAATAATCTGGGTTCAAATGATTCTATTTATTCAATAATGATTTATCAAAGCTATCAATCCTTATTCTAATTAGGTGAATCCTACACGATTAAGGATGTGATCAAAAGATCACTCAATACAATTTTCTACCACAAGGGAGAAGTTTCATTCTAAATGCTTTAGGTGGTTCCTATCATGAGGTGCTAAAATCAACTTCTAAGGTTAGGAAGGATCATCTAAGATTCTACCTCAATAAATTACAAAGGTTCTTCCTACCTCAATGTGTTAATATTTAAGATCTTTTAAGCATTTCAAGAACGATCCTTTAGCAAGATCCTTGAGATCTAACTCTTCTATTACTCAAGCAAACATTCAAGGTTTACTTATGAACTTGGATTAAAGTGATCAGATTAGATAATTAAATATATCTGATTCTATTCTATTCTATAATTATGGGATGAAATCAAAGATATTATTAGAGTTAGATCATTTCATAAATCATTAAAATTTTCTTATCCATCTTATGCTAATAGTCTTATATAAGAGAAAATCAAAGATCTAAAGCTTATATTCAGATGATTCAATCAACAGATTTAATATTAATCTTAGCGCTTCTAATTCAATGATTTAAGATTAATACTAAATCAGATGCATTATTGGAATAATGCTAATTTACAATCAAGTCATTTGATTAAGTGATTAAGGATTTAGATCCTAATCAAATAAGTTAGGGTTTAACCCTTATCTTTACCCAATTAAGATCAGCTGTTGATTTATAAATCAAATGTCAAATTAGTAGATTATTGATGTATTATTGGTGGCAATCTCAGATAGGGATCAAGCATTAATAACTAGATCAAGATCTTAAGATTTCTTAAGGTTAATTAAGGATTTTAATTACTTAATTCAAGTTTGTTAAATAGATTAATTGTGTATTAGCATAAAAGAGTTAAGTTTGTTCACATCACTATTATAAGGCATATTAATAGAAAAATTCAGAGAAACAAAAGGTAATTAGTGCTAATCAAACCTTAATCCAAAATAAAAAGATTAGCACCCAATTACAAATCTAACTAATGGAATTTTATATAACTTGGTAGATAGAATCCATACAATTATGTGAATAATCAAAGACTAAGTTTACTAAATTTGGGTAATCAAAGATGCTAATTTTTACTAATCATGCAATTACAAGATTAGGGCATAATTAAGAATACATAAATTAAAAAATTAAACCACCTAGCACATACATTCTACAAGACATAAGGAACACAATGGCATCTAATTCATATAATTTGGCTAAGTATATATACTAATCTACCCTAATTAAGTTTTGCAATAATTAGGCTAATCCAGAAAATCCAATGATTAAAAGCTCAATATTGTTTTATATTCTGATTCTTTATAATTTTTTGATCAATTTGGTATATAAGATTTTAGGGTTTGGATCAATGGATCAAAAGTTATCATACTAATTTAATTTGTATTTTTCTAATTAAATTTTCCTATGATTTAATTAATTGAATTATTTTCCTTAAATAAAATAAATCTAATTAATTAGATTTAATTAAAATGGGCTTGACTCATTAATAAAAGGCGTGGGTCGACTGGGACCCGTGAGACCCGGGACTATCGCACCGTGCGGGTCATGGGTTGGCCCGACCCACACAGTTGCTTTATCCCCGACTCCTCGTCCTAACGAAATATTCGATTAGGGAAATCCTAATCGGCCAATCTCACGCATCTCGGTCACAGAACAACCAACCAACGATCGCTACACATTCATCCGTATCTAGACGCATTGATGGGGACCCGAATCCCTCTGTGAGGTGGTCTGGATTACCCAGACCTTACTCACTCGAGAGCATCCTCAATGGAGTTAATGTGGAGAGACAATTCTCCCCATAGAAGCCATGATATGCCCAGGGATCGTTCCTTATACCTTCAGGGAGGTGAGGCAAATTGAAGTCCTCTGGCCTGAGAGTCTGAGGTGGGCTGAATCGCTGGGTCCTTACTCGGACCCAGCTTTTTTAGAGGACTTAGCCTGATCGATCAAAATCAATCGATCAGAGCTAGCTTAGGATGCAATTATGATAGCAATGAGTTTGATTCTGCAATACGAGCAATTACGAATCAAAAGGAGTAAATTCTGAGCCTCATTGGCTCAGAACTAACAAACTAAGATACCTGGTTCGACGGTGATGGATGGACCGATCGACAGAGAGGAAGGCAGGGGCTGCAGAGCTTCAAATGAACACACTTAGGATTCTTGAATGCTAGTAATATTTTCTATCAGTGGTACGCACACTAGGGACGCCTAGGGAAGCTCGAGAAGGTCGAAAATGGCGGAGGGAAGCTTGACATCAATTGATTAGCAAATATCATATGGAGCAATACTGAGGCAATTTATAGCCTCAGCAGGGTATGGAAAAACTTCTAAAGGCATTGGATTAGGTTGGGAAGGCTTGAGAGATCAGGCCATGGCCAATCCTCAATTTTCTAATTTGAGCTCGGTTGGACCATGAGGCCCGATCAGGACTCCAAGCCATAACGAGAGGAATCCTAACGATCTACTGAGGTGGACACGGGAGTGGGAGACAGGGTTTGCAGTCGGCAGCATGGGGGAGATACCCTATCGGGCGCGAGCGAGAGAAAGACAAAGGTCCATAGCAGCAGAACCTTCAGATGCAGTTTGATCTATTGATCAGATGGAGCTACGTTTGGGAAGGCTCGGATCCTAACGGTCGATCACGGGAGCGATCTTGGCCGTAAGATCAGTCGGGCAGATCCAATGGCTGATCCACGGCTCCGCGGATCTTAGATCCCGGCCGTAGGATCCACGGAAGGAATGGTGGGATGGAACGGGACTCCGTTGTCATGCGACCCGGGCTCCATAGCGGATCGCCCACGGTCCGCACAACAAATCCCAATGGGTAAATTAGTTGAGGGTAGATTTGTAAAATCAAATTACTAGAAACCCTAGAATGCAATAAGACTAATTTAATATCAATTAAATTATGGTCTAAGTGATCTCCAAATTATACCAAACTTCATCCCTAACTAATTTGGGAGTGAGGAGTTTAAAAATGTAATCAGATTTTAATTATAAGATCAAAATTATTTATGTCTAGTTTAGGGCATCTAGACTAATCAAAATATCAATTGGACTTTGAGAAGTCTAATTGACTTCAAACTTTTTGGATTAGCTTAACTTGATATTATAAAGCAATAAAATTAAAGCTTAATACATGATTAAGCTGAGAATTAATCATGGTAATAGCTTAGAGGTTTTACAAGTGCCCTCGAAGCTTCTACCATGGCCTTTTTAAGACCCATTGGATAGCTGGCGTGCCCTAATTTTGGCGCAAGCTGTGATCCGAGGTGCCGATCCGAACCTTCGAAACCTAAAGTCCCAAACAACCATCCGTCCACAGGTACCTCTGCACCTCGATCCTCTTACGCCTTTCCTTGATTATTGTTTCACAACTCAATTTTGTGACCTGGATTGCCGATCGAATGGACCCGATCACATTCGATTGGGTTCGATCAAGCCATTTTGAGCAGTCATCTTCAGTTCCTGCCACATGGGACTAAACCCTAGTCACAAGGGCTGGTGCTTTCTCACTGCTCTGTGCACTACATGTGTCAGTTCAGCCGCCGGCATGTAGGCCTCATTGAGGGCTATCATCGGCCGTGCGGGCTGAGTCCCCTCGCTGTCGGGAAGGCCGGCTAAGGTCATGCACTAGCCTCCCCTGCGGGCACGAGCGAAGAAGGATAGCGCTCTAGGTCAAGCCGGGTGAACCCGAGCTTGACTCGTCTATCACGGGTGCGGCGCGTGCCGCTTTTGGATGCGGGTCCCACCTTCCGCAGACGAAGAGACTAGTGGGACCCGCTGTTCTGCTGTGTGTATCCACTGATGTTGCGTGTACGTGTGGGCCCCGCCACTGCACCCTCTAGTAAAGACAGTTGGGGACCGCCTTGCCCAGCTGTCAGGATAAGTTTTGGCGTCACTGTCCTGTGGGTCCCAGCCTCTATTTTGTGGGGCCTGCCGCTTAATAAAATACATTAATTTAATATATTATGTATAATTATTTAAAATAGCAAGGTTAATTTAATTCAAATAAATTAAATTAAATACAGAACTTTAAACACTCATAACATTAATCTATAATTCTAAATTTATTAAATATATATTTCATTTTGCTCAAAAAAATGAGAGGAATATTATGGTACTGTCAAATTTCTCGTATGATACTTATTTAATATAGTGAAATTTTGGGATCTCCACACTTGAACCAAAACCTTAAGAAACTACAAGCATCAATAACTTGTTACCTAGTGACCCAAACCTAGTCAATATGGGTATTATTTTAATCAGGAGAATGTCTAGATTAATCTGGTAGTATTAGTTTTGCTATTAGGTCATTAGTTTGACTAATCACTTTTAGGACCCTTCCTTAATTACCCTAGATGACCTAAAACTTTATTTGGCCATAATTTAGTCAATTGGATTCCAAATGAGGTCATCAAATATACCATTTAGATTAGAAAAACCTAATTAACAATAAACTAAAATAAAATTTAGGTTTTGACCCTAGAAAACCTATTTAGCCCTAACCACCCTAGAACTTTATTAGGACATAACTTGACTAATTGATAGCCAATTTGGGTATACTCCTAGTTAAAATACTCAGTGTGTTATAGGGAAGCTATAGCTATTGAGTTTGCTAAATTTGGACATCAAATGGAAAAGTTAGGTTTTGGACCATTTACTAAATCCTAAATTACATAATTGAACCCTAATATTGGAATGATCATAACCTAACAAATAGACATCATAATTTAGTGTTCTTAGACTCCATATAATCTTTAGATAGTAAACAACAATAAACTGAATAAATTTTTAGACTTGACTAAGTAAAATTACCAAATTGCCTTTTAGGTCAAAATCTTTAAATTGAACATATAGGACTTAACAGTTGTCCAATTTTGAAGTACTTACTATCTATCTTTATGTTAGATAGAAATGAATCTTTTGATATCAAGAAAATCTAATTTGGAGCCCTTAATCAAAAAGTAGCATTTTAGACCCTGTAAGTAAGGGCAAAATAGTCATTTTGCCCAAAATTTAGGTTAAGTGTCCTTAACTTCTAAAATATTATTTAAATCATTAAAATTAATAATAAAACTAATTTGTAATCAATTTAGGCCCTTAATCCAAATCATAAAGTAATTTGATAAAATTCCCATTTTAAGTCTTTAAAATCATAAGTAAAATTAATGCCTTCTAACTTAGCGCCAATCACACCTTCTAACCTCTTTGAGTAAATTAGAACAGTACATAAAGATAAATTATAATAACTATTATCAACTCTTAAAATTCCTTAATTCATCCATTAGGAGCTTCTTTAGGATCTGCACCTTCACCTTAGGATCTCTTACTTAAGATTAGAAATAAATACTATGTTAGACTTCATTCATTGAATAAATAGGTTATTCAATAAATGAAACCTTAGTTTTATTAGTTTTTAAATTTTCATACTTTAATTATAATTATTTTATCTTCTAACTTTAGATTAAGACTAGGAGATCGTCATATTAAGCTTGATTATGCTTAATATGGATAACCTTGATTATTAGTTAACAATTAGACTTAAACCTTAGTCCTTAGGCTTTACCTTGGGATTATGGAGTTATACTCAATTTGTGGTGTTTGATTCATAATCCTTAGCTTTAGTGAATCTTGATAAAATCCTAGCTTAGAGCATCTAAATTTATCAAATAGGATGTATTGATTACTTATTTAACTTGTAAGTGATATTGATTAAATTAAACTAGAACTTGATCAATTCTAATTACTTTTAACTCATAAGGTCATATTTTTAAGTTATCTTGATAGTAGGAATTAGAAATCCTAAATTTGTATAGCTTAGAATAGCTAGAATGGACTAAATACTTAATAATGGATATCACCTGTATGTAGTAGAGTCCCTTGCTTACTATTGATTTACTTATTGTTTTTGCATTTCTTGTACTTTGTGCCATTATCTTGAATATGTCATACAAGATAATACTACTGTATAAAATATAAACATAGAATAATTAGGATTATATTTGTATTGGGTTCAGTTTCTGGTTGGTTCTTGTGCACTTTTACCTCCACTTGATAGGGGATAAGGAGAAATAAGGGATAACTTATCATTACTCAATGAGGAGTGTTGTGTTAAGTTGGAACACAAACAGTCTTGCAGATGTGCTTGACTCCTTAGTCACTTCTGGATGTGTCCACAGAAGTAAAGTAAAATAACTAAAACTCATTGCATGTGTATTTTCTACCTCCTCAATTCTGTTTCTGCTTCTGCCATAGCCCAAAAAAGCTATGGGAATTTATTGTGGCTCGATTAGCCAACCCTTCTAATATGGCAGTCTTTATATTCTTACTTTTTATTTTAGTGTTACCTTTACTGCAAACAACTTTTACTTTACCTGCTTACTTGTACACTTATAGGATGCTAGATTTCTTTCTGCTTACTTATACGTATTACAGTTAGATTACTTATTTTAAATCTGTATAATTCATATGATCAATAGAATGCTTATGATGAGCCTTTTCTTTCAGTATATTCTTTACTTTACATTTACTTATATACCTAACCTTATCACAGCTTTGGTGTTGAGGTATATTCTTTTTCTCACATATTACTTAGTTATAAATGTCTTTATTTATAGCTTATTCCTTCATTTGTATGCTTATTGCACCCATATGCTTTACTTATTTTATAGTATAAGTAAAATGGTGATATCATAAAACTTATAAATTTAAGCAGTATAAAATATACTTAGACAATATGTCTAACTAGATTTTTCTTTTCTTTTGCTGAGGCCTTATCATTGTGAAACCGACAATAGTAGATTCCGAGTTATTCGAGGTAGTCGAGCCTTCTGAAGATTAGATTCAAGAGGAGGAGTGTGCTGCCGCTGGAGATCCCTTGCTTAGCTTCTCTTTTATTCTTATGAGGATGAGAGCTTTATTTTTCATTTAAAGCTTATATAAATGTTTATAATAATATAGGTACATATATATATATATATATATATATATATATATATATATATATATATTTTACTGTACTATTTTATTCTAAGATGCACATTTTTTCCTTACTTGTATTGTGGTGAATTGGATGTAGTATTTTACCTTTCTTGCTTCCGCACTTAGTGATTGTATATACTTAGTGAATGATTCTGCTGCATATATTCAGAGCACATCCTTCCCTTATTAGTGGATTGAGGGTTTTACCTTAATCTAATAATAAGTGAGAGATTTTCCAAGAGTGGCACACCTCCCCTTGACCTAATCTAGTGGATTAGGGGTGGGGCGCCACATTTGGTATCAGAGAATACCATAATGTGTCATATTGGAATTTGTATTTTCTCTTCACCTAATGTATTGTTCTTCCACCATTTAGTCACTAAGTAAATACTTGAACTACATCCAAGGTGCCATAATCATGTTCTCAGAATAGTAGGCATAAAATGAAAGTACATATATAAGTAAGATAAAATGCTCAAATACAAAACTCATATATTACAGAAAACTTAAAGAAATATGACTACTCAACTGAACTAATAGACCTTGATTAAACTTATGGAATCATTAGACAATTAAAGATGTCAATCTAAGAGTACTTCAAAAGGTTTGAGTCCATATGAGAGTTTGACTTCCAGTTTGGCCAACGATATGGAAGGTATGTTGAGGGAGTATCAAAACAAGGAGGACGAGTGTTGGATCGGATGCTTCAGCATGCCATCTATAGAGGATTTGACTTTCCTATTTTAGCCAAGGAGTGGCTAAATCGAGTAAGCTTCATTCCTGAAGCAATAGAGTGTTCTGAAAACACCCGAGTTACCCTGATGTCCCTTCTTCTTCAAGACCATGCTGAAGACTGGTGGGTCGATACTTACTGGGAACTCACCCATAAGCAAAGAAGATAGCAACAAAAAGTTACTTTCGAAGACTTCCATCTCAAGTTCACTACAGAGTATATTAGATAGATGTGTTATATGAATGCTCTATTAATTTCTTTTATGGTCTCTATTATATCTTTTCAATTTCATGCATTCCAAATTAAAATGAGTAGCAAAAGGACGAGTACATTTTGCTTCCTTAAACTCTGAAATGTTATTATTTTTCTAAATTTAGGGAAAACTATGAATCCCACACAGTCACCATCTCCCACTGCATCTGGCAGCTTGTCCAATGAGCTAAACGCACTGCTTGAGGCAGTAAGACTTATAATAGATTCACATACCAAATGGACCAAGAGAATGGTAGACTCTTAAGCTCAGTAGGTTGAGAGAATGAAAAGGTTGCTGACAGCCCATATAAATTAAAATTGCCCTACTTCTGAAGTAGCCTCTGAACCCTACTACTCCTTCCAACACCATGTGTAGTCCGCAGATGGACTATTGCACAACTTCCTCCGCTTGAGACCCCCCACCTTTAATGAGAGCCTTTCAGCCATCGATGCTGCCAGTTGGCTGAAGATGGTGGAAAAGAATCTTATTAGCATCAAATTCCTCGAATCTAAAGTGATTCAGCTTACCACCCACCATCTATAGGATGAAGCCGAGTACTGGTGGGATACTACCCGCAGCACCCAGTTCGCTGATATCAGCATTGAAGACATCATGTGAGATCAATTCATTGAAGAATTCCAAGCTGAGTATATCCCCATATCTGCAAAACACAATTTGGGGGATATGTTCCTAAACCACAGCAAGGGAATCGCTCCATGTCAGCATACAAAATTGAGTTCCAGCATCTTGCAAGGTTCCCCACCAACTTGGTTCCACAGCGACAGATAACTGCCACCGATTTCAGTGTGGACAACAAGCTTATATTAGAAGACAAGTTGTGCCCCTCCGTCTGTCAGACTTCACAAAGCTCCTGGAAACAACCAAAGTGGTGGAGCAGGACCAAGAAGTAGAAGGACCCAAAAGGAGCATTGTGTCAACCTCTTACCAGTGTGACAACCCAAAAAGGGCCAGAGTGTACCAGCTCAAAGCCGAAGCTCCGCCCGTCAATCTCTTCAATGGCTGCACTCGACCTCATCCTTATGGTCAGTGCTACCATGGGACTGACAAGTTTTATAACTGAGGAAGGCCAGGTCACTCCTACTTTCAGTGTAGGTTCACATATATGATCGATGGTGATCAAATTAATTCCTCAAAGCATTGACAAGTCTTCAACCTATACCAAAGGAACCCCTAGCCGACAGCAGCACTACCTTCTTCCACCACTCAATAATGCAAGACAACCATTGTCCCTCGCCCAAATGCTTCAAGACCACCATCACGACAGACCTACAATAATGGGCCTATCAGTCCTGCTAGTGTCTATGCCCTCACTCCAATTGAGGCTACTGAGGATAATTATTTGGTATCAGGTGCACACTTTTGAACCCATCTATTTTTACAGTTACTACTTGCTTAATGCAGTTAGCAATTTATTGAATCTATAAATAAGTTTAATATGTGTAAATGACAAACCTTATAGCATACTATTTGATACTGGAGCTAGTCACTCTTTTGTTTCTGAAAGTTGGACAAAGTCCCTCAACTTACCACTTTATCGCATAGCAAATCCTGTAAGCATTGGGTTGCCATTTGGAGCCCATATGCCAACTTGCCAATTTTGCAAAATACAAATTCTTATTGGAGATAAGGAGTTCTAAGTCAAACTCATAGTTATACATATAGCAAATTTTGATGTAATTCTGGGCATGAATTAGTTAAGCCAACATAATGCCACTATCAATTGCCAAAAGAAGAAAATTATCTTAGGTAGTGATAGTAAAGTCAAATCGTTCGTCGACAACTTTAGTGCCCGAGCTTCATTAATTAATGCCATGGAAGCCAAGAGGCTAGTAAAGAAGGGTTTTAGAGCTCACCTAGTAACAATACTAGGTGAAAAAGAAAGACGGTTTGATGCGTATGTGTATCGACTACCGTGAGCTGAATAAAGTCACAATCAAGAACAAGTACCCATTGCCTCGTATAGATAACTTGTTCGATCAACAGTCAGGAACCAAAGTGTTATCAAAGATCGACCTGTGATCGGGCTATCATCAACTGCAAGTCAAAGACTCGGATATTGAGAATATAACATTTAGGACTCATTATGGACACTATGAGTTCTTAGAAATATCATTTAGGTTAATGAATGCACTTTCAATATTCATGGATCTAATGCAGTGCATTTTCAAACCCTACCTTGATAAGTTTGTCATCATCTTCATCGATGATATTCTGACTTACTCCAAGAGCAAAAAAAGCATGAGAACCACCTAAAAACAGTACTGGGTAAATTGCGTGACCACGAGCTTTATAATAAGTATTCCATATGCAAATTCTGGCTCAACTCAGTAGCTTTTCTGGGGTATATTGTAGATGCCCAGGGTATTAGAGTTGATCAGAACAAAGTCAGTGCCATTCAAGAATGGGTACAGCCAAAGTTAGTCACCGATATCACAAACTTCTTGGGCTTAGCTGGTTACTATAGAAAGTTTGTGAAAAAATTTTCCCAGATAATATCTCCACTAACCAAGTTAACCCAGAAGGCTATACCATTCGACTGGTCTCCAACATGTGAAGAAGCATTTTAAACACTAAAAGATGCACTTTCCTCTGCTCCAGTTCTAGTTCTTCCTAAAGAAGGGTCGAACTACGAAATCATTACCGATGCTTCTGGAATAGGCTTGGGTGCTATACTAATGCAAGATTGGAAGGTCGTTACTTATGCTTCCGGCTAATTGAAGACACATGAAAGGAACTACCCCGTCCATGACCTCGAGCTTGCAATAGTAGTGTTTTCCATAAAGATTTGGCTTCACTCTTTATATGGACTCCAGTGTTCCATATTCACCGACCACCAGAGCCTTAAGTATATATTCACTTAGAGGGAGTTAAATTGCAAGAATAGAAAATGGCTGGATCTAATAAGAGATTATGACATAGATATCCAGCATCATCCGAGAAATGCGATCATTGTAGCTGAGGCGTTTAGCCATCATGCTACCATCAAGTCCATCATTTCGGTGAGCTCGCTAGAAGAAGAGTTTTGTAAATTGGACATCAAGCCTGTGCGTGGTGATCTATTAAGTGAGATGATCTCTATGACCAGTGTAGAACCAACCTTCCACAGAGATAATTATATATCCCAAATAAAGGATGAGGACTACTTGAACTTCAAATTTGCAATCGAAAGTGGTCATTGTCTAGAGCTAAACTTTCAAAAGGGCGATATATATATATATATATATGAATAATCGTCTTTGGATGCCTTAATCAATGCATCGTGAAATTTTAATTGAAGGTCATAACTCCAGGTACCAGGTGCATCCAGGAAACTCAAATAGTATCAAGATTTGAAGCAATCCTTTTGGTGGCCTGGAATGAAGTAAAGTATTACGATTACATTACGAAGTGCCACGCTTACAATCTAGTTAAGGCAGAGCATCAAAAACTCGGTGGTCTAATTCATCCCCTTGAGATTCTCGAATGGAAGTGGCTGGATATATCGATAGACTTCATCATGGGATTGCCTTATACAAAGTCTAGAGCCGATCCTATATGGGTCATAGTTGATCAATTGACAAAGTCTGCTCATTTCATTCACATTTTTCAAACAGACTCAATCGAGAAACTTGCTAAACTCTATATTAAAGAGATATTCAGGTTGCACAGAATCCCCAAATCAATAGTATCTAATATAGACAGTATATTTACCTCCAAGTTCTGGTAGGCAGATCATCAAGATCTGAGAACAACCCTAGCAATGAGCGCAGATTTTCATCCGCAAATGAATGGGTAGATAGAGCGAGTAAATCAGGTTCTTGAAGATCTGCTTAAACTATGTATCCTTAGACTATGTATCCTTGATTTCATTGGATTTTGGGAATATCACCTCCTGGTAGTGGACTTCGTATACAACAACAATTTTCAAGCCATCATAAAGATGGCTCCATATGAAGCCCTGCATGGTAGAAAATATAGCACTCCATTAGCATGGTCTGAAATGGGCAGTGTTCAGTTGTATTGATCATAATTAGTCGAAGAAACTACTAAGAAGGTCCAGCTAATTCAACAGCGGATTCGTACAGCTTATGACAGTTTGAGCAAATGCCACGACATTCATCACCATCCTCTAGAATTTAAAGTTGGAGATATTTCTGACTTAAAAGTTAGTCCAATGAAAGGAGTCTTCAGGTTTGGCATAACAGGGAAACTCAGTCCCCATTATGTCGATCAATTTGAGGTAGCCGCCAAAGTAAATTCTTCCGCCCATAGACTCAATCTTCCCGATGCCTTTACAGCCATGCACAACGTGTTCCACATATTGTCATTAAGAAGATGCCTTAGGGGCACCTATCATTTGATTTAATTTCCAAAAATGTCCTCATCAGTATCTATACACAGATCCAAGAATCATCTATTCGGTAGATAGGACTAAAGGTGACCCCTACAGGTTCAAGAGATACCCACAACCATGTAGTACCTTAATCATCATGGGTTCAAGAAGCTACTCACATGAAGTGGTATTTTGCCCTATATGACACATAGCTTCTATCTGACACCCTATGGCCTGCATTAATACCATTTATAATAGCCCAAACTCTTAAGTACCAAGGTATTGTTCGCATTGGCTAGAAAGGCCTCATAATTTTTCCCTCAGAAGATAACTTCCCAGTAGGTCACCCATCCTGGGAGCGCTCCCACATGAGCAGGCTAAGCTTTGGAGTTTTTATCAGGAATTCCACCATTATCTGAAAAGGCACCTCGATGTTTAAAAGTTTCACTTATTACTACTTAAGTAGGTCTTTACAGAATGTACTTAGGAAAATGAGGTGAACATGTGTCGTAAATATCCCAATCTCTTTACCCTAGGTACCTCCTTAGCTCCTTGTCATTTCAATTCATTTTCTTAGATTCAGTGTTATTTCTTTTCACTGAGGACGACATCATTCTTAAGTGGTGGAATTTGTAATAACCTAAGTTGTTACCCTAGTCAATTAGGATTAATCCAAGTCCTCAATTTAATCTTTGTGCACTAATTAAGTCATTAGGAGTACACCACCAAAATTTAGTTCAAATCAGGGGTCAAGTGGATCAAACCCTAATTTTGGAATTTTCGAAAACCTTGGAAATTAACTTAATTAGTTTAACCCCATATCAAAAATTGGACTTTGTCATTGCGCTCATTGCTCCTAAATTATCTAGGGGTGATGTTTTGGAGGCAATCGGAAGTCGTTGAAAATCTGTCGAATATTTTAATACATTTTAGATACCCCAAAAAATATAAAAATTAAATACTCGCAAAAATCAAAATCCGACCCCACTATTGCGTTCCTCTCCCCTTAATTAGCTAGGGGTGAATATCTGGTATTTTCCTAAATCTATTTAATCATTTAAATTTAATTAAGGAACTTTAAAATTATAATTATAATAATTAATATTTTAAATTTCCATTAATGGTGTTGTCCACTCAAACCCGCACGGCTAGGGACCTGTCATCTAATCAAATAGCTAACCTGAGCCATCTCATCATTTAATCAGATGGCGGGTGCGTCTTCTCCATCGCGGGAGTCGCCTGCGTGTCGCTTGCTGACACGCAACGTTTTCACCGCAGTCGATAAATTGGTGCCCTCGGAGCTTCCACCGTGGCCTCCTTAAAACCCACTGGGTGGTTGGTGTGCCCCAATTTTGGCGCAAGCTGTGATCTGAGGTGCCGGCTTAAACCTTCAAAACCTAAAGTCCCGAACAACCGTCTGTCCATAGGCACCTCAATCCTCTTACATTTTTTCTTGATTGTCTTTACACAACTTAAGTTTGTGTGGGGCCCCGTACCCTCTGTGGTCATGCTAATGTTGGGATTAACGTAATTACGGTGAATACGGTCTCCAACTATGACAAATCTTCTAATTATAGTTGAGTCAGGTATAAACCCAACCTACCTTAATTAGAAGATTCGTCACCTAGAACTGAAGATCATACATCAAAATATCAAAGTAGCAAATGCAGAAATAAGAATACAACATCTACATTACAGCATAATAAAGAAAGTAAAATAGTGAGTCAGCTCAATATAATAGTGCAGGAAGTAAATATATCAAGGATATGAATTTATCACAGACTAAAGTTAAAATAAAAAAGGGACACTCATCCTCACAACTAAAAATAAAGCTAACTAGCTATGCTTAACACCAGGAAGGTCCTCTTTTTGGCCAAGCTCCTATCTAGCATGAACCTCAATGAACAGCTCTGAATCTGACATTGTCAGTATCACAAGGCTAAGGCCCCAGCCAAGAAAATAAAACTTACAGTTAGACAAATTATTTAAGCACATTTTAGGCTAATTTAAATGGAACTGAACATTTTAAGATATTACATCTTACACTAAGCATATAAGTAAGTAAGATACAACAAGCTACAAGATTAGGATGGCTAGAAATTAGCATTTATAAATACTCAAAATAAAGTATATAGAATAACAAACCTCAACCAGAAGCTGCATAAAGGTTTAAGTAATAATTAAGTAATAACTGAAAGTATTAAAAGTAAACTCATCATAATATACTTATAATTATATGAATACGTGCTAATTTTTATAATTAAATCTAAACTTAAGTATAAGAAAACTGAATAAAACTAGCATCCTACATATGCAAGCACTGAAAGAAACACGGAACTGAAAGTACTGAGTTGACATGAACTACAAAAGTGTACAGAAATAGTGAAAATGCAAGTAAAACATATGGCTAAACAAGTCACTGCACTGGAACTGAATTGAAAGTAAATGTATTCCTAAAGTAGCACTACCGTAATAGAAATGAGCCAAACATGGCCAATGTATAGAAAATTCAACATGTATCCCCCTAGCCAAACACAAAGCTAGGTCCGAGTTAAACTAATAAACAAAGATATGTGTCCCCCTAACCAAGCACAGAGCTAGGTCCGAGTCTAATCCTTAACCACAGGATTGAACTGAAGAGGCAGACTAAATTAGAAAACCCTCTACTATACTGAATGAACTGAATAAAGTAAAATTATGTTTATGAAAATTCAAATCTAACATAAGGTACTCATCAAATATTATATGTCCAACTAATATGTCTAAGGAAAATGGCTCAAACATAAGGTATACAAAGCAGTAATAATCAAAGAAGCAAGAGATTCAACTAAACATGTGTGATATCTGTTGTTATCTAATTTAGTTTGTTATATCTATTATGGGCCAATACAGGCTTGGGATCTCCATTATCCAAGTATCCTATAAAATCACAGATTTATAACCCTAAAATTAACATTAAAGCTTAACAGCTCTAATTCATAATCAGAAGTGACGACTATAAGGGTTAAGTAAATCAATGACTAAATTGAAGTATTTAAATAGCCCAACCCAAATCTTGATTATGCCACTCAAGATTAAGGATTCTGGACTTAAACTCCAATTTGAGGTTCAATCCTGAATCCAAGGTATTAATCCTCTAAGGATCTAAAGGCTCACACCCACTCATTAATTTAAAGATAAAAAATCTTAGATGCTGAAAGATTGAGAAACTATGATCTTAAAGTAAGGTTAAGTCTATGATTATAAGACAAAATAATCAAATAAGAACTTAAGAATCTAGGATCTAAACTAAATCTGTAGAATAATCACTTTATTCTATAGGTTGAATCAACCTGAACCCACGAGAAGGATTCAAAAAGATTAAACCAAACAAGAAATTCAAGAATAATATGATACAATTCAAATGGATTACTATGGATAATCACTACGGATCAAATATCTAAGTCTTAGGTTTAATCACTTGAGACTTCAGATTAGATTTAGAATTAGGGTTTTCATTAAAATAATCTCTTAAGAATAATTATTATGATAAGTTACTGATAAAGCTCTTAGGACTAGTTTCATAAGATTAAATTCTATTACTCAAGATTAAAATAAGGGTCTAAGATCATCTCAAGATTTTACTAATTACTTAAGAGAGTTTTAAGAAGATTTTAGATTAAACCATCTAAATAAATTAACTAGGTCTAAAAACTAAGCAAATAAATCTTACTACATTATAATACTAATTAGAAGCATATTAATGACACTTTTATGGTTTAAGGGTTCTTTGTAACAACCCTAAGTTGTTATCATGCAAAATATAGATTTCTTAATCAATTTTTAGCTTAATTTCCTTTAGAACATCAATTTAAGCCTAACTAGAAGATTTGAAGTCCATTGGACTTCTTTAAGTCAAATTTGCAATTTGATCAATCTAGATGCCTTAATCTAGACCTAAAATATTTTAATCTCAGAATTAAAATCTGATTGCATTTTTGAATTCCTCACCCCCAAATTAGCTAAGAGTGAAAATTTGGTGCAATTTGGAATTCATTTGGACCATAATTCAATTTAAATTAAAATGGTTCAATTGCATAAAAGAGTTCCAAATAATTTAATTTTGCAAAAATACCCATTTAACTAAATTAACAGCCGGGATCTGCTGTGCGGACCACGGGCGATCCGTTGCGAAGCCCGGGGCACACGACAGCAGGACCGTTCCGCCCTTTCAATCTACAGTCATGATTCAATCCCACGGAACCGCCGATCCGTCGTTGGATCTGTCCCGTGGATCCTACGGTCGGGATCGCTCCTGCGATCGGCCGTTAGGATCTATGCGATCCCAGCCGTAGCACCTTCTGATCGATCGATCAGACGGCATCCAGGCCACCCGACACTGTGGATCATCGTCTTCCTCCCGATCGCGCACCCGACAGGGAGAATCCCCATACTGCCAGCTGCCCAGCTTGTCCCCCACTCTCCACGCCAGCTCAGCAAGCCGTTATAGCAGGGAGCTCCCGGTCGGGGCTAGCGACCCGACCGAGCTCAAATAGGAAACTTGAGAGCTCGGCCAAGGCCCGACCTCTCGGGCCTCCCCAGCCCGAGCCAGTGGCTCCAGAAGCTTCCCTAAGCTCAGCCAAGGCTATAAATAGCCCCAACTTCACTTCAATTGACCCTTTGCTGATCAATTGAAGCCTCTGTAATTCGCCACCATTGTCGATTGCCGAAGCTCCTTCCAGGCGCTCCCGTGCTTCTGAACCGCTGATAGTAGGCTCTCCTGGAGTTCAGGAACCTTCGCAGCATTTGGAACCGCAGCTAGAGCCAGCCGAGGCCCCAGTCAAATGTTCCGAGCCAATTTGTCAAACCAGGTACTCCAGTTGCATGTCCTGAGCTAATAAGGCTCAAACCTTATTCCATTTGATGTGCTGTTGTACTTATTATCGATACGAACCCAGCCATATCGTAATTAGGGTCTAGGTTAGCCCCGATAGATCGAATCGATCGATCGGTTCAAGTTTCTTCTGGATCGCCTCGGTCAAGTAAGGACCCTGCGATTCAGACCCCCAGACCAGAGGGCTTCAATCCACCTCACCTCCTTGATGGTGTAGGGATCGAGCCCGGGGTCTGGCATGGCCCCTGTGGGGAGAATTATCTCCCCACAGTAACTCTAATGGAGGGATCCTCGAGTGAGTAAGGTCTGGCTGATCCAGACCGTCTCACAAAGGGGCTTCGAGTCCCAATCGACGCGTCTAACCACGGTGATGGAGTAGCAATCGAATGCTGGCCGAGCCGTGGCCTGGATGTGCCAGAATTTTGGCGATCAGGGTTCCCTACTCGGCTCTATCCGTCGGGACGAAGGAACGGGGACGACGGCACTGTGTGGGCCGGGTCGACCCACGACCCGCGCGATGCGACAGTGCCGGGTCTCCCGGGCCCCGGTCGACCCACGCGTTTTGACTTCGGGTCGAGCCATTTTATTTAAATCAGAATGTATTATTTGAATAACTTTTAATCCACTAGTTCAAATCCTATGATATCATATATGAAAATGATCAAAAAAATTTCAGGAATCTAAATATCCAAACAAATTATGCATCTGATGGTTAGATCTTTAATTATTTCCTAATTACAGTGGATCTTAATTAGGACAGATTAGTAAATTTACTTATCCAAATTGCATGTTTAGGGTGTCATTAGTTCACTAATGTTAATCAGAATGCATGTGCTAAGTATAATATTTTTCTGAGCTCTATAATTTTAGTTATGCCCTAATTTTGTTAAAATATGATTAGTAAATATTAGGGTTTATACTTATTGGATCATAGCAAACTTAAGTTCTGATTACTTGTATGATTAATTAGAACTTGCATGCCAACTATCTTGTAATTTGAATGGTTGAATTTATGCTTATGTGCTAATCTTTTTGATTAGAATTAGGGTTTGATGAGCACTAAGTACCCTCTGTTTTACAAACTTTAATTGTTAATCTGACTTGTAACAGCAAGTTAAGTGTAATGAACTACTTTAGATAAGCTTATGGAACATACTTGAATAAATCTAAAGATCTAAAATCTTAAATATCTTAATTAACTTAAGAAATCATAAGATTTGGATCAAGCCCTTAAGACTTGATCTAGGTCTGAGATTGCCACCAATAATACATAATTAATTCACTAATTTGACATTAATCTTAAATATAAAACTTGATTTTTCTTAAGGCATGAGAAGGGATCAAACCCTAAGCTACTTAAGAAGGATGTAAACCCTTAAGAACCCTAATTTAATTGATTTGATTTCAAAACTTTGGATTAAACATTTTCCAATAATGCATTTGATTTATTATTGATTCTAAACATTTGAATTAGACAAATTAAGGTTAATAACAACCTTTGGTGATTTCTCCATCTAAATCAAACCTTAAGATCCTTGATTTTCTCTTAAGAAAGAGAACTAGCATAATAAAACAACTAAAATCATATTGATTAAACAAGTGATCTAATCCTTAATAATATGTTTGATTTAGATCCCATGATCTTAGATTGAGTGTGATCAGGTAATTTAATCATCTGATCTAATCATCTTAAAACCTAATTATGAAACAGAACCTAGGAGGTAAATATCAAAATTTAGAAGAGAGAACCTTAAGTATCTCTTCATAAGATCATCTTGAATAATTTAAAAAACCTAAATTCATATATCCTGAGGTAGGAGGCCTTGTATGAATCCTTGAGGTAGAAGTATAGAAGATCATATCACCTTAGAGATTGATCTATTTTCCTTGTGGTATTAATCACTTAAGATATTAGAAGAGATACATCTCCTTGTGGTAGAATCCATAGTAAGTGATCTTGGATCACATTCACTTGATGAAACTTTGTATAGGACTTACCTATTAGTTTAGGACTTGTAGTTTTGATAAATCCTTGTTCTATTAAATAGACTTGATTGAACCATGATTATTGGGTAGTGCAGTATAGTATACCCATAATACTGGCTCCAGTAATATTCGGGATTGGTTGAGTCACTCTAAGTGATATTTATCTTTGTTGCTATCCTACGGGCTTAGGCGAATATAACCTCGCTAAGAGTAAATCAATCGATCCTAAGAGTGTATTAAATGGGTACCCATTCCTTAGTTTAATTGAAAGACAAATTGCCATCGGGCAATGCCTCCTAGCGAAGATTGCTTCAATAGGTTTGGCTCAAATAAACTAAGTAACGGGATTCACCTTACTTAAGATGCTAATTATGATTGTGAGTTTAGTGACTAAATGCTTAGTTTGAGATACAAAATCATCATTAAATGGTGCCTCCTACTGAAGATCGCTTTGTTAGGGTGGCATAATCAAACTAAATGTTGTGAGTCCTGTCCTTGCAGCATATTTGATATGGGTATACAATCACCCTGCCTATTTGATATGGGTAATATTTGCGAGCATTATTTTAGTGGCATATAGTGTAGCTTATAGCATCCTTCTCAGCATTTGACATTCCTTTCACATTGATTTATGAGCATCTGATATTTTCATTTACTTTCAGTATTTAGTTTTGATGCAGTTTTACCTTGCTCATCCTTACAGTTTTAGTTATTTAGTGTCTTTACAATTTTTCTGCACTTTTACTTTACATTACTTATATATTTGTTATGTTTAGTTTAGCTTTGTATAGCTAGTTTCGATGTGTTAGACTTCTTATCTAACACGGGGTACTTTTGGGATCCGGCAATTTGCTAGATCCTGAGCAGTTTTTGGAGACAGGTCAGGAGGACGTACCAGAGACTTAAGAGGAGCAATTGGAGCTGTAGGGGATCGAGCACCTACTCTTACTTTCTAGTTCTTTCCAGCATTTAGATAGACTCTTTACATTTCTGCATTTAAATGATTTGTAACAAACTCTAGATGTACTTGTACTTTTCTTTTCTGAGATGGACATTTACTATTACTTTAGATGAATGTATTCTAGATATTTTGCTTTTAGCTTCTGCACTCTGTTATACTGCTATACATAGTATTGTGATGTGATCGACACACTGGAAACGCTGATATATTTCATAACATACATGGGTTCTTTCTTGCTCCCTTGAGCCTTATGTACATACCAGTCTAATACCTAAGATAAGTATTTCATTCTTATCTTAGATATTGACTCTCGAACCTACTCTTAGGGTTCGAGTCAGCGGCCTTCAGTATGGCTCCGTCTCTCTAGCCTATTCAGGAAGATGGGTTTTACTTGTATGGCGCACCATTCCCGAGTAGCGTACCGTTCCGCCACCAAACTATGAATTACACTTGTCTTTTGCGCACGGCGACGGGAGGGGCGTTACATTCTTAAACAATATTTTGGTCAAAATGACCAAAATACCCTTCTAAGGTTAAAATTGAGATTTTATGATTTAAGCATCCATTTTGATTCTAACTAGTTCTAATAGGTTTAGAATTGACTAAAAAGAGGAGTAAGGTACTTATATTTAAGTTTGTACTTAATATAAGATTAATTAATACAAATCACATTTTAAGGCGTGATTAAGAAAATTAGGGTTCAAAATAGTAATCTAAGCATATAGGCAAGTTCTAATGCACTTAAGAAGATAATATGAACTTGGTTCACCAAAATCATAAGGTTAATTAGGCCATTAATCATTAATTAAGATTTAGGATGATTAATAAATTTAAAGCTCTTAAATTATTTTTAAAGGCCTAATTAGGTTCTCCTCTGTCTTATGAACAATTAGAGACCCTAAACATGAGATTTGGACATTTTATGAATTAATTAATCACTGATTAAGATTAGAAATAGATTAGGCTAAATTAGAAAATCTAACATTAGATTTGTAATTTTATTGCATATTATTGTTCCTTATAATTTTTTAGTTAAAATGATATATTGGATTATACCATTTAGATAAGAATTGATTAAATTATTCCATTAATATAATATAAATGTTTTCCATAAATTAAACCATAGGATAATTATTATTTTCCATTTATCCATTAATTAATAGAAGGAAAATAAATGAATTAACCCAACCCAATATCTAAACTGCATGGGTCGGATCGGAGCCCAACTGGTCGGCACTGTCGCACCGCGCGGGCTTGGGCTGGCCTGGCCCGATGCCCGCTCCCTTCCTTTGATAGGCCAAAGAGGGATGACACTCCCGAGCCAAATTTTTGGAACACAGGGCACCCCAGCACCTCACGTCGACTGCTACACCATCCTTGAACCAAGTCGCACCTTACGGACCAAGAAGCCCTAATCAGACAACCTAGATCGTTGGATGACTACTCAGCCTAAACACCTACTGTAACAACCCAAGTTGTTACTTTGCTCAATTAAGAATAATCAAAGTCTTAATTAAGGTTCTAAGTCACTAATTAAGTAATTTAGAACTCATCTCTGAAACCTAGGTCAAACCAGAAGTCAACAAAGTCAAATCTGAAATTCTGGAAAATCCCAAACCCTAGAAAATTGACTTTTTATTTAGACCTCAGATTGAAAATCTGACTTCGCCATTGCATTCAGAACACCCAAATTAGCTAGGGGTGAAATTTTGGAGGCATTTGGAAGTCGTCGATTATTCGTCGAATATTTTAATATTATCTAAATACCCTAAAATAATCAAATAATTAAATACTCATCGAAACGAAAATTCGAATGCGCCATTGCGTTCCTCACCCCTTAATTAGCTAGGGGTGATTTATTGGAAATTGTCTAGTACATATATTATTTTAAGTTTAATTAATAAAATTTAGTAACAAATAATTAAATTAATAAATTCTAATTTATTTAATCGGCGCCGTTAAGAACCTTTCATGCCGTTTCCTTCTTCCTAATTTCGCCGTTTGGATTCACGCTCCTGTCTTGAGCCGTCCGATCAGGAGATCGGACGCTTCCTGTGTATCTTCCTCGCGCATCTGCGCGTGTCAAACGCAGAGTCACGCAAACTCCTTCGCGCGCCACGAAGGAAGTCCACCGCTCTTTAGGATCCCCATTTAATCTTTTTACATCTCAAATTTGTATGGATCTCCCTTCGAATCCTTTTGGGCGCTGCAACAAGAAGAGCTTGACAAAATCCTAATCATTCTCCATTGCTCAACAGGTACCTTCACTTCCAAATCTTGATTTAGTCTACCTTAGACGAAAGCTCTTAAAGATGATATTGCATTAATGATTCGAATTCATGTTGGATCAAATGACAAATTCAAAATTTAAAATGAATTCTTCATTGATTTTTCTTTCGATTTCAAGCTTGCTATTAGACATAATATTGCATTATGATGAGAATATTGTGATTAATGAAATCAATGCGTTAAGCCGAGAATTTGAGATTCAGGATATGCCGATTTCAGTTGATTAACGCAAATTAGGGCATCCTCATATTGAGTGTTAGGAGTTGATGTGAATTGTGTCTCTTATCTCGTCAAGAAGAGGGGATTGAGTGCTATGGATCCGCAAGCTTTCAGTCGCCAGAAAGTGTGGAGGCTCCGTCTGGGATGAAGCCCTAGATCCATCCAGTTCGTCGGACGAGAGAGGCGAAGGAGCGGTGATTTTGGGTCGGGCTCTCTTTGGTCCAATCGCGCCATAAGTGGTGGGTCCCACCACTCAATATTGTCGGGTTATATTATCAATTCAAGAATTAATGATATATGCAATGATAAATTAGTTAATATTAAATTAAATTTTCATTAATCTTTAGAACTTTAAATGCTTATGATTCCTAAACCAGAAATCCAAATACCACATATATATATATATATATATATCATTGTGATCAAAAAATTATGAGGAATAATATGGAATTATCAGATCTCAGTTTGGTTGGGTATTTAAATAAGTGACATTTAGGATTCCTAATTAAGCCCTAATTGTTATAAAACTTCAAACTACTATAACTTTGTCTTCACTACTCCAAACATACCCAATATGGGTCTCAAATTACTCAAAAAACTCTAAGGATCAATTTGATAGTATTCATTTTGCTGTTTGGATTAGTAATTGCTTAATGACTTTTAGGACCTAACCCTAATTAGGCCATTTAACCCTAGAACTTCAATTGACCATAACTTGGTCAATTGAGCTCCAAATTTGATGATCCAAATATCAATTTAGACCAGAAGAACCTAATTAACAGTAATCTATAAAAATATTTTAGATCCAACGGTTAGATTTGCTAATCTCCCTTAATTACTCTAAATCTTGATTAGTGAATATTAGCAAATCTAGCAACCCAAATTGAGTGATTTAAGTTTCAGAGGACTCTTAGAACTATTTAGAATCAATCTATAAGGTGGGATTAGTATTTGAGTGATTAATTTTGTTAATCACTCACTAATCACCCTAAACCCTAATTAGGTCTTAACTTAGTCAAATTAGGTCCAAATTGAGCCTACCACATGTCATTATGATCAGTGAGCTATTTGTAAATTCATAGCCACTGATTTTGCTTAATTTGGACACTAATTGGCAAAGTTAGGATTTTTGACCTATAATTAAGGATCCCTTAATTAACCTTAAAACCCTAGATCTTGTATTGGCCATAATTTGGCCAATACTTATCAGATTTCAGCAAATTAAGATTCTATGGAAATCTTAGACAGTAAAGAACAATAATCTAAAAGAAAATTTAGCTTTCACTTAGTCAAATTACTAAAATGCCCTTATGAGTCAAATTCATTAATTTGATCTCATATGGCTTCATAATCACCTAAAATTAATTTAGTTGCTGTCTAATCTTATATTAGATAGTAAAAAGCACTTTCCAAAAGAAAATTTTAGAATTTAAGCCCTAGATTAAAAGTTGATCTTTTGGACTCTTAAGTAGGGGCAAATTGGTCTTTTTGCCCAAATTTAGGGTTTAGTCTTTTAAAGCCCTAAATTCAGTTTCTAATCACTAAAATCAGTAAATAGAATGATTTAGAATTGAAATTAATCAAATTCAAATCTAAATAAGATTTTGATTAAAATCTCAAAATATACCCTTTAAGAAAATTCCTAAGTAAACTATGAGTGTTTATCTTTCTTTAATCATTCTTAGATCATCCTTAAGTCTTATAACATTAGTTAGGATGTGTGTCTTGAGAGATACTCTTAGTAATTAAGAGTCTTATTTTCTAAGATTAGGAATAGATCTTAAGTTAGAATTCATCTAGTGAGTAAATTAGGTTACTCAATTAGGTGAAACCTTGAGTTTTCTAATTTATAGATTTTCTTAGTTTATTAAATGATTATTTAATCTTTGAACTTTAGAACTAAGAATAGAGATCCATCCTAATGAAATTGATTTATCATTAGGATTTGCCTTAACCTAATCTATGAGATTTGCGTTCTAAACCTTAGACCCTTAGATCATACCTTTAGATTAAGTGGTTAGACCCCATCATCTGGAGTCTAATTCTTAATCTTTTCATCTTGATTTGGCTAATCAAGATGTGGTTGGGATAAATTAATTTACAAAACTAGGTCGATGATTTATTCATTTTAACCAAATTGTCGTCTTTTGATTAAGTTATAATTAAGACTTGGCCAGTCATAATTATCTTCAACAAGTAGGATTCATGATTCTAAGTTACAGAATGTGTAAGAATTGATGAAATCTGAAACTTATGTAGCTTAGAGTAGATAGAACGAATAAAGTAGATAACAAAGGATATCACCTGTGTTTTAGATAGAGTTTCTTGCACTTTGATTTTTGATGCTTCGCATTCCTTGATTTTGATCCTTATACCTTGAACATGTATTATGTACTTAAGATATTTTGACAAAAATCTTATGTTAATTTGGAACATTATTCATAAGCAGCAATATGTTCATTTCACAAGTGGTTTGTAAGGTGTAGCTTGATTAGTATACCTCTTCGATCAACTCGTTCGGGATCGGCAACCTTTCAAGGGTTTAATGTCCGATAGTATATTGGCCATGCCTAGTCCGAGTGATAGGATGGATAGACTCTTGCCCTACTGACTATAGAGTCAGGATTTTGATATGGTTATACTAATTCAAGTACACTTACATTCAGTTTCTATCTTAGCTCATCAGGCTAAGAGTTTCACTGATGTTCAGTTCTGAGTTTCTTAGCTCATCAAGCTAAGAATTACTGAGTTTGTGTTCAGTTCAGATGACTTATATAGTTACTATAGTTTCAGTTTGCAGTTACTATTTTACAAGCATATTTTGCATTTCAGCACTGTTTTACTTACAGCTTTCCTGCACGTGTTTCTATATAGGATGCTAGCTTTACTTACTGTCTTCATATGCTCACCTAGGATGTTAGTTGTTTTCAGTTTTATACTGTTTAAATTCTGTATGTCACCTAGCATAATTTGTTTGATCATAAGCATGTTTAGGTTGTACTTTTCTTACAATTTCACTTTTCTTTTACTTTCCTGTCTTTGTTGTAGTTGTTTGGAGGAGGTATGTATTACTTCCTAGTTGTTTTAGTTATAAACTGTTTGTTTATAACTTATTACTGTTCTTTTGTACGCTTTTCTGCACCTATTTTGCTCAGTTCTATTTTTATGGTGATATTCAGTTAACTTAAATAATTTTTTTTTTTCCTAAAATGTACTTAGACATATTGTCTAACCAGTTTTTCTTTTATTGGCTGGGGCCCTACCATTATGAAATTGATAATGGTAGGTTCTGAGTTTGTTGGAGTAGCAGATCCAGTAGAGAACTTGCCATTGGAGGAGGAGCCCGTTCCTGAAGATCTGTAGCTTTAGTTTTTCTTTCAGTGAGATTGAGAGTTCATTTCAGTTCTTTTAAACTTTTAAATGTTGTAATAATACAGGTTTATATTTCTCTTTCAGTACTTTACTTATTCTGTATTGTTGTATTTATACTGTATTGGATGGATGTTATACCTTTTATTGCTTCCGCACTCTGAGTTCTTGTATGATCATTTAGTGATAAATTCTGGAATGAATGACAAAGTCCTTAGTTAAACTGGATTAGAATGTGTGTCTAATCCAATCTTAAGTAGGGACCTTGTCATTTGGTGACCCCTCCACCATAATCATGTTAACTTAAGGGTTAACAGGACCACGGTGGGGCAGGGCCCCCACACCTACTGACGAGTATTTAGGGTTTACGAGAACTCTTCATCGAGATGATGCCACATCCTGAGATTAATCCTAATATGATGAGGAGACATAGAGGGATTCATCGAGAGAGGAAATGGGCGAGTAGGTTGACTGAATGACTGGGATGCTACTCCCAGTCGAGTGCATACTCGAGATGAGTCTAAGTCGATTGATTTGAGCTGAATCGATCGATCAGGTTCAATTCAACATATGCTACTTATTAGCAATCATCCAATGATGCTACTAAGCATCCTAAGGGATTCAATTGCTAAGGATTTCAGCATCACTAAGGCTAACTAGCTGTTCACAATCAGACAGAAATTCCACCGCCTGGTCCACTCCCAGACCTTACCAGCATCACAGCCATTCACTGAAGAGTTAATGTATGATCCTAGCACAGCCTCTAGGGTAGAGAAATCATGAGTCGAGCTGAAACAATCTTGATAGAGAGAGTGTCAGAGGTTGTACCTGGAAAAGCAGGGAATAAGTCAAGTCGAGCTGAAACACCCTCTAATATCGCCATAGTAGTTTCTAGCCTTTAGGATGCTTTCCCTTACCAATTTTGGATGCAGGCTAGGACTTGTATATAAGTGAGTATTTTTACTCAACTTATTACATACTGTCTCTTTTACAGTTATGCTTAATTTTTTTTTTCATACTTGACAGATTTTATAGCTCCACTGTTTAGTTTAAATTATAAATTATGTTTGTGATATCTTATTAATTTAAAAATATAGCCAATCTTAAAATGTGTTAGACTGTTTAGTCTAACTACACTTTTTCCTATTTTGGCTTTGCCCTATCATATTTAAATACCAAAATATGATAGATCAAGAGCCTTTTGATTCAGGTAATACAGATCCAAGTGCTTAAAGGGCTTATAAAGAATTTTGCTTCCGTTTAATTTTACATTATTTACTTCTATTTTGTTATAAGTGAGAGAGTGATCTACTTACTTTCTTTTACTTATACTTTTAAATGGTTTGTAATAATTAAATTATAAATTACTTGTTTAATTTATTTTTGCCTACTCTTAAATATCGGTATTGTGTTTACTATTTTTGTAATTGCTTGGGATGAATGAGTGAATTATTCTAATTGCTTGTATTGAAAATACTTGCAATATTGTATTTACATGTATCTCGTTATCATGTATCTTCTTTTGCATTCATTTGCAAATATTATTTTAACTTAACAACTACTCATAAAGTGACTTGGCTACCTAGTATTTATACTTGATTTATTTTCTTCTAATTAAGTATTGGGTGCTAAGGTAATATCTCAATGTTTAGATTAATCTACTATCCAATTATTGGGTCGTTACAGGTTCGTAGCAGTCGAATTTGCCGAGAACACCGGGAGCTTCAGAAGCAACTGAGCAATTGGGGGATCACAGTGAGCAAAGGGACTCACTCTGGTATCCCAGTAGTATTTATAGGCAGTGTGGAGGTTCTTGGCTGGCTGCCATAGCTCAAGTTCGAAGCAAAGCCTCGGGCCGAAGGAGAGGAATGGTTTCAACGGCCGAGGGCAATGTATGGATAGGGCAGGCGGCAAGCCGGTGTGCCTTAGGGGTAGAAGAGGAAGAGCATAGCATTCTCATACTACCACAAAGACTACAGAGGTCGAGATGTCGAGGGGAACTAGATGCGTGAACAAACGAATTGGGGACGAAGGTGAATAGGACTTAGGGAAGGCCCAGCCATCTGATCAGCAAAATCGTTGGGCTTAGATGATCCTGATGCGCTTCTAAGTCAACAGAATCGCGAATGGGATGCCAACCATTGGATACAAGGGCTCGATCGATCGGCCAGGATCAGATCAAGGCGCGGGGTAGCGCACACTGTAGGATCTAGCGTGTCAAGGTGCGTGCTAAAGCATCTAATGGCAGGGGTTGATGCGCCGTTGTCGGGACCCCGCAACAGATTTGTCGCGGTCCCGACAGCAAATCCCATATATATAAATTAATATATATTTAATTTAAATAATATAATTCATTTAATTAATTAAATAATAATCACTAATAAAATTTAATTCCAATTTAAGACTTAATGAGCTCCAAAAATTCTCAAAAATTTATCCTTAGCTAATTATGGCATGAGGAACTCAAAAATATAATCAAATTTTAATTTGAATATCAAATTAATTTAGCTATATTTAAGGATCCTAAAATAAAAAAAAATAGCTAAATTGCTCAAATGAGCTCCGATTGATTTCAAACCTATAGAGTTTGATTTAAATGACTCATTGAGTCTAATGGAATCAAAATCAAAACTTGATTTAGCTTAATTTTATTTTGATCAGCTAGGGATGTTATATTGTTGGAGGCAATGTTGCTGGTCCGAGTTACTATGGCCTTCGGGTGCTCAAGAGGTAAAGAGGAGAATGGGAACGACCGAGAGAGCTATCCTTGCGAAAGGTTAAAGGGGAAATGGATTAAGGTGTCTCGGTAGCGAATATGGGTTGGAGGGGCAGTTAAGGGAGAGGATGATCATGCAATATGTCCTTTGCCACTCGATCATGTTGATTCAAACTGTAGAACACAAAGCGGAATAATGCTTGACTGATCCTGGCCTTCTGATGGATCGGACAGGTCTGATCGCATCTGGAGCACCTAATTAATCTTGGAAATGATATTAGCCATTGGATTTGAATTTAAATCCAATGTTTGAGCATTGATTATATTGAGGATTAAAATTTCATCGTCTAATTCGATCATCAAAGGCATGAATGTGGAGATTCATTAAACTAATTGTTCAATGCTTGCAGTAGGCCATTAGACTACCTACTGTTTTGAAATACAACAGTTAGCTGTTGGAAAATTAATAAAAATAATAAAATTAATTAATACAATTTGCATTTATTCACATATATTGTTCAAGTGAGCTCAAAAAATTCTCAAATTTTCATTAGCCATTTTAAGTGTGAGGAATCTAAAAATGCAATTATTTTTCTTATTTTCTTAATTACTTAAATATAATAAAATATTCATTTTATTCAACAGACTTCCAAATTCCCTCAAAACGTTAGGGTTTGATCATAATGTTGATTAGAGTCTAATGGTAATGCTCTTAGCCTAATTTAAGCTATTTTAAATTGGGTAACAACCTAGAGTTGTTATACTAATGCAAACAAAACTTAAGAATTCTCATGGACGATGCACATAACACGTAAATTAAATTGAATTCAAATCAAATAGTTTCCTAATACCTCATCTAGATATGCCCCAACCCAATTTTCTTGAGAGTTTCCTTTGATTTTTAAGCTACTTGAGAGCCCCTTTTATCGACATTATGTTCCTAGAGATTTTCCTTTACTAATTAGACTTTACGTGAATAGAATTAAGAGAAAACCTAAAATCCCCCAAATCTGCCTCTTTCCCTTTGAACCTTATTGCCCAAGCTACCCTAGCCTAATCGAGATAATTTAAGGCCATCAAGTAAAACCATGCAAGTGATTTGAAAACTCGAGGAATAGTTTGATAAGATTGGAATAACAAGCAAGTTTGGATTGTAACATCCTAAGGTTGTTAACGTATAGATATTTGATTAAGAATCTTTGTTAAGTAAATTTTGGAAAATTGTATAAATATGTTGTTAAACCTATTTCATATTTTTATAATTTAACTACGCCATAATTAGAAGCATATTTTAATATATAATTAGAAAGCTTGGTAATTATTTCATTAAAATATTTAATTCAGTAAATTCTTAAAGTTCAAAAGCTTAGAAAATTATATTAAATAAATTAATGGCCTAAACTTTAAAATTTTTGTATTTATGGCTCTACATATTTTTTCTATTTGGTATAAAGTTTTTATAATTTTTGGAGCACATTTGGTCTCTAAATGCAATTTGATTTTTGTTTATCTAAATTAAATGTGCATATTTTTTCTAAGGAAATAGAGCATTATTGCATGTTTTTTGGGGATCGAACCCGAGTATGATCGAAAGGCAGAATTTTATAAACTGGGCTGCTAATGGATTATACTACTATGCTTATATACTATAAATATAAGTATATTTATTTAATATATCTAACGTGACTCCAATTTGATTTGCGTTGAGGCCAACTTTAACTCGACTGGAATTGAGTTCGAGTAACGTTGTTCAACTCGAAAATTTTGAGTCGAGTTTGAATCGACTTAAAATTTGAGCGAGTTCGAGTTAAATTTCTAGCCCTGCCCTAAATTCTTGGCGCAAAGCTGATGTCCAATAGCTTTGAGAATACATAGTTAAATTTCTAGCCCTGCCCTAAATTCTTTCCAATAGGATTACACAACTTGTTTATCAACACGCTTTGAGTATACTTTGCTAAATCTAACCTTCATATCTTCTTTGATTGGTTGTTCAGCCTTAAGATAGTAAATGAGGCTCCCCTTTGGCTTTGCAATCCTTGCAATCATGCTTTGAGGCCAACTTCATTTTATTAGTGCCCTCACCCATAAAGGAATCGCAAGATTTTAGAAATCTCATGTAGTAGTTGTGGCTTCCAATTAAGTTAGTTTTTCACTCTTATGTTTTATAGATAGGGGATGATTTCTCGCTTGCTTTGCTTGGATGCTGGATGGGTGCCTTAGTTCTATGATTTCCTCAATGGTCGATGCCTTCTTTGAATGGTCTGCATAGGTTTTATGTTTATGTTGCATAAAAATAAGATTATGACTACCTGGGATGAATCAGAGACAATGAGGCTGCTTAATTTGTCTTTTATTTAAGCCTAAGACAAAAGAAGAAGCGGACAAAAGCAAGCTGATGAGAGTAAGCATTGGGATTTGTGTAACCACATGCACACCATCACTATTGCTCTGCGAGTAAGCTTTAGTAAATCTGATAGTATCAAAGCATTTTTGGATAAAATAATAATATTTTTTAATCTCAAAGTATTTTTGTTTTTAAAATGCAAGAAATTGTATTTTTTAAATATAAAATTATAACATAATATAAACAAGCATATTATAACTAAAATAAAATAAATAATCTTAAAATAATTTATTTTTATCCTTTATCATATATTATCAGTATCATTTTAAATAATAGAATATTATTACTATCAAATTATCATTTAATAATTTGTGGAATGATAATAATCCCTTCATTCCTTCATTTAACTAAAATCTCTCTCTCTCTCTCTCTCTCTCTCTCTCTCTCTCTCTTTACTTCCCTACCTTCTTAGCTTCCTCTATCTAAATTATTGACCATTGCCATTAGCAAGCCAAAATATGGACATTAAATTGGGTAAGAAGGTTGGGTTGGGTGTGATCCCAAAATCGCTTGACCTAGAATCCTTAAGCCAAACTTGACCCATTTAAGAAATAGGATAAATTTTTAACATAAACCTAATTTGTATCAAACTTAAATGACATAAATCCAACCCATTCTAACATGAACTAATAAATATCGCATAAGAGGTTAATTAATTTGACCCAATCATAACTCATTTTGATGTGCACACATACATAACATGGCATATTTTGACAAAAGAACCTAATAATTATGACAAATAGAGTCAGATTTAGGTTTTGTAGGTTAACCCTAATGTTATCTAAATAATGTGCAATCTAAGAGTTCAACCCATTTATGACCCAGTTATTATTGGGGTCAATTGAAATTGCCTTTTTTTGAGGTAATATTAGAGCATGTTCTTATTCTAGGTCACATTTTAACACCATTTAGTCAAACTAGCTTGCACATTTTTACTATCTAAAATTATGATTATTAAATGATTAAATTTTACTATGTTTTCCTCACTATTAACTAGTAGCTTTTTATTTCCGGACTTAGTATATTGTAAGTAAGAATACTCATTCGATAGTTTGAATAATAGTGCTAGAGTTAATGTTGTTAACCTTAGATTCAACCTGATCTTAATGAGCTGACTTTTTGGTGAATTAGATATTCAAATATTGAATGGATGGCTAGGGTAATGTCTAAGGATGATTTTTGGAGTTTGTGGAAGGTTGGTTAAGGGTTTAGAGTGAACAATCTAAAGGAAAACCAAGACTAGTTCAGATCGAATCTAGTTTGGGTTGATTTGAAATATCTCTATTGTAGGTGAGGTTTTAGTGGGTTAAATGGCTGAAAATAAATTAATATAGGTAGCCTTAGATATGTTGTTTGAATATGGAGTAGATCACTAGGTTTTATAGTGCTTAGATGGTCTCGAGGGGTTGGAAATAAAATTAGGTCAAGTTGTTTTTAGATATGACTACGGAGGTTGTGGTGGAGTTCGAAGTGTGTTTAAAAGATTAGATAATGATTTAATAATTTGAAATGATACTTAAGATGTCAGAGAAGATGTGTGCATGGTTTAAGGTTATGAGTATAAGAGTATAGTTAGAAAAATAATATATAAATAAGATAACAACCTAAATTACCTATGATAAGCAATAAACTTGACATCAACAAGCATCAAATAATATAAGAACTATTCACCATAACTTTTTTTCATTCAAGTTACTTTATTATATTATATTTCAACACATATTTATAGACACTACAAGTCTGAATATTTATAAAATAAAGTAAAATAAAGTAAAACTGAACTGTAAACTGAATACTGAAAGTAAACCAAAAATAATGATAGATCTAAAATTAAGTAGTGATCTATAAAACTATGCTACATGTCATTGAAACTGTGCATCTGAATGTGCCACAACACTGTATGCCACTGATATGCAACCAAAATATCACTAAACTGCTATGAGTAGTACTGTCCAATGTACACATACATCCAGTTGGGAATACTGTTTACTGATGATGCTGATACATCCTAAAATTCCTCAGTCAATGTATGCAATATTTCGTAACTTATAAATTATCACTGATACTCATACATCATTCTGATACTCACACATCATACTTATGCTCATGCTCATGCTTCTAGCTATATGAGATAAATCCAAAATCTGAAAAATGCTTGAAATCTGATAATGAATTCAAGGTCTCATTGTGCAGAATCCTGCTAAAAGGATTCTGACTCCTACATTCTAGTTCGATACTTGGTTAAAGTTGAGAGTTTACTTAAAAATTATTAGTTGGGATGATTGCATACACATATTTAGCATATTTGTAAGAAATATGAATTTAACCCTTAGCTTGTTTAAACTGCACTTATCAAAGCGCACTACGATAGGAGGTAGAACCCAGTCACAATTTACATCTCAAGCTAAGCCGTTAAATGGCCTAATTACAAGTATACTTAGTATTCTACACAAAGTGACTTGGGATACTTAATTTGCATATACTGCACTTATTGAAGTGCACTACGATAGGAGGCAGAAACCGATCGTAGTTTATATCTCAAGCACAGTGATTTATTCATTATACCTTTTTGATACCTAAAAATCTACTTGACTGCATCCTAGTAGTGCTTCCCTGAATTTCTCTTGAATTTGCTCACTACTCCCACTACATGTGCAATGTTTGATCTTGTGCAAATTATTGGGTACATCAAGCTCTCAACCACTAAACAAAAGGAACCTTCTGCATGTGTTCCATCTCCTCTTCAGTCTTAGGTATCTGATTCTTTGATAAATTGAAGTGACTTGCTAGGGGAGTGCCTGATGGGTTTGCCCCGCTCATGCTGAACCATTTTATCATATTTTTAACATATTCCTACTAAGACAACTTCAAATTTTCTGTATTTCTCTCACTATTCATTCTCATCCCAAGAATCTGCTTGGCTGGCCCAAAGTCTTTCATGTCAAACTCCCTTGACATCTTTCCCTTTAGTATCTTTGTCTCCTCTATATCCAATCATGTAATCAACATATCTCCTGCATGCAAATAAAGAATGATATATGAGGACTTGCACTGTTTTATATAGCAATAATTATCCACCTAGCACCTCTTGTACCCAATTTCTAACATGAACCTGTAGAATCTATTGTACCATTGCCTAAGCACTTATTTTAAGCCATAAAGGTTCTTATTGAGCTTGCACATGAGCTTTGCTTTTATTTTATCTTAAGCTTTGTACCCCTCTGGTTGTTGCATGTACAACTCCTCTTCTAGGTCTCCATAAAGAAACACAGTCTTTATATCCATTTGCTCCAAGTAAAAATATTCAATTGCATCAATATTTAGTACTACTCTTATACTAGTCAGCTTCACAGCTGGGTAACAGATCTCACTATAGTAAACTCCATGTCACTGCTAAAATCCCTTACAACAAGCCTCACCTTGTAACATATGCTTCCATCTAATTCTTCCTTCAATCGATAAACCCACTTTTTCTAAAGGGCATTATTTTCAACTGATAGAGTTGCCAACTCCCATGTCCCATTTTACATAAGTGATGCCATTTCATCTTTCATGGCAACCTCCCACTTAATGGAATCATCTACCTGAAGCACCTCTTCAAAGTTTTCTAGTTCACCACCAACCATTAGCAACAGATAAAATAAGGATGGAGAGTACCTCTATGGCTATCTAGTGACTCTTGTGGACCTCCACAACATGGATGTTTGGGGCTCAATTTCTTCAACACCCTCCTGAGTACTTATTTGTATACACTCCTCTATCTTAATGTTGTCATCAACTTTTATGTGTCGAAGCTCACTATCTGAAGAAAACTTGGAATCAGTCCATACTCCAAAATAGTCCTTATACATCTCACTTAATTAAAAGTGACATCTCTGCTTCTAATAACCTTCTGGTTCTGATTGTCTCAGAACTTATAGCCAAGCTTACCTATGTCATATCTAACAAATGTGCACTTAATGGCCTTTGCATCAAGCTTGCTCCTGGATCCTACATTAACATGCACATAAGATGGATAGCTAAATACCTTGAGGTGATTTAGTTTCACCTCATTTCCACTACAGGCCTCCTCGAAAATCCATTCATTTAGGGGTACAAAAGGTCTCCAATTGATCAAGTATACCATTGTGTTAACAGCATTGACTCAGAACTGCTTTGGGAGACCTATATGCAATCTTATGCTCCTGTCTTGTTCTGTGATCATCTTATTCATACGTTCTGTAACACCATTTTGTTGTTGTGTTCTTAGAACTATAAATTCCCTCTTGATTCCTCTCAAGGCACATAACTTCTTTAACTCTTTGTCATAATACTCACCTCCATTATCGGATCTCAAGCATTTAAGCTTTAGCTATGTCTCATTCTCAACCAAAGCAAGCCATTTCCTAAACACATCACATAATTAGATTTGTGCTTTAAAAAATAAACCCAAAGCTTCCTTGTATAATCATCGATGTAAGTAATAAAGTATGTGGCTCCATCTATAGAAGAGGTAGGAGCTGGCCCCCATACATCTATATGCACCAACTCAAGCTTCTTACCTTTCAGCTCTCTTCTAACTTTAGAAAATGTAACTTTTTTCTTGCTTGCCTAGTACACATTCTTCACAGAAATCCAATTCTAGTGACATTTGTCTTGGAAGCCTTCCCCTTGCTTTTAGAGATTTCAAACCCCTCTCGCTCATATGGCCAAGCCTCCGGTGCTGTAGACCCGCGTCTATTCTCTTCTGCAGCTGCAATGGAATCAGACAATTTATTGATCAAGTAAAGTGTGCCTTCCATGTTGCCCTGTGCAACAACAAGTGCATTGTTGGTGATCTTGCAAGAGTCCACTGCAAAGCTTGTACTGTAGCCTTTCATGGCTAGCTGGCTAGCTAAAATAAGGTTCCTCCTTAGACATAACACGTGCCTAACTTCTCTTAGCTTCATAATTTCCCTGCTTGGTTGCTGGAAGTCCACATCACCTTTACATATAATACTGCATGCCTTGTCATTTCCTAGATACACTTTCCCCATGTCAACCTAGGCGTAATTCTTGGTCGCACCCTCCATTGGAGTAGAATGAAAGGATGCGCCTGAGTCCACCACCCATGACTCCGTATTGACAAGTGATAGAAATGATTCATCCTTATCCTCTTCTACTGAAACATTTACATTGGGGAACATATACTTGCTCCCATCACTTGTATTTCTCATAATATGGCAGTCATTCTTGAAGTGTTCTGTCTTTCCACAGTTCTAGCAATCTGGCTTTGCTTTTCCGGGTCTTGACTTTCCTCACCTTTACATGGACTTGTTTTTATTGTGTCTCTGGTCTACACATTTTCTTCTACTCTCTGTATTCAACATTGAAGTAGATGCATCCCTATGGGATATTTTATGCACCTCTTCATTAAGCACCAACTTGATAATGTCATCGAACTTCAACGATGTATATACTGATGAGTTGCTGTTGGCTTTCACAAGCCCACCCCAATTGTTTGGCAGTGAAGAGAGGAACAACATAGCTCGAATATCATCATCAAACTTGATGCCCACCAAACTCAAACTGACTTATCACAGTGTTGAACCCATTCAAATATTTCGTCACCGAGAAATCATCAATCATCTTCATATTAAAAGTCGTTTCTTCAAAAAAATATTGTTGGAAGCCGAAGGCTTCTCATACATCATTGTCAGAGCATCCATGAGATATACATTTATTTTCTCATTTACAATGTTAAATGCAATAGAAGAAGACAATGAAAGATGAATCAAACCAAATGCAGTTCTCTCAAGAACTTCCCAATCCTCATCATACATAGTTGCCGATTTCTTGTCAGCACCATTGAGTGGTAAATACAAATTTTTTTGGTAGAGTAGATCTTCCAATTACATCTTCCAAATTGCAAAATTAGTGCATATAAACTTCTCAATTTTGTGTCATATTTTGTCAACCATTGCTCCCATTCAAACAGTAAACTTTAGAACAACAACGATCTCTCTAATACCAATTGTTAGTGCATGCAAAAAAAGCGGAAGTAGATGGGTCATTATTGATGGTTACCAAGAAATACCCAAGCACAAACAATTAGAACAAAACCACAACACAATCATAGCATAAGCCAAGGCATTCAAACATAGGAATTTTTATACCAATGATGGGAAAAATCACGGAGCCACACTACACAAAAAATTTCTACTATGAACAAGATGATTACAGAGCTACAGAGAGCTTCACCTTCATAAGAACAAGAAAGATCTACTGCTTACACAGCCTCCCGATCAACTTCTTCTTCTCCAAAAATTTTCAGCTCTCACTCTAGGTTGAAGTAGAGCACTAGTAGCCATAACCTGATTTAGGGTTGCATTCTCCTTCTTCACACATAAGAAACATTCCAACATGTTCTCTTATATACTTAGGCTTCATTTGGACCACAAATGGCCCCAAATTCCCTTTAAAACACTTAGGGTAGCACCTAAATTCAAAGTATGAACCCGACGGGCGCGCCGTAGCGCTCCTATCGCGTACAACGAAACTCCAAGGTGTGCTAAGGCACACAGGCTCGTACAATGGAGTGCTAGGGGGTGCTACGACGCCCATGCTCATACCGCGGGGTGCCAGAGTGCGCCGCGACTTCTAAAAACCACGCCACGGTGCACTACGATGCTCCATAGCTCTCTACGACATCTAGCCCTCAGCAGCAAATTTTGTAGAGCAGGCTTTAGCGCCCGAACTTCCCCCGACTTGTCCCGAAACACCCCGGGACCTCCAAGAAGCCCACCAGAGCTCCATTGGCACCTCTACGATGATCAAAATGGTCTCCACATCCCAACAAAAATAGCATAAAAAACCTAAGAAGCCGCCAAGGGAAAAATTGAACCAAGAAAATAATCAAGAGCGCTTTGAGAGCAAATCGAAGGCTTAATCGTCAATGTATTTGCACATCTTACTTTTGTACCTTGTACCCTTAAACACTATGGAGTCTATGAGTTGTATCTAATTTTATTATGTTATCTCCTTGAGCATGGTAGCCTAATTCTTTTTTGGGGGGGATTAGGCAAGATATAAGGGGCACTAAATTCACACTTTCATGCTGAATATTATTTTGTATGTTGTGACGATTGTTATGGACTGAATGTTTAAATCTCTTAACTCTTATAATATCCTTATTTTCATGTGTGCACCAAATCCATGCGTTGAATTTTAGAGTTGTGGAATTAGAGTTTTATGCTGCTTGATTCATGTTCTTGTATATCTAACGTTAAACACAAAACCTCTCACTTAGACATAAGGCTAGGTTTTGTAAGGAAATGTTGTAGTAGAGACATCTACGCGACGCTCTCTTGCTATCCAATATTATTTGGTTGCAAATTTGAATGTTAAATTCTTATGTGCCCTAGGTAGTGTTTTAGCTGAAGCGCGATTGAATTCTACCTTTCTAAATGTTAAGATCTGAAGTCCTGAATCTCGTAAGGAGATCAACTATGTCCCATGAGATATGATTATGAAAGACATTTGGGCAATAGCTCACCTTCCCATTGAAAGCAAATCCCCTTTGCACAATCACACATGCTTGGGCGCACGCACAATAAAAGTGGGGTTTAGGCTAGATTTGCTAAGCTCGATTAAAATCCTATTTCTCTTGAACTTTAGAGGCACGAGTCAAACATAAGTCAGAAATATACATGCGCATCAATTCATTTTCAAAATTACAATCACACAAAACATACGATAAAGATTTTAGTTTCCTTTGATTCCTCAAATCTTTTTTAAGTTTTAAGAATAATATAAAAAAACGATTTGGCTCGCGGCATTGAACAATGTTGCTGTCGAAGCTATTTAATTCTCTCTTTGCAAAGCTTATGTTGAATTGTTATATATAACACAAGCATTTATTAACTGGTTTGAGTCATATTCAAATTGAACTCGACTCAAAATAGAGTCAAGCTTGGGAAATCAACTCGTGACTCAACCTCAAAACTTCAAGCCAAGTTCAAACTGACTCAAAATTCGAGCAAATTCTCAAAGAATCCCAATTTACAGCTTAAATTATCAACCTTAGTGTCAAAGAGATTTGAAATGCACTATTTTAAAAATGTAATATAATGCGATACTACTTTTTTGTCTTATAGCATGCATGGATCTGACATTTTATTTTAGGTTATGATTGTACATAATTATATTAAAATTATCAATCAAATAATTTTTTGTAAATAAGATGAGCTCCACATAAGAAAGAAGTAAATATTTGATCGATGAGACTGTTGATTAAAGAAAGTTTTTTATAGACGCGCACCACAACGCGCTTGCAAAGAGCCAGGGAGCGTTGTTGCGCATGGCGCCTATTAGACGCTCAAGAGAATAATGCCCCAGCAAGCCACAACGTCTGGACATTCGACAAGAACACGCCAAGGTGCGCCTCAGTGCCTGGGCGTTCGACAGGAACGTGCCACGGTGTACCGCAACACCTGACGATAGAAAGGATGGCGCCATGGCATGCCGTGGCACCCGCAGTTCAGCAAGCCCGTTTTTGGAATGCCTATAAGTTCTTTGTAAGCCCGTTTAGGGTTAGAACAGTAGTGTGAGGTCTCCATGATTAGAATAGTAGCGTGAGATCTCCAGGGTTTCTTGGTGTGTATGTGGCCTATAAATCCCCTAAGGTTTGGGTAAGGGTTTCTTAACCATAAGAACATTTTAATCTCATCTCCAATAGTAAAATATTCTCTGCTTTCTTGTGGACTAAAGTGTTAACACCGAACCACACAAATTTCTTATCTTGCGCCGTGATTGTGTTTGCATGTGGTTTATCCTAGCATTATTTTGATTTTCCTCAATATATACACGATTGGTTCCACATTATTTGAACCCTTAGATCTCAAGAAGTTGTATCAAAGAGAGGTTTGTTTGGTTGTGCTTGATTGTTATGGTTTGTTACAACCTGTGTATCTTTGTGGTTGAGTTTTGAAAAGTAAAGGAAAATATGGGAGATATAGCAGAAGAAGTGGTTGGTACTTTGTCATCATCGGTGGTGGAGAGATCTCTCCACCAAGTTGTGATACATTTGGCTAAAACGGATGTGATCAAGTTCGATGGAATGAACAACTTCAATATGTGGCGGTGCGTGGTGATAGACGCACTATATGCATTAAATCCGGAATATGTTCTTGATGGTTATGAAAAACTGGAAGAAATTATTTAACCTAGGAGATCAAGTATGCAGTGATGATGGAGACGTCGACGTGGATGTAATGACCCACTTAAGTAGTAATAAGTGAAACTCTTAAACATCAAGGCGTCTTTTCAAGTAATAGTAGAGTTCCTGATAAGAATTCCAAAGTTAAGGGTGCTCATGTAGGAGCACTCCCAGGATGGGTGACCTACTGGGAAGTTATCTTCTAAGGGAAAAATCGTGAGGCTTGAAAGGCCAAAGCGAAAAATACATTGGTGCTTAAGAGTTTGGGTTATTACAAATGGTATCAGAGCAGACCATAGGATATTACATAGGAGCTAAGTGCCATACAAGACAAAGTACAACTTCATGTGAGCAGCCTCTTGAATCTGTGATGATTAAGGTGATACATGGTTGTGGGTACCTCTTGAGTCTGTAAGGGTCACCCCTAGTCCTATCAACCCAATAGATAGTTCTTATATATGTGTGTAGATACTGATGAGGATATTAGCTAATTAAGTTGGAGAGATTGTAAAGACCCACTTAAGTCGTAATAAGTGAAACTCTAAAACATCGAGGCGTCTTTTTAGATAATGGTGGAATTTTTTATAAGAACTCCAAAGTTAAGCGCGCTCATGTGGGAGATGGTTCTTGTATATGTGTGTGGATACTGACGAGGACATCAGCTAATTAAGTTGGAGAGATTATAAAGACCCACTTAAGTCGTAATAAGTGAAACTCTTAAACATCAAGGCGTCTTTTTAGATAATGGTGAAATTCCTGATAAGAACTCCAAAGTTAAGCGCGCTCATGTGGGAGCACTCCCAGGATGGGTGACCTATTGGGAAGTTATCTTCTGAGGGCAAAATTGTAAGATCTTTCAGAACAAAGCGGATAATGCCTTGGTGCTTAAGAGTTTGGGCTGTTACAGTGGAAGGTATGGAAATTTCTATAGAGTAAGTACCTGACGAAGTGTGTAGAGAATCGACTCCACATGAAAAGGTGGCTCTATCAGTTTAGGATGAGAAGAGAAATTTTCATAGATGAGCACCTTAACGAGTTTACGAAGTTATTGGTCAATTTGCTAAATCTGGATGAAACTATGGAGGATGAAAATAAGGCCCCATTTTTGTTGAATTCATTACCAACTGAGTTCGAGAACTTCACCATGACCTTGATTTATGGGAAATATGCTTTGAGATATGAGGTGTTTGTGGCCCTTGTGAACTATTACTTTTGGAGAAAAGATAAAGAGTTTACCAAAATGGATATGGCAGAGGCTCTTACACTCTAGAGAAGAAAACTAAAGAAAAAGAACTAAGGCAAAAGAAGAATGTTGATTTCTAGAAGGGAGGAAAATCAAGAGGCTAGACCATTGGGTGCAATCAGTGCATGTTCTATTTGGGGACATGATACTGGAAGAAAGATTATCCAAAGTTGAAAGAAAAATAGTAGGCAAATAGATCTTCTAAGAAAAAGGTGTAGCTGCCCAAACTCTTAAGCACCAAGATATTGTCCACTTTGGCCTGAAAGGCCTCACAATTTTTTCTTCAGAAATTAATTTCTAAGCAGGTCACCCATCCGGGGAGTGCTCTCACGTGAACATGCTTAATTTTGGAGTTCTTAGTAGGAACTCTACCATTATATGAAAAGGCACCTCAATGTTTAAGAGTTTCACTTAATACAATCTCCCCAACTTAAGTAACTGACACCCTCATCAGTATCCACACATAGATCCAAGAACCATCCATTGGGTAGATAGCACTAGAGGTGACCCCTACAGGCTCAAGAGGTACCCACAACTATGTAGCACCTTAACTATCTTGGGTTCAAGAGGATGCTCACATGAAGTGGTACTTTACTTTGTATGGCACTTAGCTCCTATCTAACACCCTCTAGCCTGCTCTAATATTATTTATAATAGCCCAAACTCTTAAGTACCAAGATATTGTTCATTTTATCCTAAAAGGCCTCATGGTTTTGCCCTCAAAGATAACTTTCCAATAAGTCACCCATCTTGGGAGTGCTCCCACATGAGCATGCTTAACTTTGTAATTCTTATCAGGAACTCCACCATTATCTGAAAAGTCACCTCAATGCTTAATAATTTTACTTTTACTACTTAAGTGAGTCTTTACAAATGGCCAAAGTTGTTTAATCTAATTGATAGGAAGATTGTGGTAAGCAGAGATGTCACATTTGATAAAGAGTTTTTCTTGAGACTTAGAACTTCGCATTAGGTGAAGGATAATATAGAGAGTCTTGTAAGCATGCAAAGAGTTTTGATGACTCCCCTTCTATTCCACAAAAGTCTTCACATCACATCAAAGATACTTGTACATATGAAGACCACATTGGTGATGTGGAAGAACAAACTAACATTATTAGTGAGACTCAAATTCAGAAGTTGATTGCAAGAAATAAACCCAGAAGGAATGCAACACAATAGTCCACCTGGCTCGAAGATTATATCATATATGCATTTTTTGTATTTGAGGATGAGGTTCCACCCCATTACAAAGAAGCGATGACAGGCTCAGAAGAAAATTTATGAAAATAGGTGATAGATGAAGATATTGAGTTTCTTTATAAAGGTGAGCATGGAGGTTAAAGAAACTCCCTTTAGATAAAAAAGGTTATTGGTTATAAGTGGTGTATGCAAAGATAGAGGGATATTCAAAAGATAATGTATGCTACAAAGCTAGATTAATGGCCAAAGGCTTTGCTCAGAAAGAAGGGATCAACTATGGTGAAGTATTCTCCACAATTGTCAAGCACTCATTGATACACATGCTTTTAGCTTTGGTGGCACAGTTTGATTTGCTACTTGAGCAGTTTGATGTGAAAACAACATTCTTGCCAGAGAACTGGAAGAAGAGATCTTTATGGCGCAACCTCTAGAATACATTGTGCCAGAAAAAGGAGACTTGGTATGTAAACTAGATACGTCACTTAATGGCCTAAAGTAATCACCAAGATAATGGTAAAATAAGTTTGATTAGTTTATGCAAAAAAAGGAGTATAAAAGGAATCAGTTTTATCAGTACATACATTTTAAAAGGCTATCCCAAGGTAACTTCATTTACTTGCTCTTGTATGTTGATGATATGTTAATGGTGACTTTAGATCAGTCTGAAATGGATCACATGAAATTTAGTTATTAATAATTAGGCAGTTAACAGTGGAATAATTAGGTAGTTAATAGTGGATTAATAATTAATTAATTATTAATAAAAAGATTTTAAGTTTTAATTATTATTAATTACAGAATAATTATTAATTAATTAAGATAATAATAACAATTAACTAATTAATAATAACAAATTAAGATTATAATTAAACAGTAACTAACCATAATTAATAAAGTATACGTACTTAATTAATTCTTAAATAGTAGGATTAATAATTATATAATAATTAATGATTTAATAAATAGTAATTAATAATTAATTAGGATTAATTCAATTAAATAATTAATTAAATAGTAAACATAATTAAGAAATTTATTATGATTAATTTAATTTAATAAATAAAGTAAAATAATATTAACAATAATTAATTAAGGATTAATTAGCACTAATCCTAATTCTAATTAAATAAATATTTAATTATTATTAAATAAATAATTAATTCATTAATTAGATTTAAATAGTAGTATAATTAATTAATTAATATTAATCATAATTAAATAGTAATTAGAGTATTTATAATTAAAATATTTAAATAACAAATTCATTAATTAATTAAAAATTAACATTAATTAAATATAGATTAGAGATAATTGAATAGTAATTAATAATGTAGAAAATTTATTCTTAACTTTAGGAATGAACAGTAAATTAATATAATTTGAATAAATGAATAGTAATTTTATTTATTTAATTTTTTTAATTCAAAATTCTTAAAAGTTTAATAACTTTTTGTAGAATAGTCCAAACATAGTCAATATGGATCTCATTTTACTTGGAAAAATAAAAGGAATCAAATGACGTAATATAAAAATTAATTTCATGGTACATATAATATAGTGATATTTAAGATCTAATTAAACCCTCATAACTTTAACCTAGTTGTCCAATTATAAGCAATATGGGTCTTAAAATACTCAGAAGAATAGCTCCATCACTATAGAAGTATTAGTTTTCCCATTTGGAGCTTAGTTTGAAAAGTAACATTTAGGACCCTACCCTAAAATAACCAAAATGCTCATACACTTTAATTGACCATAACTTAGTCAATTCAACTCTAAATTCAAAAATTCAAAGTGCTAACTAACTTAGAATTTCAATGTCATCAATAAACTAAAATAATATTTAGGATCCAAATTTTAGAAAATTAGAAAATGACCAAAATACTCCTAACCTTAGTTAGGCCTTACTTGACTATTTGAAGTCCAAATTGGGTTTACTTTTTGTCAACACACTCAGTATATTATAGGGAAGATATAGAAACTGAGTTTGCTGAAATTGAACTTCAAATGGAAAAGTTCAGTTTTATCACCCATTGACCAACCAAAATTATCGAATTGCCCTTAGAAATAGAATTAGCCATAACTCGGTCGTTTAACCTTAGAATGCAGTGTTCTTAGACTCTATGGAATCCTTGAATAGTAACCAACAGTAAACTGCACAAAATTTAGATTGCATTAGGTGTAAATTACAAGATTGCCCCTTAGGTCAAAAACCTTAGTTTGGACCTATAAGATCCATTTATTATCCAAATTGAGCATACTTACTATCTATCTTCATGACAGTAAGGAATCATGAGGCAAAAAAAAATTCTCATTTGGAACCCTAATTCAAAAAGTAGATTTTTGGACCCTTAAATAGGGGCAAAATAGTCATTTTGCCCAAAATTTAGGTTAAGCATCTTTTACTCTTAAATTAGCTTCCAAATGAGTTAAACCAATGTTATAACTCTAAGAGAATTAGTTAAGTGATCAAAATTAATAATTCTATCAACTTAGTAAAATCCCCTAAACCCCTCTAAGTCTTAAGATATTTCACCTCATATTAGGACTACTCCTAAGATTAGGATTAGATCATAAGTTAGATCATTCATTGAAAAATGGGGTTTTTCAATAAATGAATCCTTGGTTTTATTAGTTTCTAAACTTTTATTACTTATTTTGATTATTTTGTCTTTTAACCCTAGATTTACGATAAGAGATTCATCTTATTAAGTTTGATTTACTTAATAAGATTTGTCTTAATCAATAGATCACTTTTAGAATAAAGCCTAAATCTGTTGTCTTATTCTTTTATATTATGTGATTAAGCCCAATCTCATGGTATTTAATCCATAATCTTTAGCCTAGTAGATTTGGATCAAATTTTAGATAGAATGTCTAAATCCATCAAATTAGGATGTTATGATTCATTAATTCAACATATAGTCTTATTTGATTGAACTAGATTAGAACTTGATCAGTTCTAATCCCTTTTAAACCTATAAGGGCGTACTTTTAAGTTACACTCGATAGTAGGAATTGAAGATCCTGAACTTGTGTGACTTGGAATAGTTAGAACGTATAAATTAGATAACAAATAATATCACCATGCTTAGTACAGTCCCTTGCTTACTATTTTACTTTATGCTACGTATTCCTTGAATTTTGTGCTTATTTTCCTTGGATATATCATATAAGAAAAATATTGTTGCATGAGAATAAAAACTTAGAATATTAGATAAACATTTGCATTTGAGTTCAGTTTATAGTAGATTATGGTACACATTTACTCCAATGAACAGGGGTAAGGTGAGATCAGGATACTTAACATCACTCATTGAGGAGAGTGTGTTAAGCTTGGGACCCGTTTAGTCTTACAGACATGCTTGACTCCTCAGTTATTTCAAAAATTGTCCACATATACAAAAGTAAAATAACTAAAAGATGTTTGCATAGTATTATCTGCCTCTTCAGTTATACAGTGTTATATTGTGATATGATTGCCCTAGCCCATAAGGGCTATGGGGATAGATATATATCGTGCTAGATTAGCTAATTCTTCTGATATAGCAATTATATGTTCCTTTACAGTTTTCAGCTTACTATTTATTATGTTATTGATACATGTTATTTCAGTCAGCTGTTGTGGTTTTGTTTTACCTAATCACTTGTATAGATATATGTATAGGATGCTAGACTTTACTGCTCATATTACACGTACCATTGTTTTAGATTTATGTTTCAAATTAGCAATGTCATATGATCATCAGCATGTTATGTTTAGGCTTTTCTTTCAGTATTTTTAACTACTATATTATACATGTATGTATATTTCTTATTTTGTTGTTGGAGATGTGCTTCTGTCTCACCTGTTGTTCAGTTATAAATGTTGTGTTTATAACTTATCATATTTCTCTTGTATGCTTACTTGCTCCCATACTAGATAGATGCTTTATTTGGAATATAGTAAAATGGTGATATTAATAAATACTTAATAAAATTTACTTGCCTAAAATGTACTTAGACATTTTGTCTAACAAGATTTTTTTTTATTGGCTGGGGCCCTGGCATTGTGAAACTGACAATGTCAGAACTTGAGCAGTTTGAGGAGCCTATGCTTGAGGATGAGCCCTTTATAGAGGAGGTGCAACAGCTTAGACTAAAGACTATTTAGCTGCCTTCTTACCTAATGTGAGGATGAGAGTATTATTTATTTCATTTCATAAACTTTACTTAAAATATTGTAATAATACAGGTACTGTGACTGTGATTTACTTCTTGCACTTTAATATTTTTTGAGCTATCTTATTTTAATTCATGTATGATGTATGGTGAATGGATGTAGCATTTACTTATCATATGCTTTCGCACTCTATGTATATAGATGCAGGGACTGATTCTCCTTATTATTATGTGCATATCCTTACCTTAGTAGTGGATTGTGGATCCTACCTAATCCACTGTCGAGTGAGGGATTTGCATGTGTGACAGTCTGCTCCTTAGCCTAATCATTGCGGGCTTAAGGAGCAGGGGTGCCACACAGAGAGGTAAGAAAGATTGGGCTTGCCCAAAATGGGTATTTAGCAAAGGTGTTGACGAGGTTTAGAACTGATGACTCTACAAAGTTGATTAGTTTACCTCTAGCACCTCACTTTCGCTTACAAAAATAGATTTTTAGAAGGAAGAAATGCATCAGTGCCTTATGCTAGTGTGGTTGGAAGCTTGATATATACCATAATTTTCATACTCGTGGTATAAACACAATCCGTGTAAGGATCACTAGCAAGTAGTGATAAGAATATTTTGGTACCTGACAAATACAGTTGGCGTTAGATTATTATTTTAGAAGCAGATTTTAATAGCTAACTTGTGTGTTGGATATGTGGATTATGACTATGCAAGAGATTTGGATCAAAGATGATCAATGATTGGATATGTGTTCATGTTTGCAGGAGGTCCAATTTGGTGTAGATCGACTCTACAACCCACAGTTACCTTGTTTACAACAAAATCTGAATGCATGGCAGTTATTGAAGCATTTAAGGAAGCTATCTGGGTGAAAGTCTTACTGGAATATTTGGGTGTGAAGCAACAAGAGGTAGTAGTTCATTGTGATAGCCAAAGGGCTATATTCTTAGCTACTAACCCGCTCTAACACTCTCCTACAAAGCACATAGATGGGCAACACCATTTTGTTTGGGAAATCGTTGAAGAGGGTAAGATCTTACTGAAGAAGATTAACACTAAAGATAATCCAGCGAACATGTTGACAAAGTTGCTCACGATTTAGAAATTCAGCCATTGTAAAATTCTAGTGAAATTGGATAAGCATCCATAGGCTTCTCATTTGTTAGAACAACAGCGGCTTGGTTTTTTTGTGAGGGGGATACATAAGCAACCAAGTTGAAGCAGCTGCAATGCTGGAAAGCATATTGATTCAGCTCTCATGTGGTGCACATGATATCTGAGATGAAGATTGATGACTAAAGAAAGTTCCTAATGGACACGCACCACGGCACGCCACAACGCGTTTACAAGGAGCCATGGCGCGCCATGGCACCTGGCGCCAATTAGACGCTCAAGAATTGACTCCACTGTAAGCCGCAATGACTGGGCGTTGGGCAGGAACGTGCCACGGCGCGCCGCAGCGCCTGGGCGTTCAACAAGAACACGCCACGGCGTATCACAACGCTTGGCAATAGAAAGGAGAACGCAATGGCGCTCTGTGGCACCCATGGTTCAACAAGCCCATTTTTGAAACACCTATAAATTCTATGTAAGCCCTTTTTAGGGTTTAAATAATAATGTGAGGTCTCCAAAGTTTCGTGGGGTGTATAGTGGTTATTCCAAAGTGGAGACTAAACCTCTTAAGTTTGGATAAGGATTTCTAAACCCTAAAAACATTGTAATCTCATCTTCAGTAGTAAATTATTCTCTGCTTTTCTCCTCATTGACGTAGGAGTTAGCATTGAACCACATAAATTTTTGTCTTGTGCTGTGATTGTGTTTGCAGGTGATTTATCTTAGCTTTATTTTGATTTTGCTCAACATGTACACGATTTGTTCCGCATTGTTTGAACCCTAAAATCCCAACAGAGACTTGAATGTTTATAGCATAGGATAGATAATGAATTGAGAGTCTTAACCATTACACTATAGCTACGTCACAATCAAACTTTTTGAGTTATGAAAACTATATAATAAAAGACTTCATTTTTGCTTTCTTTAATTTAATCTATTTAAATTAAGAAAAACTTCTTAATGAGATAATATGGGAAAGGAACACTTTGTCTTTGTGGAATTGTTCTCTCCTACTTTCAAATCCCTTCAAGTTGTGATAGAATTATCCGTCTCTATATTTTTATGTCAAGTTGTGCAAATTTAAGGATAAAATAATATTTTATATTTATGTGTTAGGATCAAACAAACAATAACAAACACGAGAGAAAATCAAACACTCACGAAATCGCAACATAAAATAAAAATTTATTGGTTTAGTGTAAACATTTATGTTCACGGGGAGAGATAATTAGAAATTTTACTACGAGAAGAAACAAATACAATAAGATTTTTAAACTTAAGATGAACAAACTAAATTGCTATTGTAACAATTTATTTTTCTATCAGTCATAAATTGGCTACCATAATGCATCCATAAATTGGCATATGTTACAATTTGATCATCGTAACTTTCCATTGGTTACAAAAAGAACCATTATGCCTTCTTAACTCAGCGCCAGTTACGAAATGTCGGATTGGCGTCATCGTGCTCTTCTCTCTTTTCGATTTGATTAAAAAATATTCAACATAATTGCAGGTTACCAACTATTCTAAATTTACATAAACAAACATTTAGAGGCTTACTTTTGACACCAAAGCTCAAAATTAAGAAACATTCCATTGCCTTAACAAAGACTTTAACGAGTATAGCAACAATATCAATTTTTATAAGCTAAACAACAAAAGTTGATCATAACACATTAATACAAAAAAGAATAATAGAAACTTGTACAAAACAATTTTATTTGAAAGCCTTACAAAGCACACCACAATTTTGGCTCTAATGATGAATGCAAATATAGGCATGAGTAGAGCTGGTTTTGAGTCGAATCAGCTCAAACTCGAATTCAAAATTTTCGAGTTAAATTCAAATTGAACTCTACTTGAACTTGAGTCAAATATGGTTCGAGTTAAGCCGCTCAACTCGAACTTGACTTGAAAGCTTCAAGTCGAGTCAAAATGTTTCGAGTTTGAGTTCGAACTCAAGTTTCGAGTTTCGGGTCAAATTGTAAGCCCTATACTTGAGTAATTTATATTAAATGATACGAACACCCTAAATTAAAATAAAATTTAAATTAGCATTTGGACAAATTCTCTTAAGAAAAAAATTGTGTATGCAAAAACTTATATTAACATATTAATTTAGTATTATTAATATATAGTGCGCTAGGTTTTGTGACTCATTAGTATGTATGTATGTATGTATGTATGTATGTATGTATTTACATTAATTTAGATCAAACAAATGATGCTGAAATTTTTTTTTCTTCATATATGTATATGTGTGTATGTGTGTGTATGTTAATTTACCATGGAGGAGACCAAGTTTTCTTGGCGAGAGAGATTAGTGAAAATATTCCCAACGGAGGTTTTATTCAATATTCCTAAAGCTTTCCCAAGTCTTTTAAATTTTACAACTAATCTGCCAAGACCAAAGCAGCCACAATGTTCATTTCAATTAGAATTCACAACATTATAACAATCATCCTTTTGTAACCAAAAACGTTGGAATCTGAAAGACTTAGAAATTATAGTGAGAGCATTCTAGGAAGATAGAATAATTGGCTTATGGTTAGAGATGGCTGAGTTCAGAGAGCAGTTGATAAAATTGGAATAAGTGTTGCACGAAATATTATTGATAAGCAAACGGTCAAGGCGAGCAAATTTTCTCCCCGCATTCTAAGTAAACGGGTTGCCATAATATTTAAAGTCATTCAGACCACATTTAAGAGTCATCGTGTTAAAATCAAAGGTAGAGACAGAGTGGTCAGAAGAGTAACCCTTATACTCATTTCTTTTGAGGACAACACTAAAGTCTCCTCCAACAGCCCAAGGCAAGTTAGAGGAACAGTAATATTTATGGAAGGTTCATAGGGGAAGATGATCTTATCTCTTATTGTTAGCATGGACAAAGGTGATCAAAAAGTTGTGATTATCATTGTGAATTCTGAGGTGAATAGCTTGATCACATTGAGAGATGATCTCAACATTCCAATTGCTCTTCCACATAACCCAAATTATATTCGAGGTAGAGGAGTTGCATTGTCAAATTTAGCAAAATGATAGATGGACAACAAACCCTCAGCTTGAAGTTTGGGCTCCATAATAGCAGCTATTTTAATCTAATTATCATAAACGATATGCTTAAACCTATATTTAGAAGAGACATTACTAATGCCTCTAATATTCCAACATAATATATTCATAAACAAACTCTAGAAGTGCCCAGAGGGGACTTCTAATTAGCTCTAGTAGGAGAATAATAGTTCTCAATTTGATTAGCACCATCAACAACATTGTTATTATCATAAAGCAGAGCAAGAGATTTATACCTGTTGGCAACCAAGATGTTTGGTTTTGCTATAGTGAAAGTCCTGCCTGGAATAATTTTTATTGGGCTTTTAGTATTAGAGAAGGGTTGCATCTTTCCTACTGATTGCTGCATCATATCTATTTCTTTCCAAACCACTTTCATCTGCAAGATTAGATGAAAATAATTTCTTGGAGGAAACAGGGGTACAATTAGAGGCGGTGATATCAGTGTGATTAAATTCCACAACTTTAGTGGTAGTATTTAGCTTAGAAGTGACATTTATGTCATCATACTCTTCCTTTCCTACAAATGTTAAAATAAATTCAGTAGATTTATCCTCAATGTGGACAAACCTGTCATTGTGGGTTAAAGCATTATTATTATGGTTAGTAACTTTATCATCACATAGATGCTCAATCGTGGTGTGCGCAAGCAGTGAAGATGTAACATTGTCATTGTTCAAAGCATTAGAATAAATAAAAGAAATTTCCCTTGAAACAGTAATAGGCAACATAGGAGTAGTGGACATATTGTGGGGTCCCCCATACTAATGGTAAAGAGTACGGTGCTCCAACTGTGGCAAATCTCCAACTTAAGTAAAGTCAGGTGAAACCCATCCTGCCTTAAGCCAAGGACTTGTCACCTGAATACTATAACATTCATCAATATATATATATATATATATATATATATATACGTATATCAAAGTGGCGGAAGCATAAAAATATAATGTAGCATCCACAAGCAAAATATAGTAGAAAGAAGAGAACAAAATAGTAACTCAGCTCAAGTGCAAAAAGCAAAGTGCATCCAGAATTTAATTATTACAATCTGTATTAAATGAAAAATATAAAAGTCTCTCAATCTCACTAAAAGAAAAAGTAAAGTCTATCTAAGCTATAGTAGAATGATCCTCCTCTTGCACTGGCTCCTCTCCTGCAGCACTGCCTATGAACAAGCTTGAATCTGACATTTGTTAGTATCACAAATTCCAGGGCCCCAGCCAATAAAATAAAAAGGTTACAGTTAGACAATTGTCTAAGTACATTTTAGGCTATTTTAAATGAACTAATTAATTAAAGATATCACCTTTGATTAATCGAACATGCAAGTAATTATGGGGTGCAACAAGCTATACAAGAAACGGTGTAACTATAAACTATCCATTTATAGCAATCAACAAGTATGTGAAATAACATACAAAATATGAAAGTAAGCAAGGTGAAGCTAAAAGCAAGAGTAACTGCAACTACTATAATAATCTGATCCTAATATGATTATGATCATATTAAAATATGCTGAGTGTAAAAGAATACAAGTACTGAATATAACAAAAAATTCAACATTCTAAACATGCCAATATATAGCTAATCCATAAGAGTATACATACAATGTGCAGATTGATATAAAAATAAAAGACCACTGAGACATGTGATAAAAAGTAAAATAATCAATGCCCCATAAAGCCACTGAGACATATGGCAAAGCAAGCAAGTACTATAAGAAATACCACTGAAACATGTGGCACAGCAAGCAAAACTAAAAATTAGACTAGAGTAGCAATAAGCTTAAGATATAGTACTGTCATACCAGATAATAGGCCATACAGGGCCTCTGAACTGAGAGTTCAACTATAAACTATCCTAGATATCCAATATGCTAGGCCTGAGTTGAACTCATAAAATAAGTCTATAACCATCCTAGACATCCAATACGCTAAGCCTGAGACTATTCTATAATAATACAAGAACTAAAGAGGCAGACTAAGCTAAGACATACTCTACTAACTGAAAGCACTGTAAGAACTAGATGAATGATATGCTTTATAAATACTAACTTAGGATGTATCATCCATATCCTAAGTTCTCCTATTATGCTCAAGAAATAAGGCTCAATATCCAAGGTATGCCAAGCTATCAAGTCAAAGTAAGCAAGAGACTCAATCTAGACTTATGTGATTTCTATTGTTCTCTAATTTATCCAACTAACTATTCTGAGAAGATACAAGTTTAGGATCTCCAATATCCAGCTATCGAGTAAAATCTCATATTTGCGATCTTAAAGTTAATATTAGAACTTAGCAAGTTCTAATTCAAAATCATATGATGCCTATAAGTTTTAAACAAATGAATTACAACCTAATTATTAATATTTTTCTCTCTTACCCAAATCTTGATTAAGTAAATTAAGATTTAAGGATTTTGGACTTAAACTCCACCTTGATGTTCAAATCCTAAATCTAAGGTGATGTCCTAATAAGGGTCTAGGGTTCATACTGAATACCCAAGTTACAGATAAAGAATCTTAAAAGCTGAAATATCCAAGAGCTAATAACTTAGTGAATGGTTACTCTATTAGTTATAAGATAAAATAATCAATTAAGAACTTAAGAATCTAAGATCTGTATTCAATCTTTAGGATAATTTAATCATCCTATAGATTGAATCATCATATGCCTACATGGAAGGCTTCAAAAAGGTTAAATAATAAATCATTTAAAGAATTTCAATTGTAGATAGTTCAATTCAAGTAGAAGATCTAAAGTCTAAGATCTAAGATCTAAAATTTGATCACTTTAGACATAAGCTAAGTTTTAGAGTTTTTCTAAATGTGTTTCTTTTAGAAGTTAAGCTCATAAGCTAACTTAATTGAACTTAATAATTTGAGATTTAACATCTAAAATTATTAGATTTAATTATTAAGGCAAAGTGATCCTTTTTATGATCACTTAAGATCTAAATATCTTAATAAAGACTAAATGAAGATTTCTTAACTTAACATCCATATTATTAACATCATTAGTCGAAGAGTTCAGTAGAACATTAATAATCCAACTAAGGGTAATTTACTAAATTTCCAAGGCTTAAGGGGCACTTAAGCACATTTTGGTCAAAATGACCAAAATGCTCCTCTTGAGGCTAATTATGGAATTTTATGATTTAATCATCCAAATTGATTCAAATCTATTTTAATGAGTTTCATATTAGTTAATCAAGTGGGAAATACACTCATCTTAGGTTTTGGCAACCTAATTCGTCTAATTAGCACTAATCACCTTTTTAGGTCAATTATAGTGATTAAGAAAGTTAAGGCATTTTAAGGCAATCCAATCTTATCCATAGGTTCTACTATGCTTAAGATGGCATTACGAACTAAACTTATCAAATTCAGAGGCTGATTTAGGGTTTAAATCACTAATCCCTAATTAGGGTAATTAAAGAGTGATTAAGGAAATTAAATATCCTAAATTGGTTTTAAGGGTCTATAATTATTTTCTAGGGGTATATGAATAATCAGAGCCCTTATTTTTCATAATTGAGTATTTATTTAATTTAATATGATTTAATTAAGAACAGAAATGGATTGGGCAATCATTTTAAATCCAATCATTAGATCTGTGATTTTATTTTATATTTAGATTCTTTGTATTTTTCTGATTCAAATAATATATTGGATCATACTATTTGGATCAGTATAGCTAAAGTTATTAAATTAATTTATTCTGTATTTTTATTTAAATAGAAACTATAGGATTTAATATATTCCTTTATTTATCTTAAGAAAATTAATTCCAATATAATTTAATTTAGCCGTGGCCCGGAATCAAACCGCGTGGGTCGGGGTCGGCCCGGCCCAAAATCCATCTTCTTCCTTGCGGAGAGGCGCCCAACTCCCGAACCCTAGGGTTCGCTTCTAGAGCCAATTTCTCCGTCCTCTGGCCACGCCGCGCCCTGATCTTGACGGCTACACCATCTCCGACCCTAGACGCATCGAATGAACCATGAAGCCCTATCTGGGAGGCACCGGATCGCTGGAGTGCTACTTGGCCAAGGCACCCCCTCAGGCGCACCTGTGAGGATTGAATTCTCCTCACATAAGCCATGCCATGAGCTCGTGTCTATCCCTACATGTTCAGGGACCTAAGGAGAGGTGATAGGGCGAGTCGAGTGATTCTGGGATGGTCTGGATCGCCGTAGTGCTACTCGACAATTTTTGCAGACTCGGGCTCGCTCTAAATCGATCGATACCAGTCAAATTGATTGATCAGACCGAGCCTAATAATTGCAAGTTGTCTACAATCACTCAAAGAAGAGTCTAGGACTCTAATGAAGCTCAATTGCTTAATAGGGATGCTAGTGTCCAATGCTTAGAGGATCAGCTGCCAATGCACATTCAGACGGCATGCTGTCGTCTGGTCCACTGGCAGCTCCCCAACTAAAAGCCTTAGGTATCAATTGGGAATCTAGGGGAAGGACCTAACACATCATCTAGGGTTAGATCAGCAGTGAGCCGAGCTGAAACCAGCTCGACAGAGGAGATAGGACAGAGGATGTACCTGAGGAAGGTAGAGGCATCTAGGACAAGGCAGGCAGCTCAGATTACTCCAGATAGTAGTAGGATCTTGGCAATGGGGTCTGAACTCCAGACCTCACCCTCGATCAGTGGTGCTCAACAGGTTCAGCCGCCGGGATCACCAAGAGCTTCAGGGTAAGCCGCAAGGAATTGAGGGGATCACAGTGAGCAAAGGGACTCACTATGATTCCCAGAAGGTATTTATAGGCCTAAGGGAGGTCCGGGGTGGCTACCGAGGTCAGGAGCCTTGGCATAGGCTCGGCTCAAGGGTGCTCCCTCAATTTCCAAAATTGAGGTGGGCCGAGCCTCAAGCTTGGCTGGGAGTGCTAGGGAGGCTAGGGCAAGGTCGCAACAGCTTCCTTGACATGGCACGGGAGTGGCAGACCGGCTGAAGGACGTGGCTGTACGAAGGGATTCGGCAGTTGGGCGCGAGCTGAGGAGGAAGATGATCCACAATTGCGGGGGACTCCAGGACCGTCTGATGGATCATTAGTTGGCGCGGGACAGCTTTCATCTCCCGACATCTAATGGCCGAGGGAGGAAGCTAGATCCACCATCGGATCGGATCTAAAGATCGAAAGGGCGATCGGGCCTACTTAAGATGGATACTCAGATGCCATTGGATTAAGATCTCAGAACCGCGGAACGATCGAGATGAGGCGGGTAATGGTCGAAAGTGCGGCCGTTGGATCAGATCCGTGGAATGGACAGCCAGAATGGCGCCCACGGTTTGGGATCAGCCGACCGTTGGAAGAGGATATATTTGCAATTAAGAATTATTTAAAACCCTAAATTGAAATTGAACCAATTTAAATTAAATCTAAAATATGCCTAAATGACCTCCAAAAATTCCAAAAATTTCACCCTTAGCTAATTTGGGGGTGGGGAATTCAAAAATGAAATCAGATATTGATTTGGAGATCAATTTAATTTAGGTATTTTTATGGTTTAAAAATAGCCAAAAATACCAAAATTTCCATTTTAGCTCCGATTGATTTCAAACTTCTAGGGTTAGGTTTAAATGACCCATTGAATCCAATGGAATCAAAATCAAAGCTTGATTTAGCTTAACTAATCTAGATTTAGCTAGGATAACAACTAGGGTTGTTATAGACTCCCCCACTTAAGAACGATGTCATCCCCGACGTCACCTAAGTGAAGAAAGTCTTACTGGAACTTAACAATTTTAAATACAATAAATGGGAAAGAAAAGAGCAATACCTGGATTTGCAAAGAGCTGTGGATATTTATTGTGCATATCCACCTCTTTATCCCAAATAGATTCCTCTAAGGATCGATTCTTCCACTGAATTTTGACCATAGGAATTGAACGATTCATTAGCTGTTTCTGATCGCGAGCTAAGATTCTGATAGGTTCTTCGGCATAAATAAGATCAGGTTGGATCTCTACTGCTAAAAGTTGAATGAGATGAGAATGGTCTCTGAGACACCTTCTTAATGATGATACGTGAAATACATTATGGATAGCTACAAAGTCATCAGGAAGATTTAACCGGTAGGCAGATGATCCTACCTTGGTCAAAACTTTAAAAGGTCCAACATAGCGGGGACTGAGTTTCCCTGCTACACCAAATCTGTAGACACCTTTCATTGGGCTGACCTTTAAATAAGCAGAATCTCCCACATTGAATTCTTGGAGACGATGATGAGAATCATGATATTTGCTCTGACAATCTTGAGCTGAACGAATTCTTTGCTGAATTAACTAAATCTTACTGTTGGTCTCTTCAACTAACTCTGATCCAAACAGTTGATCACTTCCTGTTTCTGACCAAGCTAGCGGAGTACTGCATCTCCTACCATACAATGCTTCATAAGGAGCCATTTTAATACTGGCTTGAAAATTTTTATTGTAGGCAAACTCCACTAACGGAATGTGATCTTCCCAGGAACCAGCAAAATTTAGAATACAGAGTCTAAGCAAATCTTCCAAAACTTGATTCACTCTTTCAGTCTGACCATTTGTTTAAGGATAAAAAGCTGTACTCATAACTAGAGTAGTACCCAGATCTTGATGCACAGCTTGCCAAAACTTAGAATTAAATCTGCTATCTCTATCAGATATGATTGATTTCGGAATCCCATGCAATCTGACAATTTTCTTGATATAGAGTTTTGCTAACTTCTCTACAGAATCAGTTTGACAGATAGGAAGAAATGCGCTGATTTAGTCAAACGGTCTACTATCACCCAGATGGCATCGGCACCAGATTTAGCGCGAGGTAATCCCATGATGAAATCCATAAATATATCGAACCACTTTCATTCAGGAATTTCTAGCGGATGCAGAAGACCGCCAGGTATTTGGTGCTCGGCCTTTACTAGATTACAGGCATGTCATTTAGCCACAAAGTTGGCTACATATTTCTTCATACCGGGCCACCAAAATGATTGTTTTAGATCTTGGTACATCTTTGAGCTGCCTGGGTGAATATGATACCCAAAACTATGGCATTCAATTAACACTTCACAATGCATGGACTTAGGAATCCACAATCGATTACCTTAATAAATTACACCATTCCGCAACTGTAGACCATGACGAAGACCTCCTTCAATATCTGTCTTAAACTTCAGATAATCATCATCTTTGGTCTGCGAGATAGAGACATCTCTGTGGAAAGTGGGTTCCACATTGATATTTACTAAAAGCGAACTTAGCATATCACCACTAACTGGAGAAATTTCAAGCTTACAAAATTCATGTTCTAAAGGACTGGATGCGATCATAGAGAATAAAGTAGCACGACGACTAAGAGCATCGGCCACCATATTTGCTTTTCCTAGGTGATATTGAATACTAAGATCATAATTGCTGACGTGTTCTAACCATCTTCTTTGATGGCAATTCAATTCTCTCTGAGTGAAGATGTACTTCAAGCTTTGATGATCGGTGAAAATCGTGCACTCCATATAAATAGTGTCGCCAAATCTTTAAAGCAAAGATCACAATGGCAAGTTCAAGATCATGAATTGGATAGTTTTTCTCATGGGGTTTTAACTGACGAGAGGCGTAAGCGATTACCTTACCCTCTTACATTAATACACAGCCTAGACCAATTCCTGAGGCATCTGTGTATACCTGATAGTTTAAACCTTCCTTGGGCAGAACAAGAACTGGAGCAGTGGAGAGTACATTTTTTAGTGTTTGAAATGCATCCTGGATTCAGTACTCCATATGAACGGAACGACTTTCTGGGTTAACTTAGTAAAAGGTGAAGCAATCTGAGAAAAGCCTTTAACAAACTTTTTATAATGTCCAGCTAATCCCAAGAAACTTCTAATATCGATAATAGACTTAGGTTGAACCTAGTCCTGAATAGCGCTCTTCACTTTACTCTAATCTACACGAATACCTTGGGCATCGACTACATGTCCCAAGAACGCAATGGACTTAAGCCAAAACTCACACTTAGAGAACTTGGCATACAATTGATGTTCACGCAGAGTTTCTAGCACCAATCTCAAGTGTTCTTCATGATCCTCCTAGGTTTTAGAATAAATGAGGATATCGTCGATAAAGATGATCACAAACTTATCTAATTATGTCTTTAGAACTCGTTGCATCAGATCCATGAAGATTGAAGGCGCATTAGTGAGTCCAAAAGACATTACTAAGAATTCAAAATGGCCATAACGAGTATAGAAAGCGGTCTTTCCTATATCGTCTTCTTTTACTCGCAATTGATGATATCCTGACCTTAAGTCAATCTTGGAGAATATGATAGCTCCAAATAACTGGTCAAATAAATCATCAATTCTGGGCAATGGATATTTATTCTTTATAGTGACTTTATTTAGTTCATGATAATCTATACACATACTCATAGATCCATCCTTCTTTTTACAAATAAAACGGGTGCTCCCCAAGGAGACATACTTGGCCTAATAAAGCCTTTATTCAAGAGTTCTTACAATTGCTCATTGAGTTCTTAAAGTTCCTTAGGTGTCATTCTATATGGAGCTTTAGATATAGGCTGGGTACCAGGGATTAATTCAATAGAGAACTCCACTTCTCTGGAAGGAGGTACCCCAGATAGATCTTCCAAGAATACGTCGGTGAATTCTTTAACTACTTTACAGTCAGAGAGAGGGATACTTTCTTTTGTTTCACCCATCATAGTGACTAAATAAGCATCGCAACTGATCAACTGTTCAGCTTTAATTGCATTTATTAATGATAACTGTGTACTGGTTCTTCCTACAAATGTTTCATACTTGCCCTGAGAATGGAGAGTGACCTTCTTCTTAAGGTAATTTATCACGACGCTACTGTCACTGAGCCAATTCATCCTAAGGATGATATCAAAGTTTGCTAATGGTAGGATGATTAATTTAGAGTGAAATTCCTAACCATTTATTAGTATTTGAATGTTACAAAACTTCTGAGCACTTAGTTGGGCTCCAGATGGGAGTCTAACACTCAAAAATTTGGCTAAGTTATATGAGTGTAGCTTAAGGATGTTGGCAAATCGTTCAAAGATAAACGAATGACTAGCACCAATATCGAATAATAAGTTACAAGGCTGGTTATTGAAATAGAGAGTGCCTAATTCATACGAATTACATTAACGACTTGCAAGAATTTAAAGTACATAAATGTAATTGTCGAAAGAAGAGTTTAGAGATGTGTACCTAAAACCACATTATTATCCTCTGCGGCTTCTATAAGTGTTAAGGCATAGACTCGCGCGAGACCAGCCGGACGATTGTTGGTCTGCCTCATGAGATAGTTATGAGAGTTAGGAGCTGGTGACTGTGCTGGAGCGACTTCATATGCAGGTGCTGGCATTATAGCCAGATTTGGTTCTCTTCGATTCAGCAGAGTTACTCTGAACACTTGCTTCTTCTGATAGGGCTTCATTGGAACTCTATCCACTGTTTCCGTGTGGTCATAGTGGTAGAACTTGTGGCCTGTATGCCCACAATTGTAGCACTTCTGGCCAAAGCGGTAACACTTGCCATACGGATGAGGCTTGGTACAGCTTTGAATTTTTTCAACAGTTGGTGCAACTTCTAGATGATAGACCTTCGCAGGATTAGATCAGTGTCTCTTGAAGTTTCCCTGCGGATTCAGAGTCATTTGCGCTTTTCATTTGAGATCCCCTTTAGATTGGTGATGCTCAATCACTTTAGCCATTTCCACTAGCTTAAAGAAGCTAGTCAGACAGAGCGGCACGATCTGATTCTTCAGTGCATCTCGAAGTCCACAGAGAAAGCGGTGGCACTTAGCTAACTCGGAATGAGTAACTTCTGGCACAAAGTAAATCAACCTATAAAATTCTCTTTCGTACTCAGCAACCGAACGACTCCCTTGAGTCAACCTTATAATCATGTTTGTAATAATGTTTGTGCAGATGGGGGAATGAATTCAGTTTTGAAGGCTTCGATGAACTCATCCCATGGGATGTCCTCCAATTCATAGTCAGCGAACTTGGTGTTTCAGACCTCTTCCTACCAATATTCTACTTCCGCATGAAACAAACGTGTAGCGAGACGGACAGCCTCTGAGTTCGGGATCTTCAGACTAATAAGATCCCTTTCTACGGCCTTCAGCCAGTCGGCTGTATCCATTGCTGACAGGTTCCCATCAAAGGTTGGGGGTCCTAACCTCAAGAAATTGTGAAGAAGATTATCCATCGAGTGATGGAAAGAAGAAGCAGGTTGTGGGGCAAGGACAGCAACAGTGACTGGAACAGAACGATCACTCAGCATCTTCTGCATGACGATCGCTTATTGGGCTTGTTTCTCCAGCAAGGTTGCTACCATTGCCCGCAAATGAGCCACTTCGTCAATAGAACTACTGGATGCGATAATGTTCTTGATAGGAGTAACGGCAAGTGGTAATCCTAGATTTATTCTATTTAAGTAATACAAATCGTGTCTTAGAATTTTATTAAATAAAAACAGTCGATAGATATCAAAAATTTTCATTACTTGCTGAAATAAAGGATTACGTAAGATTAAGAAAATGTCAAGAAGCATATTCTACTAGAATTATGTAAGCCAAGAGGTAATAATTGTCCTAATTAACACTCAGATATCCTTGATATACTCAGCCCTAAAGGTTATACAAAACTCCTCAAAAGTCACTTCCTGACTCTTCCTCTTACGCTTCCTCTCGAGCCTCCTCATGGTGTCGTACCACCAGACTCCTGCGTAATCCAGCATTAGATCTGTCACAATGTCCACATAGAGTGACTCGAGATACTCTTTATGTATCAAGATTGACTCCACTCGGCTCAACCATTCCTTTGTGTATATAGGAAAGTCAAGCCCTCGGTACACTGCTTGATGTAAAAGCTTGTCCAAGACCAAGGTCCCTCTTGTCGAAACTCCTTCAATCTGCCAGTTACTCTCCTATCTCCATTTGAAACTATAGTTCTAAGCTAACTTGAAGGCATGCAGATAGTAATCTACATCAAACTCTCTAGAATCCATTTGACTCTAAGGAAAGAATTCTATTAGGTTTTCATTAGACTCAAGATGACTTGATTGTTAGGATGTAAGTATTCTTCTTCTACATTTTTCATAGAGTTACTGATACTACTATGTTATGGATGCTACATATATTTATGTTTGCAATTTAGAAGAACGATCCATTTGGTAGAAAGGAATCATAGATCTCATTCTAACACCCTATGGTGCTCCCTGATACCAATTGTGGAGTCCCCCGTACTAATGGTAAGGAGTACGGTGCTCCAACTGTGGCAAATCCCCAACTTAAGTAAGGTCAGGTGAAACCCAACCTGCCTTAAGCCAAGGACTTGTCACTAAATACGTTAAACATTCATCAATATATATATATATATATATATATATATATATACGTATATCAAAGTGGCGGAAGCATAAAAATATAATGTAGCATCCACAAGCACAACATAGTAGAAAAAGAGAATAAAATAGTAACTCAGCTCAAGTGCAGAAAGTAAAGTACATCTAGAATTTAATTATTACAATCTGTATTAAATAAAAAATATAAAAGTCTCTCAATCTCACTGAAAGAAAAAGTAAAGTCTATCTAAGCTGTAGTAGAACGATCCTCCTCTTGCACTGGCTCCTCTCCTGCAGTACTGCCTACAAACAAGCCTGAATCTGACATCTGTCGGTATCACAAATGCCAGGGCCCCAGCCAACAAAATAAAAAGGTTACAGTTAGATGATTGTCTAAGTACATTTTAGGCTATTTTAAATGAACTGATTAATTAAAGATATCACATTTGATTAATCTAACATGCAAGCAACTATGGGGTGCAACAAGTTGTATAAGAAACGGTGTAACTATAAACTATCCATTTATAGCATTCAACAAGTATGTGAAATAACATACAAAACACGAAAGTAAGCAACGTGAAACTAAAAGCAAAAGTAACTGCAACTACTGTAATAAATCTAATCCTAACATGATTATGATCACATTAAAATATGCTAACTGTAAAAGAACACAAGTAATAAATATAACAAGAAATTCTAACATTCTAAATATGCCAATATATATATATAGCTAATCCATAAGAGTATACATACAATGTGCAGATTGATATAAAAATAAAAGACCACTGAGACATATGACAAAAAGCAAAACAGTCAATGCCCTGTAAAGCCATTGAGATATGTGGCAAAGCAAGAAAATACTGTAAGAAAGACCACTTGAGTTGTTACACTATGGTTTTAATGATAGCTTCATTGCTAAAATCAATAATCTCACCCAGCATAACTGGTTCTAAATAATATTTAATGGCATTTCTGCGGGTTTCTTCTCCTCTAAAAGAGGGCTCAAACAAGGTGACCCTCTTTCTCGCATTTTTTTTATTTTAGCCTTGAACTACTGGTCCCACAACATCAATGTTTTGTTTCAAAATAATCCTCATCTTCAATACAATGCGGGTGGAAAATCTATGGTCTCTCACCTCGCCTATGCTGACGACCTTATTTTCTTCACTAACAGTAATAGCAACTCAATGAAAAAATTAGCTGCCTTACTCTCTACTCATGAAGCTGATTTGGGACTGAATATCAATCGTTCCTAATCTAATTTTTTTGTTGGTGACAAAAGTTCTGCCCGAATTTGCACTAATATCACCAATACATTCAACTTCAAAAAAGGCAAATTCCCCTTCACTTATCTTGATATCCCAATCTCTATTGGGCATAACAAGAATGATATTTAAAAAGGTCTTATTGATGCTATCTTTAAATTACTTCAAGGTTGGGAAAACAAATACCTATATCAAGATGGTAGGCTTATTCTAATCAAGCATGTTCTTAACATTATCCCTCTCTATTGGTTTGAAGTGTGTTCCCCTATTAAACTTATCTTCAATAAGGTTACCACCATTTTTAACAAATTTTTGTGGGTTTACTCTAAAGGTAGCAAAATCATTTGGTGCTCTTGGGATCAAATCTCGCTCCCCTTTAAAAAGGGTGGTTTTGGGATCAAAAATCTTTCCTCTATCCATAATGCTTTCTCCTTAAACCTTTGGTGGAAATTCAGAACCTCCCCTTCTATCTAGTCTAGCATTCTCCTTGCCAAATACTGTGCTAATACCCATCTTATTGCAGTTAAGTCTAAAATTTTTGACTCTCCAACTTGGAGAAGAATGTTGTCTCTCAAAGACACTATTGAAGAGTATTTAATTTGAGAGAAATTGAACCTCACTATCTCTTTGTGGCTCCCCGCACCCTTAATCCGTTGAAGGATTAGGTTAAGGGTGGAGTGTCACTCTGGCTAACCTCTCACTTACCATTGGATTAGGATAAACTCCACAATCCACCTGATTATGGAAGGATTAACACAGAACGAATCTAACAGTCATTATATAAGTAAACATACAGAGTGTGGCGGTCGCCCCTTAATCGAATGAGTGTTAAGAGGTGGTCATCACTAGCACCACGAACATTAAACTAAATGCTTATCCATGATACTAATCAACCAGTTGAGCAAGACTTAATAGAAACATACATATAGTATAGCAGTACAAAATAGGTAGAAAGGAAGCATCCAGACAGAGTCCACATTAATTCATTCACATACAATACCCTTAATGCTGAATAGTAAGAATAAGAAAACATAATTATTACAATTTTACTAAATGCAAGCCAAGGATATGGAAGCATGTCTCCTTCAGAGAGCTGCACTTTACTTTAACCTGCTAGCAGCAAAATCCTCAAGCGCTGGATCTGACCTATACTACTGATCTGCCATATGTACATATATGACAGGGCACAACCAAAAAAAAGAAAATATGGTTAGACTTTAATAAGTCTAAGTACAATTTAAGCTATTAAAGTTGCATGAATTTAAAGATATCACCATTTTATTGATACTACTAAGCGAGCAAAGTAAACAGGTGCAACAAGCTATACAAAGAATGGGATAACTATAAACTATCCATTTATAGCATTCAACATGTATGTGAAATAACATACCAAGACACAAAAGTAAGCAAGGTAAAGCTAAAGCAAAAGAAACTGCAACTACTGAAATAAATCTGATCCTAATATGATTATGACCACATTAAACATGCTGAGTATAAAAGAATACAAGTACTGAACATAATCCATAAAATCTAACATCCTAAACATGTCATTTATGCTTATATAATTCATAAGAACATATATACAACATGCATATTAATATAAAAGAAGGGTCACTAAGACATGTGACAAAAATAATTAAATCTGAAAATAAGGAACCACTGAAATATGTGGTAAAGCCAACTGAAACTGCAAGTAGAGCCACTGAAACATGTGGCAAAATAATACAAGCTGTACTGAATTGAACTAGAGTAGCAATAGGCCTAAGCTATAGCACTGCCATCTCAGCCCGAAAATCATCAAAATACCCAGCCTATAGGCCATCCCCGTTCCTCTCAGAGGCCTGGGTAACTTCCATACTGCACTGAATATTGGAGGCGGCAATACAATACTCAGAACCTAATCTACTAACTGAAAGCACTGCAAAACTTGATGAAATGAAATATGCTTTACAAATTCTAACTTAGGATGTATCATCCATATCCTAAGTGTTCCTACTATGCTCAAGGAATAAAGCTCAAAATCTAAGGTATGCAAAGCCATCTAGTCAAAATAAGCAAGAGACTCAATCTAGACTTATGTGATATCCATTGTTATCTAATTCAATCGTTCTAACTATCCCAAGTTATACAACTTAGGAGCACGGCCTTATAAGTTAAAAATAATCAGGACTGATCAGGTCCCAATTTAGTTCAATTAAAATCGACTATAAGATAAATAATAACTCATCACGTCCTAATTGATGATTTAAGATATCCTAAGCTAAGATTCGATCTAGATCTACTAAGCTAAGGATTATGAATTGAATACCACAATCTTGGGTTCAATCACATGATCCAAGGGTAAGCTAAAGATCTATGGTTCAATCTACAAGTGAACTGATGATTAAGGCTTATTCTATTAAGTAACAATCAAGCTTAATAGAATAGATCTCTATTCTTAATCTAAAATTGAAAGATAAAGTAATCAAAATGAAATTAGGAAAAATCTAGAAAACTACTAAAACCAAGGTTTCATTTATTGAATAAATCACTTATTCAATGAATGAAATTTAACTTAGTGTCTAATCCTAATCTTAAGGAAAGAGCCTAAGGTGAAGTGAAATTCCTAAGGGAGTACCTTAGTTTGACTCTAGGTTCTAATCCATGTTCGCATAATTTATAGTTTTCAACTAAGTTAATAATTACAACTTAGTTATCAAGAGCTCATATACCCTAATGTCATGGTTTTCAAATAACAAGCAATTCCTAATGATGCTAAGGTCTATGCAAGTGGTGTACGCACTATACATAGAGCTCAAGAAAATAATATAATTAAAAGAAAACAGAACTTCAATAAAGTTCTAAGTACGAAATGTACCTGACACGGCACCAAGACTTCTGTAACCAGCAATTTAACAACATCAATCATAGAAACCTATTCATAATGCTAAGGAAAAACAAGGTTTTGCTTAAATACAAGTAAGCTTAATAGTATTAGATTTGTAATAATTTGGCATGATACAACTAAATGATAATTTACTTGGACAAGAGATGCTTAGCTTAGACTTGCATGAATTCTATCTAATTCGTTCTCCCTAACTTAAAATAGAAGATTGATTATAAGAGATTGAATATAATAGCTTGATAATATTTAATTCATTATGGATGGATGGAAACATAACAACATGATTCCTTAGGATGAACTCAAGAATAATAATAAAATTACATATTTTAACAATAGATTTAGCTATAATATTTATTGCATCTTATTGTGAATCTTTCTTATTAATATATTATATGTAAAACAAATATATGCGGTTAATAATAAATTTAATTATATTTACTTCCTCCCTACATAATCAAGTAGATTAATGCATCAATAATGTGTGCTAATTATGACCATAACAAAGAAATTTATGTATTTACAAGGCTCATACCTAAATCATGATACCTATAAAATTAACATATAAATATATATCATTTACTTCTTGCAATGATTGAAATGATAAGTAGGATGATAAAGTATCAAATGGCCATAATAATGCATCAAGCTCATGCCGATAAAAATCAACATGCAACCTTAACTACTTGCTAACCCTAACACATTCAACTTCATCTACCTTAACTCTTCATAAATAATAATAAAATTAGCTTTATTAGAAAGTATGAGGAGTTACCCATCCAACAATTGACCTATTGTTGGCAAAAAAATGAAGAGGGCATGCTAATTTTCGGCCACCATGGGAGAATGAAGGAAGATTTGGCCAAGGGAAGGAGGAGATGTGCTCGGCCATGGAAGGAGGAGATGTGCTCAGCCATGGAAGGAGGGTTGCTACTCGTGCTCAGTCGTGGAGGATGAAGGCTGTTGCTAGCTCTTGGCCGAGAAGGAGGTGATGTGGCTCGGCCATGGAGGAAGAAGAGGAGGGGTCGGCCATGGAGAAGGAGAGGAGGTGAGGTGGCTCGGCCATGGAGGAAGAAGGGGAGGGGCTTGGTCGGCCAAGGAGGAAGGGAGGAGATGCTTGGTTGGCCAAGGAGGAAGAAAAGATTGGGCTGCTGCCTTTAGGGTAGGGTTAGACACTTAAGAGGCAAAAAGTTAAATCCAATCGCAGTCGTTAGATCAAAATCCGACGGCTGAAACTTCACAAGCCTTGATCTAAGTCAATTGAACTTTAAAAATTACAAACTTAGTATAGAAACGACCGTCTCGACGAGACGAATGTAAGTGTCAAAAAATTATTAAATTTGGACGAGTAGGTTATTATATATTAATTTTTAAGTGAAAAACTTTAAAAATTCACTACAATTAATCCGGATCCCGAAAAATTACGAAACTTAAAACATAGATTTCTCTCATAATGCTTAATTTAAATATACAAAAATTTTTAAAATCCAACTTTTATTTTATCTTTTATCGACTCTGAAAGTTTAAACTTTCCGAATTTATTTAGGACGATCCGAAACTCAGATTGTGCTCAAATTTTGGTAGAAGGATCCCCTTAATATGTTTCATTTGAGGATATTTTTATTTAAGTTTTATTTAACTAAAATTGAAAATTTAATTTCAACTTAATCCTCCTAAATTTAGAGTTAATCACGAATGTAACAACATCGGGTTGTTACACAGAGTGCGGAAGCAATAAATGACATCCAAGCATCGCAATATAATATAAGTGCAAAATATAACTCAAAATATAAGCATATAAGTCCAAATGCACAGTCAAGGGTACCTGTATTATTACAACCTTTAAGTTTTAAATAAAAAAAAGGAAATGCAAATGCACTCATCCTCATAAATAAATCTAAGGACTAGATATGCTCTTGTCCGAGCTACTGCTCTTCCTCTAGGTATGGCTCCTCCTCAGGTGCTGGATCCTCTATCTGCTCTATGCCTGCCTTGTCAGTTTCACAATGTAGGGCTCCAGCCAAAAAAAGAGAAAATCTAGTTAGACAATTTGTTTAAGTACATTTTAGGCTGATACATTTTTATACATTTTATAATATCACCACTTTACATAATTTTCCTAAGCAACAATATATATAGGAGCGACTGGCAATACAATAAGAAAGGGGAAAAGCTATAAATAACATTTATAACTTAAACAAAAGAGGCTAAGACATGCCTCAAAAGTGAGGTAAATAAGATAATGCATATAATATAAGTAACTAAATATATGCTAAAAGAAAATGCTACATCCTAATACATGCTGGTGATCAAATGAAATATGCAAATTATAATAATAAATCTCAGCAATGATACATATAAATAGCAATAAAATCTAACATCCTACTGTATATATGCTGTACAAAGAAATAGTTGACTGAATAAGCAATGCCAAAATATATCCAAATACTAAAACTACACATCAAACTCTGTATATTGATTGCCATATCAGAAAACTTGGCCAAACTAGCCCACATATATATATATATATATATATATATATATATATATATATATATCTTAATCTACAAACATACTGAACATACTGCATGACTAAAGAGGCAGACAATACTTATGCAAAATATTTTAGTTATTTTACTTTTATTTCTATGGATAACTATTAGAAACAACTGAGGAGTCAAGCACGTCTATAAGACTATACGGGTCCCAAGCCTAACACACTCTCCTCAATGAGAATGTTAGGCATCCTGATCTCACTTAACCCCTGTCCATCGAGGCAAATGTGCACCATAATCTCCACAAACTGGACCCAAAGGCAACTGTTATCCTAATATTCTATGTTTTTATTTTCATACACAAAATTATCTTATATGAAATGTCCAAGGAAGTAAGCTCAAATACACAAGGAATGCATAGCACAAAGTATCAAAATAAGCAAGAGGCTCTACTAATATGGTGATACCATCTGTTTCCTATTATTCGTTCTAACTATTCCAAATTACACAAGTTCAGGATCACCATTTTCCTATATATCTAGTATAATTTAGAAATTCATCCTTACAAGTTACAAAATATCAGGACTAGCTAGGTCCTAATATACTAAATCAAACTCGACTATAAAAGTTGAGTAACAAATCATTATGACCTAATTAATAATTTTTGGCATTCTAACTTAAGACTACTAAGCTATAGATTATGAATTAAACACCACGATATTGGGCTTAATCACATAATCCAAAAAAAGATAAGACCTAAGATCTAAGTTTCATTCTAATAGTGATCTAATAGTCAAGGTCAATCCTATTAAGTAATCAAACTTAATAGAATGAATCTCCTATCTTAGATCTAAGGTCAAAAGATAAAATAATTGAAATAAGTTGAAAATTCTAGAAACTAATAAAAATATGGATTCATTCATTGAAAAACCCCATTTTTTAATGAATGAAATCAACCCTATAATCTAGTCCTAGTCTCAGGAAGGGTCCTTAAGGTGTAGTATTACATACTTAGGAAAATTCTAAAATCTGACCTAACTGTTGATTTTACTTACTTAAATGTCACTAATATGATTATAATGTAAATTTTAGTATTTTAAAAGACTAATTAAAGGTTAAGGGTGTTTATCCTAAATTTTGGGCAAAAGGACCATTTTGCCCCTACTTAAGGGTCCGAAAAGTCAACTTTTAATTTAAGTATCCAAAATGAGGTTTCTCTTTTCCATATGATTTCTTACTATCTAACTTGAAGATAGACGATAAGTATGTCCAATTTGGACGAGAAACAGATTCTACAGGTTCAAACTAAGGTTTTTGTCTTAAGGGCGTTTAAGTAATTTTCACTCTACTAAAAACTAGGTTTCTATGCAGTTTATTATAGGTTACTATTCAAGGATTCCATATAGTCCAAGAACACTGTATTCTGAGGTCAATTGACTAAGTTATGAACGTTTTAAGTTTGAAGGGCAATTTGGTAAATTCGAGTCGGTCAACAAGTGACAAAAACTGAACTTTTCTGTTTGAAGTCCAATTTTAGCAAACTCAATTTCTATAGCTTCCTTATAATGTACTGAGTATGTTGGTAGGGAGTAGACCCAATTTGGACCTCAAATGGTTAAGTTATGACCTAACTAAGGTTGGGGTATTTTGGTCATTTTCTAAATTTCTAGGGTTCAGAACCTAAATGTTATTTTAGTTTATTGGTGATATTAAAATTTTAAACTAGTTAGCATCTTGAATTTTTGAATTTGGAGTTGATTTAACCAAGTTATGGCCATTTAAAATCTAGGGGCAATTTGGTCATTTTTCACTAAAGTCAACTTTGAATTCTAGGGTTGACTTTTTGTCCTGATGCCAAATGGGAAAACTAATACCACTACAATAATGGGGTTATTCTCCTGAGTATTTTAAGACTCATATTGACTATGTTTGGTCAACTAGGTCAAAAGTTATGTGGTCCTAAAGAGGTCCTAAAATGCTACTTTGTTATACATACCCCGAAACTAAATTCTGCATTACGCCATTTGATTCTATTTATATTTCTGAGTATTTTGAGACCTATATTGGCTATGTTTGGATCATCCTACAAAAAGTTATTAAACTCTTAAGTTTTACTATTCAAAAATACAATTTATTTTATTATTCGTTTATTCAAATTGAATTGATTTATTATTCGTTTCTAGGGTTATGAATAGTTTTTTTTTTTACTATTGTTAATGACTAAATATTAAATTAATTTACTAAACTAATTAATAATATTAATTAATTAAATTCACTGTTGAATATTTATTTATTGCATTTAAATTAAGTAACTATAATTAATAAAACTCTAATTAATATTAACTAATTATTAACCTAAGGTTTTTGTTTTGTATATAATAAATATATATATATATATATATATATATTCATTAACTAATTATTAACCTAAGGATTTTGTTTTAATCAACTTACTATTAACACTAATTAACATTAATTCTTTATCAAATCTAAATCATTTTAGCCTACTGTTTGAATTGATTAATTCATTTGACAGAATTTACACCCAAATACAATTATATATATTATGCTAACATTTTCTGTTTATTATTACTGACTAATTTAATATTTTTTAAATGGTGTTCAATATATATATATATATATATATATATATATATATATATATATATATATATATATATATATGTGTGTGTGTGTGTGATTATTTAATATTGTTATTCTGCTATACTATAATTAATATAAGATTTTAATTAACTAATGTTAAATGTTAATTATTAATTATTTGTGCTAATAATATGCTGTTAAGTATTCGGCCAAGTTGTAGCACTTATTCACGTAAGTATACATATATTGTGTGAATATATACTAGAGTTTATGTTTTAATTTAAGGTTTTCGTTAATAAATTTATACGCTAATAAATTATTCTTAATTATTGATTAATAAATTAATTACTAGTTAATCCCTCCGTTAACTCGATTCCTCACCGCAAATTTATAGTTAATTTCTGACTTAACTTTAATTAACTAACTACTAATCCTAAAGTTACATAATATAATCCGTATAATATCTATATATAATATATATACATTTATATTATTTAACATTTCTTCTCTGCAGGTAATCATGACGGCTAACCCGCAGGGACACATGGCGAGTCCCGAGTGGCTACAGGACTGCGGGTGGGACCCGCAGTCAGGGTCAAGAGGTCGGCTGACACGTCCTCGGGCCCACCACAACCACGCTGCGCCACGGGCGCGTGCCACGTGTGAGGGTGGGCCCCACGCACGGGAATGCGGACCGGCGCGCAGACCCGGGTTCCGAGCTCGCGGGCCGGGCTCGACCCGGCCCAAACCTGCGGGGTCGTCTTCTCCGAGACGGACCCGAAGCTACTCGGCTAGGGCAGCCGAGTGCGCGGCGTACGGGCGACGGCAAGGCTCCAGATACCCGCCGATGGGAAGGTCTTGATGAGGTCTACCGATTGAGATGCGGGTCTAGGCCTATGGACGACTCTACCGCTGGCCATTCCAAGCCCTAGCGCTCTTAGCACGGTGTGAGTGCGCACACGCGGCCGAGAGGGCCGAGACTCGATTCGAGTCGATCGGACCCCATCGAACTCGATCGGATCCGTTTGATCTTTGAACAGATCCTAGATCTAAGGCTAGCAATAATTGGATAGCACATGCAAAGAAATTAAACGTAGAATCGGGGGTACCTGAAATGGGTGGCGGAGGATTGACGAGGGTCGACGCTCGGCTCGGATCCTAGGGCTCCCTGGCAACTCCGGATCAACGCGACGACGGGATTAGGTGCGAAGGAAGATAAGGGGGGGCTGAGGCGGAGCCGTCGAGGGCGAGGGGCCGCCGATTGGGCGCTGCTGCTGCGGGGCCTCGCGGGACTGGTCGGCGGAGCGGACGAGGAGACAACGACGCGGGACCGTCCGATCGATCAGATGGGACGGCTCCGAAATTTCGAATGGATCAGACGGCGGGTCTAGACGGCGTTGGCGCACAGTAACGACGCGTGGAATAAGTGGACGGCGCCGTTTGGAATTAATAATTATTTATTAATTATTTAATTAGTTAATTACCTATTTAATTTAAATAATTAAATTGCTTCCAGAAAATCCCAAATATTCAACCCTAGCTATTTGAGGGGTGAGGAACTCAATGGCGAGGTCAGATTTTTGATCCGACGAGTATTTTATTTTCTCAATTTTCGGGGTATTTAAATATTATTCAATTATTCATAGAATTTTCGACGACTTCCGATTGCCACGAAAACTTCACCCCTAGCTAATTTGGGGTCAACGAGCGCAATGGTGAAATCCGTTTTCCGATCGGAGGTCAATTTAAATAGGTCAAATTTTAGAGTTTCTGAAATTTCTAGAAATCAGGATTCGATCCATTTGACTCCTGATTTGGACTAGGTCTTAAAGGTTGACTCCAATTGACCTAATTAGTACTTAAGATTAGTTTTAAGATTAAGATTAATCATAATTGACTAAGATAACAACCTGGGTTATTACACTCCTTTTGGTATGATTGTTGAAACACTGATAAGGCTTTATTTCATACCCACCATCATATAACCTACCCAAAACTCACACTTGTCAACTGTTTCTCCCAAACAGATGGCTGGAACACTTCCCTCCAACTTGAGTGTCTATCTATTGAGGAAATTGAGCATGTTACTTTCTTTTGGCCAAATATAGGGGATACTAAAGTTGCCAATTATGCCTTCTACGAATTGCGCCCCTACCACTACTGTGAAATAGCGCCCTCTGATATTCTTTGAGTATAGTAAGCTGGCGGGAATAATGCTATTATCCTTTCTTACCTCTGGGATTATTGCAGAACTCATGCTATTCCTTTATTCCTTGATTGGATTTGGCATAATTGTATCCCTAACTTAATTAGTATCTTTTTGTGGAAACTCTATAATATTTATATCAGTGATTATAATATTATGCAAGGCCTATTTTATAATCTAGCCTCCAAATGCCACTGCTGCAATGCTATTAAAACTATTCAACATGTTTTTCTTGATAGTGTTGTTAGCAAAACTCTTTAGACTTCAACTTGGTTAAATTCTGCTCCTACTCCTACGGATATGAAAAGTATCTTCCATCATTGGCCCTACTGTAAAGGCACTAAGAACTTCATTGGAAACCATTATGATGCTTTTACTCTTTGGCACATTTGGACTACAAGAAATAAAGCTAAATATCAAAACACTGCTGTCAATATAACTAACATTACCACTATGATCAATGATGATGTTAAAAGTTTTCTAACTGCTTTCAATAATCAAATGTTTAGTTGGAAAAATGTTAATGAGCTTGCTATCAGAAATCATCTGGACTTGTAACCCCTCTTTGGCTGTTGAAGAGGTTACTCATTTTTCTAGTTTTTTCCATTTTACATTTTTCAGCCTTTCTTTTAAAAGTTGTAATCTTAATTTTGCTCACTGTTGGAATCACGATGTTGGTTATCCAAAGGGTGGAATTTAAGTTGTGATGTTGTTTGTTTTAGTAATTATGAGCACACTATTTTGAGGCTGTTCTTGGTCGTTGAGAACATTTTTATTATCAATCGGACTTCTGTTAGCTTGCTTGGATATGTCTCTTAGGGCTTACGTCTAAGCAGCCCTAGAGATATCTCCCACTCGTTATGGAGCTGCCTTAGTTGAATTTGATATCTTGGGGAGGTCTCTGGCTGCCCTTAGATGGCACTTTGGTCTTGATCACTTCTAGATTTTTGAAACTCTCTGGGGTTGTCAGTGGGGCTACCTTTGAGCGTTCCCCATGGCGGTTGTCATTTCTCTTTATTCACAGATGGTTGTGGTTCAATGTCCTTATTGTTGCTCTGCTGGTATTCTTGGCTTGACAGATCGTAACTCTCCATTTTCATTGGTATGGTAAGGCTTGGATGTTTAATGCTAATTTTCATTTCTGGATTCTTGGCTAGATGCTTCTTATCAGTACTGGTTCCTCTACTTTTCATCCTTTGGACCTTATGGGTTTGCTTTACTGCATCCCTTGAATTGTTAGGGTTACTTGTGTTGTTGGTTCAATTTTTTCCTACTGATGTGCTTTATTTAATTATTGTTGCTGGCTTTAGTTGGATGTTGCTATTTGTTGGCTTTATGGCTTCACTCTAGCTTTGTCAAAAGGTTGGCTGTTGCTTATTGCCTATTGGATATTTGTTTGGAATCCTTGGTTTGAGATCAATCCTTGTTAGGTACTTGTTTCCATTAGTTTTGGGCTGAATTGGTTTGTTAAGTCCTACAGATGTTGTGAGCCGCGATTAGGTAGTGATGCTGCTGATTACTTAGCTGGTCCAATGAGATGCGGCTGGTACTCTTACAGGATTGAAATCTGGTGCTTGTTTCCGAAAAGTTTTCTTATGTCTTCCGTCTCTTGTTAGGGGGCTTGTTGTTGAATGTTTGGAGGTCGACTATCCCTTATTGATTTGCTTTTGTTGATTGCTGTTTGCGGTAGCTGGTTCCTTTGCGGGTTTGCCTGCGATTTTCCTTTGTTTGTTTTTGTCTTGCAAGTCTTGCTTCTTTTGTTTGTTGTTTGTTTTCTGTTCCATTTTGCTTATAATTTTTCTTGTCGTTGTGAGCCTTTGGCTTTTTTCTGTTTGTTTGTTGTTTTCTTGTATGTTTTAGTTTTCTTTTTTGCTGAGACTTTTTAGATTAAACCCTGGGACTAAATTTTTTGTGGCTATTTTAGAACTTTTAGATTTCCAGGCTTTGTAACATCACAGCCTTCTTTGTAACCATAAAATATTATTTTATTTTATTATTAAAAAATACAGTTATGATCTTAAAATTATGTTGAACATTATGTTTGAATGTATTATTTTATTATGAACAAATATCAATAATTGTTCATATTTAGATCAAACAATGCTGCTATGAAAAAGGAATGGTACTTTCAACCATGCCAATAGTCAGTGTCCCCCTAAGAGTCTTTCAATCTTTATATGTTTTTCTAAGAATGATGAGCCTAATGAGAGTTTAAATAAAGCTGTTAGTGTTACTCTCTGTACATATCGGATAAAACTCGAACTACCATTGTAAAATATGACAAGACTTGTTCCTATCTACTGATCTCGTAACCCCAATACTACTATTACTATTCCTTTGGCTCATGCATTATATGCCGACAAGTGGTGACTTCAATCACAGAAAGGACGAAGGATAGTGGGTGATTACTAAAAAAGGCAGGCTTTAGGGCCTTCCCAATATCTGAATGCGATTCTGTGATATATACTCGCAGTCATGCGTTTCCCAAAGGCTCCCCACACAGCATAAAAGTTGCTCTTGGCTGCATTCATTCACTCACATCTCAACAGAGACTTCACGTGGGTCTTTTTACGTGAGAATTTGTGCACCTTTGTCTTCTCCTGCCAAAGGGCATTCCAAATTATGAATTTCTATATGAGGGAAAGGGGATTTAGGTCAACACGTGCTGGACTTCCTTTATTTCTCAATCGCTTGAGGCTCGTGTAATTAGTTTATTTTATTATGTTATGCTCGAACTTTGCACATTGAGAGCTATGATGTTGATCATGAAAGCCAAATACTGGTTGAGAGCATTACAGGTATTATGCTTGGAATTGTTCATCCACTTCAAGGACTTCATGAAGAAAGGCTATGATGTTTCAAGGATCGTTATAATATCACCCAAGGTGTTGTCTTGCAATGCTACATGTTTTTTTTTCTAGTTTTCATGTGTTATGCTGATTTTGCTTTCATTTCACATAAGAACTTTGCAAAATTTTTGGACTCTTTTGAATGCTCTTAATTCGATAAGAAAAGACAAACTTTTGATAAATTGATAAAAATATATAGTTGGGGAAATTTTATATAGAAAGCTTATGAAATCCTAATTAATATTGATTATTTAATATGAAATTATAACTCATCTTAGTGTTATAAGAAGTTCAACCTCTAAGAAGGGATACAGAGTCTAAGTGTACCCGAACAACTATAAACTTGGTGTGTTCTTTATGTGATTTATTTTTCGTAATTTTCCTTTATTCTAATGTGCCGATTATGTAGCATGTCACTTTTTATAGTGCTCATTTTAAACTCTTAACTCATAATTTTTTTAAGTCACAATATCTAATTACCTCGTATCAATATAAATACATGGGCTTAAAACCCAATAGAATACTTATAACTGCTTTATGCTAGATTATATAGTCTAATCCAACACTAGGTATTACTGTAATATTTAATACTGGGTTAGTAAGTTTTAACCCACTGTTAAGTACTATGGGGAGCCAAGGGTCGCTAAAGTGGAAAGTTAGATGCTTAATACTAGATAAATACATACCATCTAGCCATCCATAAAAGAAAAAAAATTACATCACAGAACAGTAAAATAAGACATCCATAAGTAATTAAAGTTGTATAAATATTTAACTTAATGACACTCGGTCTCACGGGATAATGAAGTAAAAATAATATAAAATGGTAAAATCTTCAAGCTGCATCTACTAGACCCGATCCACCTTAGGTGCAAGATCCACACTATACTCCTGGTCTATCGTATTTAGTATTTAATACAATATGGCACAGCCAACAACAGAAAAACTAAGTTATTAGACTTAAAAATTCTACGTACATTTTAGTGCAACTAAGTTATTTATGTTATGCGAATATCACATTAGTTATTAACAATTGTTATATGCAGTGCACGAAGTAGTAAAATGGAGAAAGTAAAGACTGTAAAATAACAAATAAAAACGATAAATGTAGTTAAATAGAAAATCTAGTCATAACCTACATCAAATATATAAATAAAAAGGGGCATATATAGTTATAAAATAGATTTATTAGAATGATAAATAGTAGTATTATCAGATGGAGATGATATTACATGTCCATAGAGCTGAATTATTCAGCATAAAATAAAATTGGTTAATTTACCCTGGATAGAACTGTAGAGTCTCGGTCTTATCATAGGTAACTGGATAAGTACAGTTCAGTTCAAGATAAATATCCCAAGTCTAAAGTGTGTTATAAGTAGGGAATGGAATAATTTTGTTTGAGAGAATAAACTGTAAAAAGATTCTTTCCCTTATCTTTATACACATCAATAAGTGCAGTTAAATAAACTGTGTCTCAAATTGTAACAGCCCAAACTCTTAAGCACCAAGGTATTGTCCGCTTTGGCCTGAAATGCCTCACAGTTTTGCCCTCAGAAGATAACTTCCCAACAGGTCACCCATCCTGGGAGTACTCCCACCTGAGCACGCTTAACTTTGGAGTTCTTATCAAGAACTCCACCGTTATCTAAAAAGGCACCTCGATGTTTAAGAGTTTCACTTATTACTACTTAAGTGGGTCATCACAATCTCCCCAACTTAAGTAACTGATGTCCTCGTCAGTATCCACACACAGATCCAAGAGCCATCCATTGGGTAGATAGGACTAGAGGTGACCCCTACAAGCACAAGAGGTACCCACAACCATGTAGCACCTTAACCATCATGGGTTCAAGAGGTTGCTCACATGAAGTAGTACTTTGCCCTGTATGGCACTTAGCTCCTATCAAACACCCTATGGTTTGCTCTGATACCATTTATAATAGTCCAAACTCTTAAGCACCAAGGTATTGTCCGCTTTGGCCTGAAAAGCCTCACGATTTTGCCCTTAGAAGATAACTTCCCAGTAGGTCACCCATCCTGGGAGTGCTCCCACCTGAGCACGCTTAACTTTGAAGTTCTTATCAAGAACTCCACCGTTATCTGAAAAGGCGCCTCGATGTTTAAGAGTTTCACTTATTACTACTTAAGTGGGTCATCACACAAATTACCTTTCTTATGACACTTTAAGTTATGTTTATAAGTAGAAGACTTAACAGCTTAGTTTGAGAGAATAAATGGTAAAATGATTATATTCCTAATCTTTATGCGCACGATAAGTGCAATTAAACAAACTAAGTATTAAAGTCACCCTTCCTAGGATATGCTAAATCATGGATATGTAACCTCTCCATAGATTATTTAGAGTAAAGTTATAGTAAGAACCAGGAATTTAGTTCATTTAGATAAATTCTGAACAAGGGAGATAAGAGAATTTATTACTTGATTTTAATTAATTTCTAGTTTTAATGTAAAGCATATAGTGACTAAAGCCTTAACATATCATACATAAGTCATATCAACATTAGTGGAGTGATGTGCTCACATAGAATCTATTAGCGGAGCGATATGCTTACCTAGGATCTATTAGTGGCGTTCGCTCACTTAGTAATCTGTAACAACCATAGGTTATTAATTAGCCTAATTTTAGCTTAATCATATCCTAATGAATATTCCATTAGGTTTATCTAGTCATTAGAATCAAACCCTGAAGATTATGAGCGATTTAGAGCTCAATTAAATATTTGGATTATTTTAATAATATTTAATTAATTAAAAATTGAGATATTTAATTTGACCTCAAAATTGAAATCTAACTTCACCATTATGCTCATCACTCTCAAATTATCTATAGGTAATGTTTTGGAAATATTTGGAAGTCATCGGATTTTATCAAATATTTTAATGTATTTAAATACCCCAAAAATTATGATAATTAAATTAATCTCCAAATTAAAATATGACTTTGCCGTTGAGTTCCTCACCCCCAAATTAGCTGAGGGTGAATTTTTGGAATTTTTCGGAGCACGTTTATCAAATCTAATTTTTAATGCATGAATTAAAATTTTGAAAAATATTAATTAATCTCCATTTCTTCTTTTCCCTCTACACCGGATCCCATCCTCCTCTCCCATTCGGCTCCCCTCTCCCCCTTCCTACACACGAGAGGGCTTACTATCATGCCATCCTCTCTCTCCCAGCCCATAGATCCTCCTCTCCCCCTACTTGAGCCATGCCTCATTCTCCCTTAAAGCTATCTCCCTCAACTCCCCTCTCCATTTTTGTTGAAGCTGCTGAAGAAGAAGCCCCTAAGCCCTTGAAGAACCCTAGCCCTCTTCTCTTTTTGCTGGTAGTAGAAGAAGCTGAAGTTCCTTCTCCTCCCAAGCTCTTGAAGAACTCTATATTCTTCTATTTGCAAGCTCAATAACCCTTCTTGTATCATTCCTTGTACCCTCTCTTTCCCCCATTGGGTGATCAAATGGCTACTTCATTCACATGTATGCTTAATATTGTTCCTCAAAACTTGCATTTGAGCAATCGAGCTCGATCAAATTCCTATCTGAATAGAAGAAAATTAATGCTATGTAAGAAAAAATCATTGATAGGTAGCTAGGGCATTGTTGTTTGTAGCATTAGAATAATCTTTACATGTCAATTTTAGTATCAATAGTAAGATCTCGGAAAGACCTTTCCATTAGTATATGGCACCGCACTTGAGGTGCCCTAAATCAAAAGTAGTTGAGTGCAAAAGAGGACACATTCCATTTTTGTCCAGGAAAAATTACTGTCGGGTGCTACAGTGCGTCATAGCGCCTGACTTTCAGCCACGGAGCACTCTGGCACGCTGCAGCGCTCGTGTCTTGAGAAATCCGGTGCCGTAGCGCCTAGCTTTCAGCCAGGTAGCGAGCCGCGTCTCGAAAAATTTGATGTCGTAGCGCACCGCTGCACCTAAAAGTGCTGCAGTGCGCCGCAGTGCCTGTGCTTAGGGATATTTGGCATCGTAGCGCTCCACTGTACCTAAAAGTGCTGCAGTGTGCCGCAGTGCCCGCGCCTTGGGATATTTAGCACCGTAGCACGCTGCAGCGCCGAAATCCATCGTAGTGCACCGTAGCGCCTAAATGCGCTGCAGCACAGCAACCCACCACAGTGCACAGTAGCGCCTAGATCTCAGTCAAGCAAGTGCTACAGCACACTGTAGCGCATGTAACTGCCCAGTTTTTTTCCAAATTTTATTATTTTTCGTATTTTGATGACTCTATAACCCTAATAATGCAAAAATATACCAAAGTGCTACAGCACGCTGTAGCTTTTAGCCAGGGAGCACGCCGTATCTCGATATTTTAAGAATTTTACTTATTACTACTTAAGTGGGTATTCACAATTTTGTAATAGCCCAAACTCTTAAGTACCAAGGTATTATCTGCTTTGGCTAGAAATGCCTCATGATTTTTCCCTCAGAAGATAACTTTCCAGTATATCACCCATCCTGGGAGTGCTCCCACCTGAGCACGCTTAATTTTGGAGTTCTTATTAGGAACTCTACCATTATCTAAAAATGTGCCTCGATGTTTTAAGAGTTTCACTTATTACTACTTAAGTGAGTCTTCACAATCTCCCAAACTTAAGTAGCTGACATCCTCGTCAGTATCTACACATAGAGCAATAAACCATCCATTGGGTAGATAGGACTAGAGGTGACCCCTACAGGCTCAAGAGTTACCCATAGCCATGTAGCACCTTAACCATCATGGGTTTAAGAGGCTGCTCACATGAAGTGATGCGTTGCCTTGTATGACACATAGCTCCTATCTGACACCCTGTGGCTTGCTCTGATACCATTTGTAATAGCCCAAACTCTTAAGTACCAAGGTATTGTCCGCTTTGGCCAGAAAAGCCTCACAGTTTTGCCCTCAGAAGATAACTTCCCAGTAGGTCACCAATCCTGGGAGTGCTCTCACCTGAGCATGCTTAACTTTGGAGTTCTTATCAGGAACTCTACCATTATCTGAAAATGCATCTCGATGTTTTAAGAGTTTCACTTATTACTACTTAAGTGGGTCTTCACATATCGAGAGGTTGGCTACTCTTGTTCAATATATTATATGGCTTGTTTTGCATGTGAAAGATTGTATGCATATCGTGCAGTATTTTTATGTATATAATGTTTTCTTTATCCACCTCAATGTTGAGGCTTGTATTTTTTTTCTTTTGGAAGGACTTTTTAGGTTATACCCTAGGGCCTTCTACTTTTTGGGTTGACTTTGAATTTTTAGTCATAGGTTTGAGTGTAATCACCCAACCCATTTTGTATCCTTTTTTGTATTAATAAAATTAAACAGGTTTAATTAAAAAAAAATGTACTATAACCTTGTAAATGCAAAAGTAAGATAAATGACTTGAGAATAAATTGGAGTTAGATTTAAAAACCTAAGTAACTATAAGACTTAAAAATCTTCTTAAGATAATAAATAGAAGATTAATCCTAAGATATATATTTGAATATTGAAAAATTAGAGACTTCAAATTAAGAAAGAGAATCTAGCATCTCAATAGTGATAAGAGTTAACAACCAATTCTAATCAAAGTTCATCTATTAGAAGGATTTATTGAATAGATAATATTATGATTATAACTTAGACTAACCATTTATGTTGAAAATTAATTGAGAATCATTTGAACCAAAATTATTATTCCTTAAAGACCTTTGATTATCAAAACTGAGTGTATATAAGAATATATTCCTAAACCATCATAAACTTAGTATAATGATAATATATATAAATAAATTTTCCTCAATATGATAACTCTCAATCTCTTGTAAACATCAATAGTCTAGGTTGAGGCCTTCATCCAATAAGCATATATTTTAACTCGAATGAAAATAAATTTTCCCTATAAATTATATTGTCACTATATGAATGTTTAATTAACCTACTATTTTCCAAAACTATTTTTAAATTATTATATTGATTAACTTAGAGATCGATGATATCTAAATTAATTGAAGGGCTTCATTAGTTCAAATCATTGGGATAGATAATTAAAATTAAAAAACAATGGTATCACATGGTTTATAATAATTTGATAAACTCTTGGTAATGCTGCAATGCATTGAGATCAATCATTGATTCATATATTAAGATCGTTTGAGCATATAATAAATATTTAAAATTACTGTAGAGGGATTTTTACTTGGTGGATATTAGTACAGCTATTATTAAGCCTGGGCAGAATATTAGAATATCTATATACACATAATTTTTATGTGGGAGAATGTGTGTGTTTGCAGTTGTCCCCACCTACTTATAGTTAAATAGACGCACTCTCTTCATGTGTTATGCGCCCACAGAATCAAATATAAGATAAATAAATCATAAATTGCATTTCTCACAATCTTATTGATTGTGAATGATTATTATAGTCTTATGACTATATTTTATTCAATCATTTATACTAAAATTATTTTATTTATTGATTTATAGCATTTTAATATTTCAACTTTATTTATAATTTCATGAAGTATAATTTTCCTTCAATGCAAGCTACTTAATTATCTACATTGTCTTCTTAATTAGCATATGAATCCATTAGACATATTCTTATTTATTTAAATGCATATTATTCAAAATGTCTTGCTAACATATTTGATGCAAGAATAAATAAGTTGCTTGATCTATGTTAGCCTTTCTTACCTACAGCATTTAGTAGTTGTTTGCTTTATTCATTCCATGCCATCTGCTCCGCTAATATTTAATAGTAAATGGCTAACGTGATATTTGCATAATTAAATAATGTATATAATTAACTTTAAAATGTACTTAAACTTTTAAATTATAATTATTTTTATTGGTTGCGCCCTACCGTATTATAAACTAAATACGGTATATCAGAAGCTTATAGCAGGTTTGGTGCCCAAAGGATAATCTGATCAATCGATGCATGATGAAACCTTTAATAACTTACCTGCCATTTTAAATGTGAGGATGAGTGTTTAATTCTTCAATTTGTAAGAATTACTTTTAGATGATGTTCAAACTATTCTTTCATGTTGTATATTTTTTTATTATGAATGATAGATGTATAATTGAAATATTTGAGTTTCCTTCTACCTATAGATTTGCATATATAAAAGTAATACTTAATAGTGGGTTATCATGCTCTAATTCATTATTAAGTACTATCGTCACTCATTATGATTGACTCATATAATCTAATAACGGGGCGTTACAGAAACTAAAAGCCCTTTTTACTTAATTCCTTATCTACACTAATATAATTGTAATGAAAACTCCATATGAACAAACTTAGTAAAGTTGGAATGTTGTTATGCTAAAATCAAAGTTTAAAGTTAATAGAGTTATAATTCCTATAAAGATTCCAAGCTAAATGAAGTTTAAAATTTTTATTGGAAACTAACTCGGAGGTGGCATGTTTTTCAGCTCCAAGAATAGGGACCAAACTCAAGATTTTATCCTGGATACAAGGGGAAGTAATAGAGAATATTAAGTTGTGATTCTATGAATTATCCTCATAAAAACAATCACCTAACATCAACTTAGGTAAATTGGGGTTGTAAATAACATGAAAAAGACCAAGAGGACTCCATGAATCACGTCAGAAAGAAGAAGACGAGTCAAGATTCTACCAATCAAGCATCCTTTTCCAATTTAAGGAATTTGTAATTTTATTGGCAATAAGAACCGGATGGGTAGAGGCCCAGCACTTGCTTTAAGAATGTCCACTCAAATGTTGTTCATAGTTCTAAAACTCCACCAAAGCTTAAGGGAGTAGGCATTATGTAGAGTCTCAGGACTACTAACACCAAGCCCACCTTCATCGATAGGGTAGGTGATATTATCACATTTAGTTCAAATTAATCAAATTTTTACTAGGACCTTTGAAAATTGGAATGCCAAGGCAATTGCAAGGCAATTTATCCTCTTTGAAGCTTATTTTGGCCATAATAAACTTTTTAAAATTAGAATTGGCTTTGTTGTTAATGAAAAAAATTGATTTATTACAATTAATCTTAAGAACAGAGTCTTTTTCAAGGGTTTTAAGCAATAAATTAAGCTTGATAAGTTCCTTTGAATCAGCATTGGAGAAAATGAAGAAGTCGTCAGCATAAGTAAAATGGCAAACTGAGAGTTTACCATCATGTTAAAATGAAGGCTAGTGTCCATCAAAAAAGTTTTATTAAGGTTCATCTAATTAAATATATATATATATATATATATATATATATATATTAATAATGGGTGTACATTTCCTAGCGATTTTGACTAAAAGAAGATTTTGAGTGCGATCTTCCTTTTTGTTGTCTTCTTGTGCTTTGGCTTCTTTCTATGTGAGCAAAAGTGAAATTGTATTCTCATATAGCACGAGTTTATGGGAAGACCAATTACAAATGAGTTTTCTAAAGTTTCTCAGCACAAAATACTAAATTGTTATTATTATTATACATATTACACTTTTAGGATAATAATTATTAGATTAAACCTAAATAGATTAAGAAATTAAGATATACAGCAATTCATTTTTAGTCTCAATTTTTTTATTTGAAATTAGACAAATTTCAAATATGAATTAATAGTATTATCAATGTGATTTGAATTTGTAAGCTTAAAAGAAATCATAAAAAGAAGTAAGATGATTACTTCTAAATTTCTTAGCACTTTATAAATTTTTTGAGATTTTTGAAAAATATAAAGTTTGATTAGAATTATACTATAAAAACAATTTATTTTGTCTCAAGAAAGTTCAATATTAAATTTAATTTTGCATACAAAGCATATTAAAAAATATATTTCTTACATAGGAATGCTATTGAATCTTATTCTTGTTAGAATCTTGATAGAATCTTGCTCTCTTTGTCCCTCTGTTTGATTTCCAGGTGTTACGGGCTAGAATGGTTTTTCTGTTATTGAATATGTTGCACGAGAATTCTCATAACCATTTCGCCAATCAATATTCTAGCATTTATGGAAATATGACATATAAGGATGAGATTGAGGCCACATCCTTTGAATCTGTAGGCTTCCCACTTGATGTTTGCCAACCGAACAGATACTGTGCTGAAGATATCATATTTGAAAGCAACCTTGAAGGGTCATGGGCTCCGCCTAGTCCGTCAAAAGGGAGCTGAATGCCAAGTTCCTGATTTTTTTTTCTTGCATTTCTTTCTCAATTTTTCAATGATTTACATGGTGTAGACTTACTTTATGGACATATAACAGCATGATCGGCATCATGATTATATAAAAGATAGAAATTTCAAGAAGTACACCATTCTCTCGAGCTATACTTGCAACTCGTATGTCAATAATTTCTTCCACCGACAATTGTCCGTAGCATTCCATTCTTTGGTGAACCTACACCAATTGATGAGTCAACGTTGATTAGATTCTTGATACACCCCTTAATGAACACCAGCTCATTAAATAAAAATAACTATCACCATTGAACAAGTACATAGCCACTTTCTTTGGAATGTTCATCAAACAAAGTAAATAGCTTACCTAATTATGATGATAATTGAATGAAATATGATAATATATTTTGAGAATGAATAGCCTAAGCATAAAAGTACAGTACCAAATTAACAAATCTATACCAATTGTTATTTTATCGTAGGATCGTATTAAAGCATTAAGAAAAATTATAAGCAATTATCAGTATATTTTATTTTCAAATCATAATGTTCACATCTAGAGCCGTTAGATTTAATATTACAATGCTTCAAATAAAATAAGAGAAATTAAAATAAAATGAACATAACTGATTAAGCAGTAGAAACATTCAAATCCTCTCATTCTGATGACTTCCCCAAGCTCTCTTCTGATTGTCTGAGTTTCTCCCAAACCAGACACTTAAATGGTGCTAGGGAATTAAATCCCATTAAAGTGATCTATGTACTTAAATATTAAAATGAATTATTATTAAATTTAGAAATAAGGAAAACTATAAAATACAAATGCAAATAAATGGATTGGATCATCTCAAATATAGGAGAGTCCAAAGGAATAGCATAATGCAAATTGTCGACATAGCATAAAGGTTTCAATCAGATAGCTTTTAAATCATGCATGAGTAGCCATGCAATGATTTAAGCAAAATTGAAAAAAGATTTTAGGGCTACTCAACATATAATATGCAGAAGATTGTTTCATAAGCAAAAATATTAAAAAGTATGCATCAAGATTCAAGTTATGAGTAATAGAATATTATAATAAATTATATTATATTTACAACAAAGTAGATATTCTATTATGTAGGAATTGTTTATCCCTCAATACATCTACCAAATTGGTTGGTTCCTATGTCTTATTATTTTTTAATTATCAAGACCCTTCTTACAGGTCATGCAACACTTCCTTATCATCTTAGTTGAATATATCATCACAGCTATCTGTTTTTACATGTTTTAGATAACACTTGTATGGAACCATTGAATTTTTACATGTTTAGCCATCATGTTTCATTATAATCATGCAAATTCGATACAAATAAGAATGCACTAGTTATACAAACTTATGATTTTAGATTATATGTTAATAAAAGGTAAATTTATGCACATCTTAAAACATATTAAAGAAAACAATAAGGCTTAATTGAAACTATAGATAATCAATGTACCTACTTTCTTTTTAGGAAAAAAAGTGACAATAAGTGCTCTAATGTTTTCACAGATTTTAAACTTTAGTACAATTCATATTTGTTATTATCTGTATATCAAATATTGCTTTTTATTACAATCTTTCACTAGGATTGGATTTATTTTAATATTAACAACTTCTTAGTCCTTATTCATCTTAGCTATATAACTTTTTATATACATGAGCTTCGCAGGTTTTTTTGCTATTAGCTTATATATCCATGCATAGTTTCTTACTGTACATGTTTACGTATGTGTGTGGTTAAGTATATATATATAACTTAGGCTTTTGGGCACCCGTCTGCTGGTGGTTGATGGGAGCTCGTGTGCAGATGATTGGAGCTTGTGCCGGTTCAATTAGTTCAGCAGGCCTAAGATTTTTGTTTTGTTATCTTTTATGATGTTTGGTCCTGCAGTTCTTGTTTGGAGTTGGTGTTGGTTCCAGTTTGCTCTTGTTGTTTTCGGTTGGCTTTAGGCTCTGCGGTTTTTCAGACACTTGCCAATGTTGGGCGTTGCGTCTTCTAGCAGTCTCTTTCCCCCTGTTATGTTTGTTTATCTTGAAGATGCTCCAGGCTATTCTCATTAAACAGGTTTGATTCTAACAATTCATTCTGCTATTTGGATTGACAATGATTGCTTTTAGCTTTAGGTTGGTTTGCAGAACCTGTTTTTTTTTCTTTTTCTTAGTTTATTGCTTTTAATTTTATTAAATCAATTTCTATTTATTTTCTTTCTCAATGTTATTTTAAGCTATACCTGGATCCTAGATTTTTGAGGCTGATTTTAAGTTTTTTGTAATCTCCCGACCCCATTTTGTATCTTAGTTTTGCTATTCAATAAAATACTGCAAAGACGGTTTTTCCTAATATATATATATATTATCGACTTTTAAAAAGAGAGACACTTTTGTGGATGATAACTTAGAGTTACCTGGGCAACTTTGCTCCCTGTCGAGTAGGTGGTGTCACCTACTGGGAAGGTGGTTTTATTAAGTTACCTTAGGGTAAATGTATGAAATACACGTAGTAGTCAAACTAACTTTTAGTGTACTTCTCTTCATGCATGAATTGATTAAGTTTTTTGTACCACAGCCTAGGTGACTGTTTAGGCCATAAAAAGACTTGTCCAGTTCGCAAACCAAGTCTTCTTTTACTGCATCAACGTACATTGGAGGCTACACCATATAACTCTCATCTTCTAGTTCTCCATGCAAGAATGTAATTTTGGCAATGAGCTGCTCCAATAGTAGATCAAATAGTGCCACCAAAAATAAGATCACACGGATCGATGAATGCTTAACAAATGGGGCAAACACTTAAATACCAACAAATTTAGATATATCCTAAATTACAGTGAACTCAAATGTTTTACAAATGAACTCGCTGAACTTTCCTATCATATCTTCCTCCTGATTTGACTCACAATTAAAATAAACTGTCATATTAATCCTTTAAGGATACGGAACTGAGTTGGAGTCCATATAAAAAGCAGAAGCTTATCTCTTTTGCAGTTTTTCTCCTTAAGAAATTATGAAGATGGAGCAAACTTTGCTGCGTAGATAATAACATATTAGAATTGTCATCAATTTTACCTCTGTTACATATAATATTAAGTAATTGAGATCTAAAGAGATATGAATTTATAGATTTATTTCTGCTATCTAAAGAGCTGATAGATATCTTGATAACATTTAGATGATGGTGTTTTTATAATATATATTCATTTAAATGCAGCAATATAATGTTGTCGTTTATGTATAGTTCAACATTGATTATTTAAAATATTATCATTTTTTTCTTGCATTGAAAATGGCAGTCAAATAATTGGCACCACTCGAAATGATGCATGATGCGTCAAATTTTAATATACAGTAATAAATATCAAGGCTGTGACTGCGTAACCAGCGATCAAAATGCTTGCCCCATAATGCCCAAAATAAAGTTCTTAGAGAAATCAGGGGACATTCACATTATTCTCTTGCACGAGGTTCTTTTTCTTTTTCTTCATTGGAGTTTGAAAAAAGCAGAAGGGTCCTTTAATGGAGCGGGTGGCTTGTGCTAGCCCTGAGTTTGTCCTTCCTGCAACATGTGAAATTTTAAGGTGTGGTGACCACTTGGATCATCAAAGGATGTGCCAACGGTGTTCTTGTGGGTTCCGGGACAAGGCGTCACTGCCGACAGCGCCGGGCGCCCAACAGGGCCTAAAGTTCATGGAGGGGAGCCCCGAACGCCCAACAACACCTGTAGGCCAAGGTGGGGACGCCCAAATCTCCTAACAAGAACCCATGACTTCATTCTTTAATGTTTCAAAAGAAAGCACCACTATTGCAATAGTAAGCCTTAACCAGCGTGCATGAAATAGTCACTTCATGTGCGGTCATTCTACCCCCGACAGCTACTTACAAAAATTTAACCTTATGTCTAAGAAAAAGATTCACAATGAAATGAAATTCGGAGAATAAGTAGAAAATTCACCGGATAAATATTACCCAAGAAGTATGTAATATCTCAACATGAAAAATAATTTCAATATATATATATATATATATATATATATATTAAATTCAACATCAAAATAAGTTTACCAATTCATTGTTCTAACCTAACCCCTCCAAAGGTTTAAGCTATCATTTCCATGAAACAAACAATAAGATTAAATTTAAATTCACACAAATCATTGTTATAATGAAATAAAGCAGGAAAAAAGGATTTGCAAGCTTACTGAAAATTGGCCTCCAAAGGGCTCTCTAAAGGCTCCCGAATTAGTTTCAGTGCGTTCCTCTTTTTTCTCCTATATCCCCTCTCTAATCATCTTCTTTTTAAGGCCCAAAACATGTGTTAAATCAAGCCCAAATTGTTTATTATTTGTGAAGAGATGCATCCCTTCGCAGTTGAACTAACACAGGCGCTTAGGCACACAGCTTGTTGATGGCAAACGTTAGGGCGTAACTAGGTTCCTAACTTGCGGGTGGCATTGCCAAGGCTTGTTTGCAGGTGGGCGGCCGGCACCCGAGAGACGAGCGCTACAGCGTGCTATAGCTCCTGCGGCCCAGTCAGCCCAGTTTTGAGCCGCATATACATATTTTCTTAACCCGTTTTTAGTGTTTAGAGGCTGAATCCGAAAACCTATCAGCCTCCATTTTTTTAGAGGGTGTGGTTATTCCATTGCAAGAAAGAATATAGCTTCAAGAGCTTGTATAAGGCTTTGTAAACCCTGTAATCCCTTATCTATAGTGAAATTTTTTTTACTCTCCTCCCGTGAACGTAAGTATTAGTACTTAGCCACGTAAATCTTTATTTTGTGGCTGTGATTGATCTTGCATATATGGTTTATTGCTTTATTTTGATTTTGCTCATCATTTACAAGCTCTTTTGTTTCGCATTGTGAAACCCTAACATCCGCTCAAAAGATCTCAACACAAATCACATCTCATTCAAATAAATTTTATTAAGTGAAGATCTAATTAATATTCTTTAATCCAACTCTCTTTTAAAATAATCACTAACTTGATACAACAAAGGGAAACTAACCATCAAAACACCAAAAAGTAGGTAAAAGTGCAGCCCGAAATTTGAACTAATATTATCGATTCAATCACAATAAGTACAGTAAGAAGCCGAAAATGAACAAGAAGCCGAAAGAGCTCCAGACTAAAGAGCCTAAAGTCAAATCTCGGGTTTACATTATGGAAGCAAATAAGGAGCGAAGCTGTTAGGCAAAAACTAGAAAAAACTCGTTAAACATATACTCACAATAGAATACTAAATCACTTACAATAAAATGAAAAATAAAACTATAAAACTAATTACTGAAATAAAAATAAATCACAAGGAACAAAAAATAAATCAAACGACTTGATGGAATTAGGGTTACCTTCCGGTAGTGACCGCTTTTTCTCCGTCTTCAAAGTGACTAACTCAAATCGGAGTAGTTTTTAAACTCTACAAAAAGATAACTACTAGGCAACACGATCACAAAAACATATGTTGGATTGCCTCCCAACCATTTCTTGACTTAATGTTGTCAGTGACCAATTTTGTTCATTAAAATGTGTATCGTTTCACAATCTCCTTCATGATTTTACTATCATCTTTGGGATGAGCACAAGTCTATTTAGTATCAACTTCTTTATTCACTTTAGTTGTGCTTTCTTTCTTTCTCCAAACCGTGTCCATTTTTTTTATATCATCCGACTTGATAGAAATCTTATTCTTCTTCTTCTTTCCTCTCTTACCACGTCCGCCTTCCTACAATTTTTACAATCTATTCTTCTTAATTTAGTTTTTCGTTCTCTACCATCTCTGTAACAAGATTCGTTCTTTCTTCACAAATCCTGAACTTACAGAAACAATTTTCACACATTTTTTTTCTCGATTGCCATTTTACAATCAGTTTCTTCTAACTCTTTGGGTTTTACCTTTCGCAAGTTTACCATTACATTAAAAAGATTGACCACTTCTTCTTCTCAGTGTACCTTTAAAGTCGATAACAATTCTCATAGTCGCTAAAATGACCTACCAAATATTCTAGTTGTAGCCTCACTCCACTCTTCCAACTCTACAACTAAAAAATCTACTGAAATTGTAAATCGACAAACATTAACCATAACACCCTATAACATACCAACATGTGTTTTAGATCTTAGATCAGCAAAATGCAAGAGAATTGGAGTATTCCTCATACCACATAATGTTGTAAAGTTTGTGATCGATGGGGGTGGAACACGCGGGTTTTCCCTAAAATTCATAATTAGCTGACGCATATGCTTTTCTAGCCTTCACATTGAATCCTCTAACCCTTGCACTCTCTGGTCTATATCACCAATAGGACGTTCTTGTGTGTTGTTTTGGTTACTCATAGTTGCAAATTTGTTTCTTGCTATAGATTTTCAAAAGTAAATAATATTAAAACACAAGTAGTACTAAACACAAAGTAATTTACCAATTAAAATAATTGCAATTGAGAAACAAAAAATCAAATTATAGAATTGTATGTAGATTGCACTCTAAGAAGATTCAATTATTAGTGGAAACACTTCCTCATAAGTGATTACTCAATTTGGCTAAGGAAGGCTTCTCATGGTGGAGCAATAACTCTTAAAACTTATAATACAATATACAATAGCTCACAAAGCCAGTCTACCCACACCACCAAGAACTCTCAAGTTTTTTCTCTCAAAAAATATCATTCAATTGACAAACAAACCATTAAAATATGAATATAAGATTTTTGTAATCAATGGATTCGGGCGATGGAATCTAAAATGTTCAATTACTTTCGAGTATATATAAGTTTCTGAAGCCATCTCATCGGCCGATGATTTTTCCACCATCTGATCCTTCCTTGATTTTACAAAATTAAGTTGCTAGAAAATAACTTATTTAAATAACAATTCAACCTAAATTAATTGCTTTTTTCTCTCAATTTAAATCCAAAATAAATGAAATTTTATATATACTAATTTAACTTTGCTGAATCTAAGAATATGAATTTATTTTATTTTTATAAATAGTATATTTTATATGATTTTCTTAAATTTTTAACTTAACTAGTTTATTAAAAATACTATCCAATTCAAAAGAGTGTCAAACATCCAAGTAAATCATAAAAAAAATAATCATATTTTTTGCCATTTTGCTTTATAATAATGATGAAAATTTCTTAAAATATTTCAATTATTTAATCTTCCCAAGAATATTTAATTTGTCTTAATTAAAGTTAATTTGCCAAATTTTTAAAATTGGTTAATCTTGTATGTTCAGTGGCTGCCTTACTGGCTTCAAGCCAGCACTACATATCAACTTCTGAAATCATCTACTCTTGAATCTTCCTAAATCAATAAGTGAACTGCATCATTTCTTTAAGCATAGTCGATTGGTTTCCATGGTTGAGCTTGTTGTTCCTTGGGCTATAAAAACCTATTGTTGATGGTGAAAATTTTACTTGAGGCTCATTAAATACTTCGAAACCCAACTTTAGAGTTGGATTCACTTGGATGAACTCAAATTTCTACTTAAAATTTTACCTCCTAGATTAGGGTTGTATGCTTCGAGTATTACTTAATTTAAATGAGTTTGGGTGCATGATGGGTGGTGTTTTGTGGTGTGTCATGTGTTTGTAGTTGTGATTTATAATGAGTTTGCATGATTTTGGTTAACTAGTTGGATAAGATATTATGTTAAACACCACAACACCAAATTATGCTGTCAAGTAATATATATAAGGTTAGTATCTAGAGTATCACCTTCCAAAATGGGAGTGTTAATTACTATTCAATTATTGGAGCTTCTATTTTGATTATGAAATTAAGATCATCTAAACTTTTTGCTTCTTGTCCTCCATATCTAACATAATAAAATCTGTTGAAAAAATAACTATCTCAACCTTCACTAAAACATCATTTATAAAAGACACTGGTTCATTTATCAATCTATCAAAACCTATAAAGATACCATAATAAGTTGTAGTTCATTTACCCATAGCTTTTTTAATAGGTATAGCAGCATTAAATTTACTAATGCTCCCAGATCACATCGTTCCATAGCGAAGTTTATGTGGCCAACAGTACACATGATAGTAAACTACCTAAATTTTTTATTTTCTTGGCAATATCCTTAGTAGAATGTGCTACACACCTCAAAGAGTGTTACAATTTCACATTCTTCTAATGATCACTTATTATAGATGTTAGACTTTATTAACTACACATAACGTGGAATTTGCTCAAGAGCATTCGCAAAAGAGACATTAATGTACAGTTTTTTAAGTATCTCCAAATACTTTGAAAACTACTTATCCAATTTTTGCTTGAAAAATTTTGGTGGAAATGAAAAGGGTAATGTATATGATGATGGGTTGTCTATAAATAATTTAAACTTATGACAGCATGTTCATCTTTATCTTTCTCACTTATTTTGTCTTCATTTTTGGTTGGGATTTAGGGTCAGGCAACATGAGCTCCTTCTCACTTTGCAGCATCATGCTTTGATGTGCTCCTTTAGGTTGACTTTAGTGTCACTATGTAATTCTTTAGTTTGCCTCAATGAAATTTGTTGAATAGTTGACCAATCTGAGTCTTTGTAGTTTTATAACTGCCTCTTTCCTTTGTAGTGGTACCTAATGGTAATTAAGAGTGGCATCAACTGATTTCATGGTTTGAGCTGATTTATTTATAAGTTGAGTCAAGGATTTTTCAAAAGAAAGTTGTTGCTTAATAGGGTGAGTCGCTTGAGCTAGGGCTACTCGTGAAAATTTTGGTTGATTACTCCAACCATGGTTGTAAGTGTTTTGATATGAGTTATTTTGAGCTAGGAAAGAAGAAAAATCTACTAGTTTTTAAATGAAATTAGATCTCTCAGATGGGACCTTGTTCATGATGGATATTAATTTGGCAATAAGAGCTCATGTGATTTCCTCCATAGTAAGTACAAATTAAATATTGGATAACATTAATACTAAAGGTGTTTAGCTCTTATGTCAAGATAGCTAATTGAGTTGATAACACTGCAAGCTACCAGGTCAGGACGTCGCTGAAGAACTAGAACATTACTGAATAAACAATTGCTACAGACTTTCTTATTTTTTTCCTGTGTTTTAAATAAAGAATAAAAGTCTACTCTTGTAATTGTTGATATATCGAAATAAAAATATTTTTTTTATTTTTAAATTAATTGAGCAATTATGTGTGATTATTATATTATTATTCTAAATCTCGACTACAATTTCTGGCAAGTTTAGATGACGCCATCCCAGTTTCTGTAACTCTATGGGAACCAAGATTGAGGAATGTCACATCCCTGCCCTAATTCATGGGAAACAAATGCATCCAAGATGAAGCGCTCAACTTGCCTCATACTTTGTCAACAACAACCTTGCCTATCATCCAACCTTTGCCTCTTCATTTGCTTGTCGATTGTCACAGACAAGCAAGGATCTTGTCGATTCTTCATCCATTCTCCATCTGCACAAGGAGTAACTGACACCTTCTTCCTCATGCCACAAGCGCCGACCTCCTTTTCTATGGCCAAGGACAGTCCTCTCTAGCAGTCGCCGAGCCTGCGGCCAGTCCTTCTCCGTTGCTTGTCAAACCTATGTTGACGTTATCGAGATACCTAATTGTACTTATCAAAAGCTTTTGATTCACCTTGTTAATCTTTTTAATTAAAATCCAATTAAGTGGAACGAATTTATGTTAAATGTTGAAAAGATAGTTCCCAAATTTTCTCAATAAAAATGTTTCTTATGATTTTTATTAGGCCATTAGATGCCACTCTTATAGACTAATCTCTATCATATTGTAATGTCTTGAGTTTAGTCTCTTAGCTTTAATAATTAAGTAATCCTGGTAGGATTCATGTTGATCAATTTCTCTCTTATTTTTGAACAAATGTCACATTAATTATTCATTATCTAGTTGTGCTTGGTTGAATTAAATTTAGGTATTGCAAATGTTGTCATAAGGAGTTTATAATAAAGCACATCTTTCAATAAAATCATAATTGTAGAGCTGCATCATTCCAAACAAGCAATAAGTTGCATCAGCAATGTACGATAAGCACTTAAAACTTGTACAGAGTTCTAATGAACTAAATCATGTTATTTTGAACTTTATGTGTAGTGTGTACATCATTTGCATAAATTTTAGAATTGTTAGTGTGTATTCATTTCTTAAAATTCTGTTATTATGACATATGCTTTAGGTTGTAAAATGCATGGATAAATTATTACTTAATACATTTGCATGGTAGTAGTATTATCCTAATAATATGTGTAAATTTAGGTAGATTTTAAGTAATAAAACTTAGAAATCAATGAATATTTTTATTAATCCACTTTTACATATGAATAATAAAACTTAATACCAATTTAGACATAATTTAGAGATTTAAATTTAAGGTGACAATAGACCCCTTTTTCAATAAAGAACACTTGCGTAAATGTTGGAAAGTAGTGGTACTAAATTTGTTACTATAATTTTCAGACATTAAATGATAGATAATCTTAAGCTTAGAATTATATTTCCTAGTAGTTTTGAATAATAAGTCTCATTAACTTATTGTAATAATGAGTTAGTTTAGAGTTTGTAAATCCTTGGATTAAGGATTTAAGAAACATTAGATTACTATCATAAGTAAAAGGAGCACATGTACATGATCATTGATTTATTAATAGAATGAACTTTCTAACTTCTACAAAACTATAAAAGTGTTCTGCCCCTAACTCTTGTTGTGGCACCCCGCCCCTTAATCCACAATCATTAGATTGAGGGGTAGTGTGTCACTTTGGAAAATCCCCAACTTAAAATTGGATTAGGTATAGACCCTAATCCACTAGTAAGGAAGAGATGAGCCACTGCATAAATGTCATATACTCAGTCACTAAGCGAATACAAAGTGCAGAAGTAATATAAAACAAATATACATCCAGTTCATCACAATAAATAGGAAAAGTGCAACATATAGCTCAAAATATAAAGTACAGTAAGGGAAAAACATAGTCAAGGTATCTATATTATTACAATAATAATTAAATAGTTTAAAAGACTGAAATAAAATCTCCCATCCTCATATTATGTAGAGAAGGAAACTAAGCAGCTTCTGGTTCTCCCGAGTGATGCTCCTCTTCAATATAAGGCTCCTCCTCTTCAGCACCCAGCTCCTCAAACATATCTGAATCTGATATTGTCATTTTCACAATGCTAGGGCCCCAACCAACAAAGAAAAATCTTATTATATAATTATCTAAGTATATTTTAGGTTGAATATTGTCACAGGTTATTAATGTCATTATTTATACTTAAATAAACAAAAGTGAACTAACTAGCATAAGAACAGTATGCATACAAGGAATAAGATAAGTTATAAATACAACATTTATAACTAAATAAAATATAAGGCAAAAAGGCACACCTCAAAGCAAACTAAGCAAGGATAGGCATACATATATAATATAGTGAGTAAAAGTACTGAAAGAAAAGTCTAATTCTAAACATGTTGATGATCATATGACGTATGATGATTTGAAATACTAAATCTGAAAGTGGTACATATAGTAAGCCACAAAATCTAGCATCCTATAAATATGTACAAATGAGCAGGTAAGTAAAGTACAGCTGACTGAAATAACATACATCTTTAAAATAGTAAGCAGTAAACTGAAACAAAAACAAGTATGTACAACTGTCATATCAAAAAATTGGTCAATCGGGCCCAAACATAAATTCTCAAAATCTTCTTGGGCCAGGGCAGACAGAATAGAACAGCAGAACTGAAGATGCAGTACATATAAATGCAAAATATTTTAGTTATTTTACTTTTGCTTCTGTGGACACATCCAGAAATAGCTGAGGAGTCAAGCACGTCTGCAAAACTATACAGGTTCCAAGCTTAACATACATTCATCAATGAGTAATGTTAAGTATCCTTATTACTCCTTACTCCTATCCATTATGATAAATGTGCACCAGAACCTACTAGAAAATAACTGAACCCAAGGCAACTATTGTCTTAATTATTCTAAGTTTTTATTTTATGCACAAAGTTCTCTTACATGACATGTTAAAGGAAATAAGCACAAAGTTCAAGGAATGCGTAGCACAAGAAATTTAAGTAGTAAGCAAGGGACTCTTCTACACATTGTGATACTGTTGTTGTCTAATTAACCATTATAACTATTATAAGTTATACAAGTTCAAGATCTTCAATTCCTACTATTGAGTGTAACTTAGAAATATGGCATTATAAGTTAAAAGTAATTAGAACTGATCATGTTCTATTTTAATTCAATCAAAATTGACTATAAGTCAAATAACAAATCATTACGACCTAATTAATGAATTTGGGCGTTCTATACTAGGATTTGATCAAGATCTAATAAACTATGGATTATGATTTAAGCACCATGAGTTAGAGTTTAAACACATAATCCAAAGGTAAAGTCTAAGGATCTAAAGTTTCAAATTCTAAAGTGAACTAATGATTGAGGCAAATCCTATTAAGCAAAGTCAAGCTTAATATGATGATTCTCCTATTCTTAACCTAAGATTGAAAGATAAAATAATCAAAATAAAATTATGTGATTACATCTCTCCAAGAGATTACAGCAAGCCATTACAGCTCTCCAAGAGATTAAATTTAATGCTCTATTTTTATTGCATTCCGTATACCCTGTTCTTTATCCACATTTTTTGTATAGCTAGAATGCTCCATTCATGCCGATTTTAGTGTCGATGGAAAGGTATCGAAAAGACCTTTCCATCGATAAATAGCACCGCTCATGCAACGCTCTGAATTGAGAGTAATTGAGCTCTAAAGTAGGCCTTCCAGGGCTGCAGCGGAAATATTTCATGAAAAACTTAGGAAATCAATTAATGAAGTATTTAAACAGTATTTTACAAATTGAACTGCTGCGCGCGCCATAGCGCGCCTCAACGGCCCGCATCACTACCGCGCAAAAAGCGCTGCAGCGCCTGAACTTGCAAAATTCTCAAATTTTTTGAAAAATTGCCCAGTTTTGGTTGGAATGGCCAAAACTTCACTATTTTGATATTTTAAGGTATCTAGGACCCTAGGGGGACTGAATTATATCAAATGTAAACCTATTTTAGTTAAAATTGAATATTGCATAAAATTCTATGTTGAAATTAAAATTAAAACTTTGTCATCTTTCTCAAGTGATCAAAACTTACTTTGTACCTAAAATGTATTGTGCAAATTGCTAAGTAGCTTAGAATTTCAGTGCCAACAATAATCTAAAATAATATTTAGGTTTTGAACCCTAGAAAATTAAAAGAAATGACCAAAATACCCCTAACCTTAGTTAGGTCATAACTTGACCATTTGAAGTCTAATTTGGGTCTACTCCTAATTAAAGAACTTAGTGTGCTATATGGAAGCTATAGCTACTGAGTTTGTTAAATTTGAGCATCAAATGGAAGAGTTAGCTTTTTGGCCCCTCTTAACTTAGAAAAATTACCTATTTACCCTTAGAAATTCAAATGATTATAACTAACTCATTAGACCTCAGAATTTAGTGTTCTTGGACTCTATGGAATCTTTGAATATCAACCAACAGTAAACTGCATGAAAATTTAGGTTTCATTAAGTATAAATTACAAAATTATCTCTTATGTCAAAAATCTTAGTTGGGACCTGTATGACCCATTTCTTATCTAAATTGAGTGAACTTACTGTCTATCTTCAAATTAGACATTATGGAATCATTTAGTACTAAGAAACTTTAATTTGTACTATTAAATCAAAAGTTGACTTTTTTGGACCCTTAGTTATGGGCAAAATGGTCATTTTGCCCAAAATTTAGGTTAAGCGTCATTAACCTCTAAATAATGTTCTAAATTACTAAGATCAGTATTAGAACTATATTAGAATCATTTAAGTATGAAAAATTAACTATTAGGTCAACTCATCAAAATTTCCCAAAAAATTTCTAAGTCTTTTCTTAGGATCTTTTCACCTCATATTAGGATCATTCTTGATACTAGAACTAGCTCATATGTTAGATTTTATTTATGGAATAAGTGGGTTATCCAATGAATGAATCCTTGTTTTTATTAGTGTCTAACTTCTAACAACTTATTTAGATTATTTTATCTTTTAACATTATATTTACGATAGGAGATTCATCCTATTAAGATTGATTTGCTTAATAGAGTTTACCTCAATCATTAGATCACTTTTAAACTGAAACTTAGATCTTATGTCTTATCTCTTTGGATTATGTGATTAATCCCAATCTCGTGGTGTTTAATCCATAATCTGTAGTTTAGTAGATCTTGATCAGATCTTAGATAGAATGTCTAAACTCATTAAACTAGGACGTATGATTCATTGATTGAACTTGTAGTCATGTTTGATTGAATTAGATTAGAACCTGATCAGTTATAATCCTTTTAACTTATAAGGTCGTACTTCTAAATTACACTCGTAGTAGGAATTTGAGATCCTAAGCTTGTGTAACTTAGAATAGTTAGAATCGTTAAATTAGATAATAATAGTGTCACCATGTATAGAAGAGTCCCTTGCTTACTTGATTTATTTTTGTTGCTACACATTCCTTGAATTTTGTGCTTAATCCCTTGGACATATCATATAAGAGAACTTTGTGCATGAAATAAAAACTTAGAATAATTAGAATAACAGTTGCCTTTGGGTTCAGTATATTTAGTATATTCTGGTGCACATTTATCCTAATGGATAGGGGTAAGGAGTAATAAGGATGCTTAACATTACTCATTGAGGAGTGTGTGTTAAGCTTAGAACTCATATAGTCTTGCAGACATGCTTGACTCATCAACTATTTCTAGACATGTCCACAGAAACAAAGTAAAATAACTAAAAGATTTTGCATTTGTATTTACTGCCTCCTCAGTTCTGCTGCTAGATTCTGTCTACCCTAGCCCAAAAAGGCTATGGGGGTTTCTGTCAGCCCAAGCCTAGAAAGGCTTTGGGGATTTCACCAGCCCAATAACCAACTTTATGATATGACAGTCTTTACATACATGTTTCATATTTAGCTTACTGTGTACTGTATTTTGATGCATATTTCAGTCAGCTATGTTTTTTTACTTACTTGCTCACTTGCACATATTTATAGGATGCTAGACTTTACTGCTTATTATATGTACCATTCAGATTTCTATTATTTAATTTGCATATATCATATGATCATCAGCATGTTTAAGGTTAGACTTTACTTTCAGTACTTTTACTTACTATACTATACATATATATACCCATTCCTTGCTTAGTTGTTGAGGTGTGATTTTACCTCATTTGTTGTTTAGTTATAAATATTATATTTATAACTGTCCTTATTCCTTATTACGCTTACTGCTCCTATTGCTTAGTTACTTTTTATTGTGTTTAAGTATAAAAATGGTGATATTAATAACACATGTAAAATATTCAGCCTAAAATGTACTTAGATAATTGTCTAACAAGATTTTTCTTTTATTGGCTAGGGCCCTAGCATTATGAAATCGATAATATCATATTCAGATAGGTTTGAGGAGCTAGGTGCTAAAGCAGAGGTGCCTTACTTAGAGGAGGAGCTTCAGCTAGGAGAGCCGGATATTGATTAGTTCCTTTTAGCCGCTTGTGAGGATGAGTGATTTATCTTTCAGTCTTTTAAACTATTTAAATGTTGTAATAATACAGGTGCTGTGACTGTGATTTACTTTATGCACTTTATTATTTTCTGAGCAATTTTATTACTGTTTCTTATGTGGTGAATGGATGTACTGTTTATTTCATTTAGCTTTCGCACTCTGCTTGTATGTCAGATTAGTGACTGATTCTCTTAAAAGTTCTGTGCATGTCCTCCCCTTATTAGTAGATTGTGGATCTTATCTAATCCAATAATAAGAGAAGGATTTGCACAAGTGACCCTCCGCTCCTTAGCTTGACGATTGTGGGTTTAGAGAGCGGGGCGTCACAATTACAATCTTATTTATTGTAAGAACTCATCATAGATTTTAAGCTATGCTTACTTTACATAGTCTTTGACTATGTCTTCTTAGCCCAAGAGACTAAAGTTCTTCATATTTTACTTACTTTGCACTTTCATTTGATGTACTGTGATTTACTTAATTATAGTTTCTTATTCATGCAGTATATGCTACTTTAATTTTATTTTATGCTTCACTGCTTTAGTTTCTCTTACTTAGCATAATATTTATTGGGCATACATATTTCCATTTCATATTTCATATGCACATTAATAGTTTCTAGCCTTATTATGATATTTTCTCCCTTGTTGTTGTAGGCTAGAGCAAACCTACTTGAGTTCTTACTTTTTTCTTTACTACTGTCTTCTTTACAGTTACATTTTTTCCTTACTTTGATGATTTACATGCTCCGCTGTAAAATTTAATTATAAATTAACATATGTGATATCCAACTAAACTATAATTAAAATTTAGTCAATCTTAAAATATACTTAAACTTTTTAGTCTAACTAATTGTTTTCTTTTTCTTGGTTGTGCCCTACCATATTTTATAAATAAAAAAATATGATAGATCAAGAGCATTTTCAGAGTAGTGGAGCTAGATCTAGTTCTAGACTCTAGTGTACTTGAAGACTTATTTTTTTTTCATTTAATTTCATTTTTAGTTTTATGTGAGTGAGTGAATTTACTTTAATTATTTTTTATAATTTCAAGTTTGTAATAATTTAATTTCTGTAATGTTTTTGCTTTATTCTGTGGTGAATTTACTTTCATATTAGACTGCTTAGTTTGGATAGTGGATGAATTGTATAGTTCCCACTTGCATATTTTCCTGTTATGCTCTTTCACTACTATAAACACCCTCACAAAGATACTTATCCGCACAACACTCAATAGTTAGGTTGGTTTCCTTCCAACTCGGTGTTAAATGCTATGGTAGCGCTCCAGCATTATATTAGGTTCCTGATTTGGTACTAAAGTCGTTACACATTCAGTTCTTCATATATAAGTTGAATAGAGTGTATTCTAGTTAGTCTGTCTCTTCAGTTCAATTTTTTTGTTATAGAATCAACTCTGATCTACCCATGATAGGGCTTGGATGATACATATCTGATTCTATAGTCCAGTGTGGATCCACCCATTGTAGGGATTGGATGATACATGTTGAACATTTTGTCAGTGGCTTTATTTAGCCTATTTTTGTTATGGCAGTACTGACTTAGGCACATCTCTAGATTTAGTTCAGCTTCAATTTAGTTTTAGTGGATTCATTTTGCTAATTTTTCAGTTATATAGCATTTTATATGTATTTATGCTTTTCTATTTCCTGCACATTTTTACAATTCAATTATATCTATTTATAGTAATTGTTTCCTTATATATATTAGGATTTAGTTATGCCTATTTCAATTTATTTATATGCTTCAGTCCAAATTTTTTTTTAATCAGCATGTAGTCATATGATCATAAGCATGTTATGATATGTTGTACTTTTAGCAATTTTCAATATTCATAGTTTTAAGTATGATTATTGATAACCTTATTACAATGTTTGGTTGAGGTATATTATTCACATACTTTATTTCATTTAGTTATAAATATTTTATTTATAATTATTCTATTATTTTATTACTTATTGCACCTATTTTGAATGCTTAAATGTTTAGTAAAATATGATATCATAAAATATGTAGTTTTCATTAAATTAGCTTAAAATATACTTAGACAATTATCTAATACAAGTTTTTCTTTTCTTGGCTAGGGCCTTGACATTGGGATACCGATAATGTCAGATTCAGAACTATTTATCGAGGTAGCATTAGGTGAGGAGCTTAGCCAAGAGGAGGACATTCTTGTTATTGCTGAGGCTTCAATATTGTAATAATTTATGTTATTGTGCCTTTACTTTTTTTATACTTTTATACTAAGTTGGGCTCTTGTTCTTTCTTTTATATGCTATAGAATTGATGTTATATTTATTTTTGCATCTGCACTTTGATCTTCCTTATATGTTGATGAATGGCTTACAATTACATGTGCCATATTCTCCAATTAAGGCAGGTTAAGCTGAAAAACCTAACTCGACTGTAATTGAGAATTTGTTGCACAGTGACCATTCTACTGTAATCAAGTTAATATTAGTATTCATATGATCACGATAGAGATAGAGGCTCAACATGTACTTTGGTCAGTCAGTAGATAGAAAGATAGATAGGTAGGGGAAATTCCCTTTACTCGTTGCCCTTACTAAGCCAATGATTAATTGGCTTTCCTCTTACTCTGTATATTCTCCTTACTCCACCCTCTTCTAATTCCGTAGAGCAAATTTAGAGATCATTTGAATTAATTAATTATTTTAATAATTTTAATTAATTATAAAAATATGAAAATTATTTTGACCACTAATCAAAAATCTAATTTTATTTTTGAATTCCTCACCCCCATTTTAGCTAAGGGTGAATTTTTGAGAATTTTTTGGTGCTCATTTAGCTATTAAACTTTAATTAATTTAAATGGTGTTAAATAAGTATTTAATTAATTAATTTAAAATACATATAGCAGCTCACAGCATCCACCCCCCGTTTGGATCAAAATGGCAGGTCGGATCGGCATCATACATCATCTAATGAGGGCCGATCAAACGTCCTCGTTGGTGCGCCCTGATCTAGCTGTTGGATTGGCCTCACAATTCAATGGTCAGATCTACTCCCATGGTTAATTAGACCGCGTGATTGAATCCTATCCACTCAATCGATCATGCGACCCGGATCGATAGGTGCACTATGCACCTGTCCTATTCTTCAGGTCTGCCATAACTGGGCTACAGTAGGTGATCGTACCCAACAGTCATCCCCCGCTGCTAACCATTTCACCCCTATTTGAACTCTTAGCTCATTTCCTAGCATTTAGGACTAAATGTTGGACTTGGGAGCTAGTCATTCGTCTCCAAGAGCTCACCGAAATGTTATCATCGTGGATGCTAGATACTCCTTCACTGTCCTCGTCATTGCATAATTTCCTCCCATTTAGATTTGTTTTGCAATTATTCTGCATCCTCTTTTGCTTGCTGAACCCAACTGGGCTTGAGTGAGTCCAATTTGGGTTCGATACACTCGGGCCCGTACAGTAATGTACAGTGCCTGAGTGTGGCCGAGGGCTTCCCAGCACTCTAGCCCTTCTCCACCGCCGATTAAGTGTTCCTTGGTTGAACTGTGGAGGGACGAATAGCCCTCCACAGTAAACCTTAGGCCGTCAAAATGTAATTCTAATACTCGAATGATGGAGGCGATGACGATTGTGGTTGTTGGGTGTGTTGGATAAGTCTCGTCACCATCTTCATTTTGGCATATGATACGCTCCCTGAATCATCAGTGCATAAAGAATTTGCAAACCCTAATCGACACCTCTCAGCTCCCGTCGGAGCAGAGATGTACAGTGTCACGGTTCAGCCTGAACCACGGCACTATGCTGTCCAGAGTTGCCAGACCACGATTAAACCTGTTCATGCCAGCCCGAACTGCACCCTAAAATCAGTGGAAAATTCTAATTTAGATTCCAATTTAAATTAAATTTAAACTAAAACCTAGATTAATTCAAATCAAATAATTAAATAACTTTTTAACCACTTATCCAAATATATAGAAGTTATATAACAAAATATCACAAAAAGAAGTAGAACAATAATATGACATTTCATTTAAGTTTTGATAGTTGATTTTACTAATGACTTTACTAAACATCAGTAAGGGTGATTAATGCCTAATTAAGCCAAAAGCGCTCCAAAATGATCCTGCTACTTGTCATTGTAATTCTTATGCTATAGGAATTCATATTCACTAATTTCATTCCATTTGGACATCAAATCGAGAATTAATGTTTTTGGACTTGAAAAAAATTTAATATTGTAACCGAATTTGGGATTTTTTTCCATTTAGCATCCTTAAACCCTACGATAATTTAGATTGATCTAGATTATATCATGACTAAATCATAGAGAATGATACTAGTAAGAAAACACTTAGATTAACATAGTAATTTCCAAACCCTAGCTTACTTAAGTTTGAACTTAAACCTCTAAGAGAGAGAAACTATTATGGAGAAAATGATTTGATTTAAGTATACCATCTGATTTATAATAGATATAAGCTAATAAGCAGAGTTAGAACTACAAGGGCCTGTGTGTGTGTCATGTTTAGTTCCAATTTTTGCATGATATTACTCAGTTCAGCTCAGTATGGTATTTTTAGTTTATTATTCAGTTTCTATCAAATTTTACTTTCTACAATTATATTTTAGTTTTTGCAGCTGTTTAAATCAATTGCAAAAGTTGTGAAATCCTAAAATAAAATATAACCCTTAAGAAGTGCTTAGACTTTAACTTTAATCAGATTCTAATCAATAGCGGCAGGAGGACCCCACTTAAGATGAAGATGCTGCGTTGCTTCACAGTCTCTTTTCTTACATTTGAGGATCAACTTTTGCTTGATCCTCAAATGGAGGTACAATTGGCAGTGCATCCGATCATCATCTTTAAATTTTCTTGAGAGGCTTGAGCTATTGAAAGTCTCTCATATTTAAATATTAGATATTTAAATAAATAAGATTTTATATAAAAAAAAAATTAAGGCTCAAATTGTATGTTTATATGCAAAATATATACGAAAAAATACTCGAACTTTATATTCAAATAAATAATAAAAGATCAATTTATTCTTATTTATTCCCATATTTTTTTTAATATTTATTTATTTATATTTTATATATATCCATAAATAAAAAAATGATACATTTCATTGGTTTATATACTCCGCACAATCTTGTTGACAAATCTCATTAAACTACCGCAATAAATTTGGAGGCAATGCTATAAATAGTAAAGTAGCAGAAGTCGAGATAGAGAGAGAGAAAGAGAGGGAATGTTGGAGAGGAGGCGATCGAATTGTGGCAGGAATAAATGGCGAGCAGCTGGGGAAGGGAGTTCGTGGCTGGAGGGGTGGGAGGGATGGCCGGCGTGGTCGCCGGACATCCCTTTGACACCCTCCGAATCCGAATGCAGCAGCCCAATTGCCGCCGTCCTTCCGCCACCGCTCTCTTCCGATCCATTCTGCGATCCGAGGGCCCCGCTGCTCTCTATCGCGGCATGGCCGCCCCCTTTGCCTCCGTCGCCTTCCAGGTTAACTCTTCTGCCGACTTCCCCATTTCTCAGTTTCCGAAATTGCGCTCTCTCCGACTTCTCCGATTTCTAGTGCCGATAATATTTAATGAAAATTTTAAATTAATATTTATATTATTTTAATATAAATAATATAAATTAGTGAAATGATGTCAATGAGTTTATTATTTGATTTAAAAAAAAAAAAATATATATATATATATATATATATATATATATTTGTAGAACCACAAATAAAAATAATTTTAATTCTAACTTTTTATATATTTTTTTCTAAATTATTCAAAAAACAGATAATTTATGCTAATTTTTAAATAATTGTTTATTAATGATTTTTTTATTTGTGCTATTTTCTTACAGAAAAATGTTATGTTTACAAAAAAAAAAAAAAAATATACACAAAAAAATATTCAGAATCAATAAAAAATTTTTTTGTTTTAATTTTTATATAGAGATACCACAAAAAAATATATTAACTAATAATCTATTTATATATTAGATTGATACATCATTTATATATTTTGATGTATATTAATGTATAAATATAACAATACTTTTTTTTAAATTACAACATAGATACTAGATTTTTGAGTATATGTCATTCAAATATTATTCATAAAATATACTAAATCTTTAAAATGTGTGGAAGTAAATTTCACTAAAACAAGTGTGAATGAATGAATATGTTGTTATTGCTTAGAGTTTGGGCATTTGAATCATATATTTAATTTATACTAAAGTTTTTAATAAAAAAATATTAAAATAATGTCCGGATGAAAAATTTTAAAATATTTAAGAACGATCTAAAAGGTGTAAGAGATGAAAGACAAATCAAAATGTGTTAATGCAGCTAATAACCCTAATAGGAGTTTGTAGATCTCAAATTTATTTGTGTTTGGAATGATCTAAAAGGGTAAGAGAAATGTTATTTAGACTCGTTGATATGTTACCTTAAAAAAATTCATCCAATATGATTTGGATATTATTTCAATAATGTTTATTTACTTAAATTAAAATAATATAAATATTATTTTTAATGTTTATATTGAAGTGATGCATAAATTTTATTTGATGAGTTTTTCTGGGTGCCCACATTAATGAGTTTAAATAGTATTTCTGTTCAAAAATATTATTTAGCTCCCAAATATCTCCCAAAAATTAAGAATGACTAAAATTTAAAATTTAAAATATGTATTTTTATAGATCTCAAAAACAAAATAAATTTAATAATAATTTATTATTACACGATTATTCTTATTTTTTGAAAAATATATATATGAGTTGTGTAGCAAAACTTTTAAAATATTTTACGGAAACTGTTCGACGTATATTCTTACGCTTAAATTTCTAAAATTTTTGCACGCAAAAGAGGACCTAAAGCTTTCTTTGATGTAATTGCAGAATGCCATGGTTTTCCAAATCTATGCTATGTTATCCTCCGAACCAGCTTCTTACGCGAACGCTGCGCTTGCCGGATTCGGAACGGGCGCACTGCAAAGCGCGCTTTTGAGCCCCGTAGAGCTCGTGAAGATCCGACTTCAGCTGCAGTCAGCGAGCAATTCTGAGGGGCCGTTGAGCCTCGCAAAGAGGATCCTACGGACCGAAGGCATGCGGGGAATCTATAGAGGCTTCTCTGTGACCGTTCTGAGAGATGCTCCCGCCCACGGAGTCTACTTCTGGGCGTACGAATTCGCGAGGGAGCGAATAAGGGCAGATCAGAGCTTGGGCGGAATGCTCGTCGCCGGAGGGCTCGCGGGAGTGGCCAGCTGGGCCTGCTGCTATCCCTTGGATGTTGTCAAGTCCAGGCTTCAGGCGCAGGCTGGGATGCCTTCCGCATACCACGGAATCGCTGATTGCTTTCGGAAGAGCGTGAGAGCTGAAGGCTATTCGGTGCTCTGGCGCGGATTCGGAACCGCCGTTGCCAGAGCTTTTGTTGTCAATGGGGCCATCTTTTCTGCCTACGAGCTCGCTCTTAGCCTGATGGCGTCTCATTGATTCGAAAGAATGTTGGCATACCATTTATACTTGTCAAACTTAAGACTGTAATTAATCAGTTCTAATTAATCGGTTTGAGACACATTATTCAACGATAGCTTCATTAATATAATGTTGTTCTGAATTCAATTGTTTACTATAAACTTGAAATTGTTCATACGATAAATTGGAATCATAATTGAATTCTTCTAAAATCAACCGATTATAGAAATTTATAAAGCTATGAAAACTAAGTAAAGGCATGACTCATATTTGCAAAGTGACATTCCATTGCTATTTAAAATTCTTTTAAATTATTGTTGTGCATAATTTATCTTATCTAAATCAGTAATAACAGAATTAACATATAGAAAATGCATATTAATGAAAAATATATATATCTTCAACTGATTTATTAGAGTGCTTATGTCATAATTTAACAAGATGATTAACCTTGCAATACATAAAAATAACTGCAAACATATTTTTTAATTGAGTAACAGTTGTCCACGTTGACACCTCAGTTAAAGAATCATTCAATTTGGTATCCTCACCATTAGCTCCAGCGTAGAACACGTTGGTCGGAATATTAAGCATATAACATCATTTACTAATTTTAAATCATCAAAGCATTGAGCATATTTAACAACAAACGGAGATAAAATCTCTCACCAGAACCAGAATGTGCATAATACAGACGTCTAATTTTGCATTTAAACTTCCTATGTAATCATTCTTTTATTGTATTATTCTAAACCCAATATAATGGAGACTTAACCTAAGTAAAATTGTAAGCATCTTAATATCTTTGATTAGCAGCAAATAATTGTAGAAGTTTTATTTTCTCAATATTAGGTTTAGAGATAACATCTTGCAAAATATTATTATTATTAAATATAATAATCTGTTCATTCTCAAGATGGTACGATAAAGATTCAATAAACGATGTTGAGCATGCAGTTTAAATGCAAATATTTTTATCACCATTTAATACAAATTTAGAAAAAAGCTTCAAGAAACAAAATTAATTATATTGTGGTTAAATATAGAAATGAAAGTAAAATCAATATTTTTGTAATATATAAAGGTGTTTTTCTTTTTACTTGTTTGATTTAAATTGAGCATAATTCACAATTATAAAAAAAATTTTGTACAAAACTTATGAAAATTTATATAAATAAGCTTTCAATATCCACATAGAAGAAAAGATAAATAAAAAAAAATGAGTATTGCTGCATGACTCTCAAATATCTCCTAAAATATATTGATGATTAGGATTTAGAGAGTTAAGTGAAATAAATTTTTTTTATTAAATCCAATTTTGTTTGTGAGGCCCATAAAAATATATTTTTTAAATCTTAAATTCTAGTTATTCATATTTTTTGGAAGATATTTGGGAGCTAAGTAATATTTAAAAAAAAAAATATAAATTTCTGTAAATATTACAACCTCTCCAGGATAAAATGTTTGTTGTCATTCTTAATTTCTTTTGAAGAGAAATGGCTCGTAAACGTAGCACTTAAAAAAAACCTATTTAATAAAATTTAAACATCATTTAAATACAAACTTTAAAAATAATTTTATATTATTTTAATTTAAATAAATAAACATTAATAAATAATGTACACATTCCATTTTGAATAGTATTTTTCATTTTTTTAATATAAAACAAATACCATCAAATATTAAAAAAAAAAATTATTATGCCAATTGAGACTTTTGTCCGAGTTATTTTTTTTACAATAAGTGCCCCTACACGTTTGTTCCTTTGACCGGTATGCAACCTCGCAGATTTCCACCGCCTATGATCGATCGCAATGCCATGAAACCGTCGAAGATGGGGAAGAAAAAGAGGAGCATCAAGTCAGATCCCTCGCGCACTTACTCCACTGCATTGGAATCTGTAATTGCGGATGATGGGCATATTGAGGGAATGGAAACTGAAGGGAAGCAGGCCTTGGATTGGCTCATCTCCGTTTTTCCTAGTTGTTCTTTCGAACAGATCGATTCGGCCTACAAGGAGACCGGTCGCGACGCCTTTACGGCCGCTGGCATTCTCGCTGCTGAGCTAGTCGATCCAAGGGAAAGCCTGGAATTTACCGGGAAGAAGAGAAATGCACGCAAGTACAAGAGGATTGCAGCTTCCACTGGAATTGTCTCTGATATCATTGGTAAGGATTATTCGAAACCAGCCTCAGCTTGTAGCGGTGCGAGACGAGGTTGCGGTGGTTTAATGAAGGCGAATAAGCAAGTGGTTTATGCGTGTTACAACGAGGACGCTGAGGAATTTCTCTACTCGATGCTTGGCGGTGATTCAGAGCTGGGCATGGGCGCTGTCAGGAATGTTTTGAGTGAGCATCTTACTTTTGTACTTTTCTATTTTTAATATTATTTGTTCGATCGTGCCAAAACAACTTGTTATGATTCTGTGGAAGCATTTGTTTTTAGCCATTTTAGTTGCTTGCTAATGGTCTTTAACAGATGTGCTTGATTCTTTACCATTGTAGTTATTTTAACTGAGCATTTTCCAGCACTTTTGCTTTGACTGTTTTGATTAATTGTGGTATAGAATTTTGGTTTGATGCAAAAGTGAAATTTATCTCATGAGATCTCACATAATTTCGTGAAAATTCGGATATCGCCCATACAAATCATTATACAAAACAAAATAAACAGCTACCCAATATCCTCTTGAATGTTACTAAAAATTTATTGGGAATAGAATTTACCTCCCAAAAAGTAAAATCACCACCATGAGCAAAAGAGGCAAAAAAACATAACAATCACAAATTTTATTGAAAAAAATTTTCTAAACAAAAGAAGGAATGAAATGTTTTTTGAGTGAATAGGAACAATGATCTTTCTCAGCTTCTCCCAAGCCTTTTTTATTTCAACAATTGGCTGTTGCTTTCAATGATAATCCTATTGAGCTCTCCTATCTACTCTTTAGTGATCAGTTTGAACAAAATGATCACTTGGATCTCAGCCTTGAGGGGAGTCTAGGCTTGGATACGAGCACCACAGGCCGCAACAAGATAAATGCTCTCATTGTATAGAATAACATCACCAAAGGTCTCTAAGTCCTCGTATTGAAAGGATGCATCAGTGTTAGCCATGAGGTACTTGGCTAGGGGCACTTAAAAGAGGCTAGGGTTGAGGGGCCAAGAGCGGCCGCGGTGCTCCAACCCACCCCAAGAACCAACACAAAAGTAGCAATTGCAAGGATGATACTAGCATAGATCGTTGGAGTTGGAAATGCTTATCCATTCCTCTTTGCTGAACGACTCTTCTAGGATTGGTAGATGATGTCGGCATTGATCTGGCTTGTGGAGCACTGTCCAGAGCGCACATTGCTGTCCAAAAAGAGCTCCATTAGTTGATCCCACTAGATGATGATCAGAGCATCTATGTCTGATCTAACGAGGGCCTCACAGATGGCCACGCTGTAGGTGCACCTCAATGCAAAATGAGTCATGTCCTTGCCTCCTCACATCCCGCACTTAAAGGCTTGAGAGGTTGAGATAGCTAGTGAAGCCAATGACCGGTCAGAACTGCATGCCTTCCGAGTCTCTAAAGAAAGCATCCTTCCTCAGGCCAAAGACAAGGCTCCAAATGCAACTAAATCTCTATGCATCCATGTGAATCTTATCTCGGTATATAGTACTAAAAATGCTGGAGGTAAAAAAATGAAAGAGTCGTACATTAAATCATTCGAAAGCAGGGGATCGAGTTGCATGCTATCATAAATATTACTCACGACTTGCTTCCTAAAAACCTGAGCAAGCTAAGCATGACCCAGATCCCATCCTTAGTGAGAAAGAAACTGAAGGCCTGCTCCTTGATGTCACTTGAAGTGCCAACAAACGTTAAGTGTCGTAAGTGTCCAAGGCCACTCAGTTGTCATGGAGCATCATAATACTACAACCAACACTAACCCTTAATGAGTATGTCATTGGATATTCTTTCATCCGTTTCATTGAATTCTCCAAATTAGAAAATCATTGTGTTTGATCATGATATTCTTGTTTCTGCTTCAATATCTTCCACTCCATTGCCTTTACCCATAGTAGTTTTGCCTCAGAAATATAATGAAACATGTGAAGCCATGAGAATGTACTGTCAAACATGAAGGCCTCGAATGCAAAGCTCTCTATCAACAAGCGGAGTGCATACTCCTTCCTACCTGACACAGTGAAGACCACTGCTATCCATACCCTTTTAAAGAAAGATGCACATAATGCTCTCAAAATGCAAGAGGTATGGATTAGTAATGAGTGAGAATATTATAGCATCCTCTATCATAGATGGAAGGAATCGACTTAATATGACAAAGTCGGCCGACAAACAAAAGAGCCTGTGGCCCCGAGTACCAATCCGTGCTGTGATCTTTTTAATCAATAAATAGTGATCCTTTGTGTGAGGAGGCTTCTTCGTATTAGTGATTTCCATGCACTGCAGCTCTTAACTTCTCATGAACCCCATCAAAGTGGCAATTATTTAATTATTAAGGTGTGCTTTTGTGAAACAGGATCTGGGACTTGCTCGCATTGATAGCTTGCCTTGTCCACTCCCCATAATTCTCATGAAGGCGAAGAATCTCCCTACCCCCTGTATAACTTTAAACAGGATTTAGTGTTTTGTTTTAAGCACAACTTTACGTTGTTCTGATTTTCTTCCTGGAAATATTCTGAGGAAAAGTCACTCTGATGCTGAAAGTTGTAATACGATTTGCTTTTGTGTTTATCATTTAGTTATATTAAAAAATTCCTAGTTATTTTTATAGCTTTAAACAGGATGGCAGTACAAATGTGAGGATGACAGTTCTTGCAAAGTATTTAGAATTTGAATTTTGTTTATGTAGGCTGTTAAAATGCTTTGACAAAATGCATTTTGTTTTTTTTACTGATTTTTGTGTTCGTGCAACATCGTCATAGATTTGTGTAATTAGAATTATAACGTCACTGATTATATTTCAAGTTGAATTCTCTGGTAAACTGATTAACATAAAGTTTATCTGCAGGTCAATGCGGATACAATCTCGAAAAGGTATCAGGGATATTTCATCGGCTTTGTCATGCTTCTGGATCATTGCATCTCCACTGGCTTAAATGTCACTAAGCCATTGAGTTTCCCAATTTGTTTTTCTTTTTCCTCTGCAGAAATTTATTATCCAAAACAGCAAAGGCCTAATCAATAATATGATTTTGATCCTTAGCTGTGCTATATACGATTAATGGGTAATTTTTGTACAAACCACTCGGATCTTCTTATTACATACATAACACTCGATCTTTAATTTACGGAATAACCACTCAAATTTTTATCATTACAATTCACAACAAAAATCCCACCTGATTTACTTTTTTTTTATTTTGACAACCTAATAATATCTCCAAGATTTTTGTAATCTTTTTGTTAGACTAAACTTTGTGGTGCTCGAAGGCATCAAGATTGGCGAAAAATATTATATTGTTTCATTTTATGACCATCCTATTTATCCGAGAGTATTATTGTCTTCAAGAAACTCATTTTACAAGAGATAAAATGGCTGCACGTGTAAGATTAAAAATACTTTCCCATAAAGACCCTAAAACACACTAATTCTTCTCCTCTATCTCCTGCAATATCTCTTTAATGTTCTTAAACGTCCTAAATCTGAAAATAGCTGCTACCCCAACCATAATACCGATGGGCTGGCTGTTCATCCTTAAAAGCTTTAACCTGCTGTATGCAACTGCTGAAATTACTAGTCTTCTGTTCATTGACAAAAACATTATACTTCTCTTATTATTTCTTCATTATTTACCTATCCACCACCTAGCCTAATAATATTGACAAATTGTCAAGTTTACTCTTCATCAAACTTCTCCATAAACCAACACAAAGCACTCCACAACCATGATATCCTTAATTGCTTGAACACATTATAGCTATAAACCCTTCTTCATCAATCTTTAGTGAAAAACCAAAACTCTTTGCTACAAATCCACATTATTTTGGGTGCCAGAAATACAACATCTTAGATTTAGGTCCTTAGTCTTTAATTAATTAATGGTTGTTCCATATCACCTGCAGTCATTTTTTAATTTTGTTTTTATTTGTATTCTCTTATTTGTCAGATGTGTTAATTCGCATTTAGCATAAAACTTTTCTTCTTATCTAGTATAAGCATGCCTTATGTTTTCATGCAGCTATTTTAAAACACAACATTTTACTTTGTGTTGGGTATGCTTATTTCTGTAGGAGTGTTGACTGATTGAAGTAGTTTTATTATCCTATATTAGACAGCAGCCATCAATGTGAAATGAATTTTAAATGTTTAATGAAGTCTTAAAAGGTGCACCTCATTTGCTAGTTCTTTAAATAGCCTGTAGAGCATGGGACATTGGAACATTTCTATAACTAAGAAAGTAAATCATAAGCAAAAGGAGTATTTACATCATAAAAAGAATTACTTTATTGAGCAACATTTTGAAGTCCTACAGGAAAGATAATGCTAGTGTGAAAACTTATAAAATAAACTTGTGCATACATATTTTGGTTTAATATTTTAGTATTCTCTATGCAACATTTCATTAATTAGTGTATCTATCTATCTGTAAATAAAGAAGAATGACTTACCATTTGTTTAAGGATATTAAACATCTTGAGATACTTTATGCATGTATGTTGTAGAGATTGAGGGAGTGCTGGATATCAATTGTAATAGCCCTTAACTAAAAATATTCAAAATTGAATTTCAATTTTTTTTTTTTTAATTTTGGGTCAATTCTTAAAAAATTATCAATTTTATTACTTATGGGCTATTTTGTGAAATCATAAATTATGCAATAAAAATAAAATTTTTTATTTCTTACACATCTCTGATAGAATTTGAAGAATTTTGATGCAATTTTTGTTGAAATCGGAGATAAAATGGATTTTTGTTGAATTTCAAAAGAAAATCCAATTTTTCATATTTCTAAACAGCCCCTCTATTCACTTAAGCAACCGAATCCTATCTCTCCTCTTCACATTTGAAACTATTTCCTTCCCAACTAAGCCTCACACAAAGGGAGCTGCGATCTAACCCCGTAAACATCAAGGATCGATCTAGCTTCATCTCGATCCTTCTTACCTTTCGATCTCCCTCTAGTCTCTTTTGATCACTCCCTCTGCCCACCATTCTCTTCCTCCCTCATCTCACATAAAGGGCTGACTCAAAAAACAGCCATCCTTCTCTTCTCATGTCCATGTTCAACAAAGCCTAGGTCGAAAGATAACCATCGAGCCATAAACCGACCTCTATCAAACCTATCCGACCAAGTCCTTACCCGCCGGCCACCTCCATGACTGCCATCACATCTCCACAAAAGCCGGATGCCCATTTCCCTTTAAGCAGCTGTCAAGAACATCTATCCCAAAAGCTATTAAACAACCCAAAGAGCTTCCAAATAATCATAAGCTGCTGTCAAACAGCCCAAACAGCTCCCGAGTAACCACTCTCCTCTTTCTCTTTTTCCTCCATAGAAAACCCTAACCTTAGAATTATTTTCGCTTCTACATCTTTTTATGTCTACATCTTATATATATATATATATATATCTAATAATATGCATTATTGCAAATTTATCACCTTCCTGATCAGAGAGAGTTTAGCTTCTGATTTCATGTTCTTATGATGCACATGACCAGGACAATGTATCTGGATTATTCCTGTCGCTACCAGACCCGATAAGCATTGGGAATGGAGGTTGGGCGACAAAAATATGAATTGGGCATTTAAACATTCAGGTTATAATTTAAAAATCTCATCCAAACAATAAGAAAAGCTAACTAAGCATTTTAAAATATTAAATTTAATAATATTTAATATAATCTATCATTTCACAAATTGTAAAAGTATAAATAATGCATAAAAGAAATGCTTGAGTGACGATAAGGCAAAAAATAAGTGTATTGAATGTGGCGATAGTGTAGCTCAGATCAATGAATTTTATCAATCATTTAATTTTGACTTGAAAATTGTTTATGAATTAACTTAGAGTATATAATTATAATTCTTACCGAATAATTAATAATGAGGAGAAAATAGTATGCATGCACCAATAGTTAAATCCATGACAGGCTCAAAGCGGTAAAGACTAAATAGAAAGAATAACATTTAAAAATGGATGGTAACCTAATTGGAATGAATCATAGCATGAACATATAACTACATTTATTGTAAATTATTTTTTGAATTAATATGTTATTCATTTAGCTTGTATTATCAATTGCATTGTGGATGGAATATCTTGTAATAAAGTTGAGGGACTAATAGACCCGTAGTGTGTGATGACCCATGATGCATCCTTTCGCAGGATCATATTGGCAGTTAGTTAAAATAACAGCTAAACAAATATCCAAAGCCATTCATATATAAGAAATATCATTCATTCAATTTAAAGCATATAATATTCAAAAATTTATTACATGAAATTATACATAAAATAATTAATCCTGGAATGAGCAGTTATTTTCCCGCGCTATGCCCTTAGATTATGTCAACCGCCTCCAACTGTAGCTGATCTGGCATTATAAAAATAATGCCTTAGTGCACATTCTAAATACAAAGGATATTAAAGATATACTTAAAGCAGAGCGGGAAGCAAAAATGATGATGCCAATTGCAGGAAAATAGTGTGTTTCAAATACAAGATAAATATATTTCCTGCAAAATAAATGTTCTTTTTACATGCCAAGTTTTTCAAAAGGAAAAGCAATAATATAGCATAAAATTCATGTTTATGTTTATGACTTGATATTATGAAGCAATGTTAGTGGTTCTGTTGGGAAAGGCCAGAATCGTGAGGTTGGGTTCATAAAAATGTAATTAAGCATGTCCTTCACCTGGGCCCCATTAAAGGATCCAGATGGCACCTTCACCTGGGCCTCTCTCAAGGCTCCAGATGGTATCCTTCACCTGGGCCCCCGTTAAAGGCTCCAGATGGCACCTTCACCTGGGCCTCTCTCAAGGCTCCAGATGGTATCCTTCACCTGGGCCCCGTTAAAGGCTCCAGATGGCACCTTCACCTGGGCCTCTCTCAAGGCTCCAGATGGTATCCTTCACCTGGGCCCCCGTTAAAGGTTCCAGATGGCACCTTCACCTGGGTCTCTCTCAAGGCTCCAAATGGTATCCTTCATCTGGGCCCCCATTAAAGGCTTCAGATGGAATTATATATGCAGTTAAGCATGACCTTCATCTAGGCCCCCTCAAAAGGCTCCAGATTGCACCCTTATGACTCCTGATGGACTAGCCTCATCCCTAACTTAATTTAACCTCCGTATCAGAACCCTTTGCAGTATTCACAATATACATAAACATCTTTTATCTCTTTAGCAGTAAGAGTAAAATGAAACAATATAAAACAGGTTCAAAGCGATGCTTAAGCAACAAAAAGGATAGAAATTATAGAAAATCATAAAAGTAATATCCAGTGTACCTTTTGTGTTTGACTTAACTAGATAAATTACTCACAACTTGATGTGTCTGCAAAAATTATAATTGAGATTTTATTAATCTATGAAACTATCTATTTACAAGATTTAGAACTAGTATTCGTGTTCCCTAGTTTATCTTTAGATGGTTACTTAGATCTAAATCTTATAAGAGTAGTTTATATAATGAGAAGGTCTAATTCATAACTCTTATTTATTATATTTAAACTAAAATTATACTTTATTAAACTTTAAGAACCTAGGCAACCTTATCTGAAGGATTCGTATTACAGAGTTGGAGAAAAGAAAAGTCTAATTGAATTATTAATATTTATACTAACCCCTTCTTTTATCAACACCGAACCCTTCTTTTATGTTAGGGCAGAACAACATGCTTCATTCAAGCAAGATTTCAAAACCTTTTTATTATTTATGATCTAATTTGGTATGAACTCAATGCTTAATGTTCATTAAAGTATAAGTTAGGATATGAGGTTGACAATATTCATATTTGATTATAACTGACTCCAAAATTTATCAAATAGCTGATTATAGGTCTTCCTAATGTTGGCTAGTAAGATATAATCATAGTATTGCAATATTATTATTAATCATTTTAATACTTCTTAAAGCAAAATAAAAATTTAGTCTTAGATTAAGTGATTAAATATGTCTAATTGTTGCTAATTCTTAAGTTCAAATCATTATAATATTAAAACTATTTTTTAATGATATCAAAATAAGTTATTTAATCTATTTATAACAATTATTTGTTATTAATATTAATATTATTATCATTATTATTATTATTATTATTATGGTTTATTATATATGTATATATCTACATATATATACATATGTATATATACATATGTATATATATATATATACGTATTTTATCCCTTTCTAATCGACAGAAGAGACTTACCTTACAGACGAGTCGAGTCGAGCAAGTCGAGCGAGCGGAAGGAGGAATCGACGCAGAGAAGAGGTCGATGCGGACGAGTCGAGTCGGCGCCGGGACGGGATGGTCGGGTCGAGTCAATTGCGCCCCGGTCCTTGTCCTTCCGTCGGTCGCAGATAAGAAACGACGCACCGTCGCAGGTAGGGATCGACACACCGTCGCAGGTAAGGGCCGACTGCTGCATTTTTTTCGTTGGCTCGCTCGTCTAGCGGAAAGGAGAAGGAGAGGAGGTTGGCTCGAGTGGTGAGGGTCTTCTTGTCCCCCTCCCGATTAAATAGGACGTGCGTATGTAACTCACGTCCGATTTATTCGGGTCGAGCCGCAGGTTACGGAATTTTTCCTTAATAGCTCTACGCAAACCTTCTTAATTCAGCCGATATTTATTATTTTAAACCGTTTCAAATAGGTACGGTTAATTCAGGCCTTAAATATGAGTTTTCAATGAGGAAGTTATGTTTTGCTAAATTTAAATATACTTAAATGATGATTTTAAAATTCAATTTCAGTTTAAACAAGTTTTAAAACCTTCTAAATTAAGGATTGTACTGAAATTCGAAATTTAGCGGGAGTTTTAACGGGAAACTGAAATTTGCGGGAGATTTAACGAATCGGAAATTCAATGCTTGCCTTTTTAATGACCTAGGGTTATTACATAGTGAGAAGCCCTTCCAAAGCAGGGAGGATCCTATTCTTAGAGCAGATTTCATTTTGTAAATAATGCATGCATAGGTCAGTTTCAACATATTTGGAGAGTATTTAGGTATATTTATGGGTATAATTCAGATTAAATCAAAATAACTTAAAATTTATGAAATTAATACTTAAGGTGAGGAGAGGTCATTGGTATGCTCCAAGTTTGTTAGCAAGATCGGAATTGTCATTGGAACTCGAGAGAGGCCGAACTCTCTTTGATTTGGAGGTAAATCGTAATGATGCGTGTAGGGTTGTTTGGTAGCATTTGGGAGGTATTTGGGGGCTGTTTGATAGCTTTTGGGAGGTGTTTGGGGGTTAATTAATAGATTTTGGGAAGTTCTTAAAAACTTTTGGCTGTTGGAGCTACTTGGCAACAACGTTTGGCTGCTGAAGCTGTTTCGGAACAGTTTTTGGCTGATGGAGCTGCTTGGAAAACAATTTGTTAGCAGCTTTTGGCTGTTTGAGCTTCTTGGCAACAATTTTGACTGTATGGAAAGTTGTTGGAGGCTGTTTGCGATTTTTGCGTTGAGCCTAATTGGAAAGTGTTTTGAGCTGTTTGGAAATAACTATTAGTGACTGGGGCTGTCTTGAAAACTGTTTGAGGTGTTTGGGAGGAAGGGACCATGGACAAGATTCATCCTTGGGCTGTTTGGTGGCTGATTTGGAGGTGGAGAGGTTGGTTAAAGTAAATATATCCTGCTAGGGTTCAGCTAGGGTTCAGCTGTGGCTCGACGTCAGCCAAGGTATGGCGACCCTTGCGTGGCCATGATGAGAGGGAGGATCGATGAAGCAAACCCTTGTATAATACTGGATGAAGAAGTCATATTTAATGGTAATGGTAATAATAACGGGAATGGAATGATAATAAAAAATAGTAATGGAAATGGTTTTGATGGTTAGCTCCTTACATTGTCGCACAATATTATGATGTGCGCTATATTTTTCTTATAAAATGGCAAAGGCTACAAGAAAAAAGATCATTTGATAAAGGTTAATTGCTATAAAAAGGATAATATTTTTATATTAATGACTAAATACTAATGGCAAAGATAATTATAAAAGATTATTAATATTTAAATAATTAATAGCTATCACATAAGACTTATTAAAAAGTTGTCAAAGTTAATTTTTGATATTATAGAGCCAACATGCACATTGTTTCCTTTTTCTTTCTATCACTGTGATTTAGAACAGGGGTATTCGCACGGCGTTACGATGTAATTCACTCACGATCCCAATAATTTTTGAGTTTTAGGACTTGTGGTTAAATATCAAGTTGTCGTCGCAAATGGTTTCCACTCAGCAAGCTATTTAGTTTGTTGGTTGCTTACCTATTTTATGTGATCTTTTGTTCTTGAAATGTTAATTGGATGATTAGTAGTTCTTTCCTTCATTTTGGAAAGTAATTAGTTTAATTCAACAAGGAGATTGAAAATGCGAATTCTATGTTCTCTCCGTCCAGTCTTCGGTTCTCGACGCTTATTAGGCTGGGTCGTGGCAGAACTTTAGCACCACAAGCATAAACTTGGTACCATAGCAATGCATGTGCTTTATTAAAGTATATTTGCTGCAGCCTGCGTATTACTCTCATATTTTTTCCTTGCTAAGAAACATCTTGAGTGATCATGAAAGCTGAATCTTAGAACCCAGTTGGGTGCTTATTCTTGTCCATAATTTTTACATTGTTGTAGAAAAATGTTGAGGAGCATTCTCATAAATTGGCTTTGGAGTTCTTTAATTGCTCAAGCATTTTGAAGTTTTGATGGCTGCAGCATGTTTTTTTCCAATTCTTTAGCTTACAAAGAACGGGAGATTTGTTATACATTTGATTATAACTAGTATGTTTGTGTAGCACCGGTGGAGCTGCAAGATCATGAAGTCTTTTCACTATATTGTGAACAAACACAATATAAAATAATGCGATGATGGATCTTTGTTAACTGTGCTTCTCCAATGTGCACATCCTATTTTTCCATTACTATATTGTTTTTTCTAAGATTTATCTATTTATTATGTTTTTTTAAATGTTTTCTTTCTACGACTTCTTCCTTTTTCAGAATTTAAATTGGTTAATATATTATAATGTGTGCTTGAACTATATTCAATCAACAAATATTCTTTAATTTTTTTGCTTGTTACGAGGCATTAGAGGAATTTTTCTTGTTCATCAAAAAACCCAAACTGCCCAATAAAAAATATTAATTGGCTTATAATAATGTAGATTAAGACTAGTAGCCTTCGTTTTCAAATTTCAATATCAAATTCAAATCAATAGAAGGAAACACATCGTCCAATCAACAAAAATTGCAACCAACTCTATATATATATGCATGTAAACTAGCATTTACTAGAAAAATTTTATTGAAGCCATTTGAAATTGGTGATCTTGAAACTAACACTAATAGCTTCTTGTGGCACATGATAATGAGGATTTGTAAATATTATAAATTATAATTCTTGAACACTTTTATTTGTTAAATGTTTGTTTGATGCTAGATGCCAAGCATAAAGCCTTTGAATCTTTTCTTTTCAGGCCTTGGATGCTTTGCTTGATATTAATAAATTATCTAATAATCAGTTCAAGGAAAACATTGGTGCTGATCAACTGGAAGTGATTTCTAGTGTACAAAGAAAAGGTGCTGTGAGAAATTCAGAAATCCAGCTGGTAAAGAACAAGGACTTTTCAAAAAATGCTCCAAAGTTATTACATGTAATGGCTTAACTTTGAATTTTTGTTTTTCACATTTTCCAAGTTTCTGTTGTTAATTTCTGAATGAAAGCGTTAATATTCTTTTTTTTTTTTTCTTAATTTTAGGTTAACTTTTATTGTTGTTATATAAATGATTTACAAAGTGTTCAAAGTTCTAATAATTCTCATCTTAGGCATGTGAATTTTGAAATAGCCATCAATGGTCAAGATTAAATTGTCTGCGCATGATCAACGGACTATCTTGATATGTATTGTTTTCAAATATTCCAAGTATATTTCTAAGTCATTACATTTATTGATGATGGAGATCTCTTGTATATCTACCATTTTTATTAATTGGCTGATGCCTTTGGTTCTTATATCCTATACTGAATATTTAAGATGTCTTATTGCTATAGCTTTCTGATTACTTTTTAACTGCTGTTAACTTCAATTTGTGTCCAATGAGTGTTGATTGATCATATAATAGGTTAAAGCACAGTCTTTTACACTGCAAACCTGTACAGTTAACAGATAATCCTTCAGTGTCAACTTATCACCTATCTGCTAAAGAACAAGATATTCTACAGTATGAAGGATCTGGATGTAGGTGAGTTTTCTTTTGAATAGCTTTTTAGTTTGGGTACTCTTTATTACCGTGCATGCATAATTAAACATGGTATCAACTATTTTGGCTTGAAACCGCTATCCTCTATAATATTTTGTTATAATCCTGCATTTGTAAAATTAGCGCTTGGAAGAATTGCTACAGTAATCATTTAATTGCATAATTCAGTTGGCACAGTGAATTGCTCAAAATATTTTTTGGATTATGTTTCTTTTTCTCTAACACAGTATTTGTACTATCATCGTGTGTATATGGTTCTCTCTCAGTAGGTGTTTAAATGGGATGTAAAAAGTCTTTTCTATTCAAAGGCACGCTAACGGAGTAAGATGGGCTAAGTTGTCTTAGTTCTTTTTTTATTCAACTAGTCAGATTTCTTAAACATGCTTAATATTCAACAGTTACGCATAACAACAATTTTGTATTCTTTGCTTATGCAATGCCAAAATTTTAACTTTAATTGCACTTTGGTTTGTAAGTTTGTTTCTTAAGTCTGACAGCCTCAATTTAATCCTGGTTATGTGAAATTTCTTGAAATGATAGCTTGAAATTTTTTATTTATGTTGCCTGCACATTAGGGTGAATTCCAAAGGAAAGAAAGCCCTTAGTAAGTTAAGTTTGTATTTTAGGTGTACATATGATTGTGAAACTCATTTAGTTCATGTAAGACGTGCACTCAATTAATAATTTTCAATTGTATGCTGTTTTTGTGTGAAAATTATGTCCATGCTTGCTGAAATATTTTCTATCATTTTATATTTTCAGTCAGCTGATTATAACTGAAGCTTAACGTGTAGATCTATTAAAACAATTAATTTACTTCCTGGAATGTTACCTTTTGTTACCCATTGTTATGTAGGTTAAATTTCCTATTCAACTCAGTAATTAACAGACTATGTTTTCCTCCTAAAACATGCTCTTATGCTATGTTGTATTTTTCTAGAATGCTATCTTGTCATTTTTATGGTTTTTCTTGAAAGTTTTTTTATTCATAGAATTCTCCCTTTCAGAAGCATTTTTTTGTTGCTATTTTAAAGTTTTTATTTTTTTAGATCTAAAATGAACTATATGGAATGCAGGTATAATCATAATAGAAGTCGTAATAACGATAACATAATAATTGAAGATCATGTTATCAAGAAGAGTGAGAGGTTTAATTATCTTGATTCAAATATATTAAACAATAGTGAAATAGATGATGATGTGATTAACATTATCCAAGCTGGTCGGATGAAATGGAACGGCACTTTTGGGGTGTTGTGTGATTGAAAATGTTTGCTTAAATATAAAAGTAAGTTTTACGGAATAGCTGAAAAACAATTATGTTATATGGGGCACAATATTGGTTGGTAAAGCAGAAGTATATTGATAAAATAAGTGTTGCATAGACGAGCAGGTTAAGGTGGATGATTGGGTATATACACAAAAGGGTATGATGAGAAATGAGTAATTTGTAATGAAGGTGGAGTGGCTAGGAGAAATGAGAAATGAGGGTAAATTTAAAAAAGTCATCTTAGATGGTTTGGATATATTACATGCGGATTATTTGATGCCTTGTTAGAAAAATTGATGTGAATTTTCCCGGTGTTCAAGAAGAGAAGGATTAAAAAAAATGTAAGAAATGTTAGAAGAATCTCAAATGCTTGGAGCTTAGGGAGGAATTGTTTTTTGATTTTGCACAATGGTGACAAAGGATTCATGTAACTAACCCACTTAGTGGGACTAAGGCTTATTCTTCTTTCATGCTGTTAAATTATATTTGATATATTGATTGGTGCTTTGTTGCCTTATTATAATTATGTCATTTCAGAGATTACTTGAAGGTTCCTTTGAGCACAAAGAAGCAAGCTCCTTTGCAATCTGAAACGGAGAATCATGATCTTCAGCAAAAGATTCTAGAATTTTTGTTTCATATCCCCAAAGCACCCTGTGCTGTAAGCAGCATGAATTGGAAGAAGCTCCTAAAGCAAGTTGAACCTTTTGGCCATGGGTTAGAGTTTGATTATGAAGGTGCTGTAGAACTTTCACCTGCATCTAGAGGTTGTGTTCATTTTTTTCATATTTGGTTTATGTTTTATTGATTAGGTGTTTATTATTTTGCACATATGATTAATTGTTTTTACTTGGTCTTACTAAGAGAAATGTTGCTTTTACTTGGTCTTACTAAGAGAAATGTTGCTTTTACTTGGTCTTACTAAGAGAAATGTTGCAGCTTGTTTTTATGATTTGCTGTGATTATTACCTTTTAGTCTCTTTATATATAGTTTGATTTTGTTCAATTTCTTAACCTGAAACATTTTAATGGAGTTTATCTAACTGTACCGAGGTTCTCATTTCTTATGAACTACAATCTTTAGCCTAACATTTTTTTTTGTTTGGATAAGGAATTATGTCAATGAATATTTGCAGAATCATGTTCCATCTAATGTAATTTGTCTACTTGATTTTTGTAAGGGCTTACAAAGTTATGATTAGTTTTCTATTTGCCATGTAAACTCTATTTTACTGAATATTTCCATCCCATTTATATTTATTTTATGCTTTGCAAACAATAAGTGCTTTGCTGCATGAAGTATTGATTCGCATCTGCTTTCATGAAGCTATTGGGATTACCAATCTGTTTCAAATGTAGCTAATTTTAATATGCTATTTATATCTGTAAAACTCAATTAAGACTATGATGGAGGCATCTCCACTTATTCTATGGCCCTGTTCGTTTAATGCTTAATCGTTGATCTATATGCAAGTCGAATGTTGAGAGATGGAATCTGATCGACAATTATGATCAGTGGGGTGAACAAATTTAAAACAACACAATTATGACCCTTATAAAAAGTAAAGCATCAATTATGGAAGCTTTCATTAATGTTATAAAATTTCAAGATGGAAGATTGAAAGAAGAAAGAAACACAATGGAAATAGTAATTAATAAAAAATTGAAAAATATATAGTAATGAACTCAAAGGATTGGATAAAAAAACTAAGATGGTGAACCAATTATTTATAGATTTCGGGCACCAATTGTATCTCATTGCATGCTAATCCTCAATTGGGCTTATTGTTAAGTTACGTACCCGCTCAGAATTAGTGCAACCCAAAAGACCTTCGCCACGTGCAGATTCTATTTAACAAAATTTAGCTATCCTACTGTTTGAATTTTTGCACGCGGTTGTTCTTTGGGCTCAATGGTATTCAATAACTCAGGTGTGGGTCGAGCTAGAGAGGGTTTGGGCGAGTCTTGTATCACTTGTCTACTTGATTGAGGACTCTTAATTTGAGTTGTTAGTCTGATTTGTACTATGAGTGACTGAATTGGATCTTCAATGGAGAAAGGTTGCTGGCCAACAAAAGGCTCGGCAGCATCTTATATGACTTGACAAAGCTTGGGAAAGCTCGATTGGCTCTTGGTCGATTATCAAAATTGATCTTTTGATCACTTTCCCCTGCGACTGAAGAGTTCAACTCATTCCTGTGAATTACTTTCGACTCTAATTTAAGAAAATGTTGTTTAATTTTTTTTATTGTTCACCAATTTGCTTTGTTGATTGGTTTGCCTTTGGCAAAGATATTCGTTCTCCACGGTGATTTTATCCAATGCACATTCTCCAACCCCATTCTTCTTTGGCACTAGTACAATCAATGCTTTATAGGGTGACACTCATCTTGATCACCCCTTTCTCTAGAAGATTGGTTACTTTCGGTTTGATCAACTCACACTTGGTGAAGGAGTTCTGATAAATCCTCAGATTGGGTAAGATATTTCTTTGCAATTGAATTTTGTATGCTATGGATCGACACAGAGGTAATGCACTTTGTTTCTTGAACACATTGGTACATTTCTTCATAAAAACCTTGACCTTTGGATCCTTGGAAGTAACATCGGATGTTACTACCTCTATTTTCTTGATGCTATTTGCTATTCTTTACTTCCCAAATGAAAGGTAGGGTCTTCTCTCAAGCATAAATTGCCCTTTTTACTTTGTTCTTCAAGACAACTTCTTGCAAGACATTGGGTTTATCCCAATATAATGTAAAGTTTTTCTTATTCAGCTTGATTTGATACTGTTATTGATATCGAGATGATCACGTCAAGTACGCCTCGCCAATAGACAAACTTCAGTCAACATTGCCAAGCGATTTTTTTTCTCGGCATTGTCCTATATTCGTTCAAGCGGATAAGGTCTTGGGTGTTCTTTAGTCAGTAACCCAAGTCTCTTCACCAACTCTTTAGAGATGAGGCTCTTTTGCTTCCGGAGTCAAATATCACCATGATTTGTTCTCCATTACTGTCACGTAGATAATGAATATCTTCACAACAAGCTGGGTTAGACTCTTGCGAAAGTCATTCCCCTTTGGCATTACCATCAAGGTTGCTTCTCAAAGATTGTTTTCACTTCTTGAGTGTTAATTATTGTGGTAGTCATCTTTCTCTCAGCAAATTTTTGAAGATATAACTCGGGGTGAAGCTTCCAAAGTTCTTGTGGACTACAATCTTCCAGTGATTGCAAAATAATGATTCTCAATCCTGTTGGGCTGTCCCCTTTCTTGAATTAATCAGATGAGTGTTAAAAGGGTTGTCATTCCTCTGTCAGATTTTGTCTTCCAGTATTGCCTGGGCTTCTTTCTCTTATCTCCTCTGAAGTCGTTCTTTTTAAGAGTCCTCTCAGCTCTTTCTTGGCAAAGTTTGGCTCTTCCCCTCGATGGCCATTGCAAAGGCGCTAAACAGATTTTACTTCTTGCATGGAAACAAGGTTAACTCGGCTTCTATATATTAGTTTAACCCCATCTTATATTTGTTGAGTGTACCATCATCTAGTACACTTTGCAACATAAGTTGATAGTGTGGTTCTTCACTAATTGATCTTTTCTTTGCCTAAGATAGTTTCACTTCTTCCATTTTTAATCTCCGTATCCCATAAACTAAATTTCCATCCGTAAGAGTTTCTTAAATTCATTCCAGGTCAATTTCTTACACTCAGCTTTAATCTGATTATTACACCATGACAATGTATGCAGAGTGAGTTTCAATAGGACGCAGCTAAGGCGCTTTCAAATGTGATACTTGTGCAATTCGAAGTAGGTTTCCATCCACTCCAACCAAGCTTGACCTTTTGGGCATCTAGGTGCTATCATAGTTCGACAAAGTTGTCTTTGCCTTGGTATTTGGTAAACATATCTTCGGGCTTCTTCGGACTTCTCCAATATCCTTCTTGCTTGCTCTGCTAGATTAGCTTGCTCTGAGGCTCATTCAATGATGTGGTGTACTTGTTTTACTAGTTTGCATGATCATGATTTTGTTATCTTCATTATCAATAACATTTGTATTTCTATAATCTTCATCAAGTCATTCATATGCTCGCCCATCTGCATGCCAACCACTATAGCAATGGCTTTGGTGATGCTCTTGCTTCCACTGGGTGACATCATAGGGACATTTTCTTCGCTTCACCTTTTTGAGGATTCTTTCAATGGAATAGGCTTTTCTTCTTGAACTTCATATTATCTATGGATCAGCATCATGCGCGTTTGGTTCCATTGAGCAACCTTGTGCATACCAATAACTGATCTTGCTTTGTCAGAGCTTGTCATGGCGTACTTTGAAAACAAGATAAGACCCGAGTAGTATGTATGGGTTTTTTATTGCAGAAAGAAGACTCGATGGTTTCAAAAATACTTGGAACACTATAGAGTAAAATGAAGGAAAAGGGAGATATAATAGCTTGAAGCAACAAGGAAACTAGTTGTGAATCAACAATCTTCATTCATTATAAATTGAGGCTTTTATAGCCTTTTTAAGAAAATAATAAGAAAATATATAAAACATATAAAGAAGAAACAAAATTATAGCACCAATAATGGCAAACAGCTGCCTTTCCTTGTTTCTTCATTCTCTGTTGTAGTGACACAATTAATGCACGTGGTCTCAATGCATCTTAGTGAGATTTAAATTTTCATGCATAATTTTTTGAGGCTTGCTCCAGGCTTGGCCAAAGCCTGATAAGACTCGACAATTTTCGGGGGGGTTATCTTTTGTTGATCAAGTGACTAGCCGAATTTTGGCTGCCTTGCTCGAGTGAATAACTCTTAGGAACTAACTATGATAGTGTGTGCTTCTCTTCTATTGTCTCATTGAGTGAGATCCAAATCATCCTATTAGCATATTAAGAGTCAAATATTATTGGTGATTAGGTGAACACCCTCCTTTCTTCTAATACCAATACCATCTCATCAACACCGATAGAATTTTTTTAAGCTATAGAAGATTTGAAGTTGGATGGATGTGGATGCTTATTCAACTAGTAACAATGGCAGTGCCTTTGCTACTTGTAAAGCATGAAGCTTCCTTGTTTGGTTCTTAACTCATACTTAGAAACTTGTAGTTTTTTTTTGCTACTTACATTTATACTTAAGCAGCTTCAACACACAGACCTGTAACAATTGTTGCAATATTGTCAGGGACCCATCATCGTCATCCCAAATAGCTATTTGCTAATGTTATGCTGACAAAATGCTGACAATTTTTTTCATGTTGCTTCTTGTCTTAGATATCTTACTACTACTTTTTCCTTGGCATCCAAGTTTTCTTGCTGCCAAAGTGTTTTCTGTTCATTGCTAACATTGCCAATAAAACTTAATATATAATGGACCTAGTTGATTGAATGAAATGGTTCTTATTGTTTCTTCAAGTGATCTTTTTTCCCTCCACATTGTTTTGCAAACGTTTCTATGCTTGTTACCTTCATGTTTTCGGGCTCAGTTCATCTTTGCTTTGGTTTGCACCCCTTGGCTTGATTGTTGGTTCTAGCTAGGAAATTTTGCCAAAATAGTCCCTTAACTATTTTATTATGGCTAATGATTCCAAACTATTCAATATTTTCAATTTAGTTCATCAACTATTCATTTTAAGCTCAATTTATTCACAAAAAATAAAAAATTTGGGGCTGAAGTAGTCTTTAAGTGAGTACTTGAGGGATTAAATTAGACATATTTAATAGTTAAGGGAGTAAATAAACATATTTAATAGCATGGAATTAAACTGAAAAAACTAAAATATGTGAGAGACTTATTACAAATTAGTCTATCTAAAATTTATTTTAATACTCATTATATGAACTTTATGCTCTTTGAGAAAGCAAAAAAATGTAAATGAATACAAGATTGCAATTATCCAGCCACCCACTCTCTTTTAAAACTCTTGCCCTTGTATAGTAGGCAAAATTTGACTTGGGCCAATTAGGGTACCTCTTACCCTTTGGAGCACATGTCCCATATATTATGGTGACCCCCAAGCTATTGGGGTCAAATTTAAGTCACACTAATTAAATATGTAATGTAGTTGTTTATCTAATAAATAATATTATATGTGGAAATATTTTTTTAGTATATGCTAGTTTATTTTTAGTACAAATTAGTTCTTGAAGGTTTAATTTTATTAAATAAGTCACTATAATTTATAAAAGTTTTATTTTAACATTACAATTTCAATTATATTTAAAATTGGTACTTAAAATTTTTCATTTAATAAAAAGTTTTTCCTAAACAAAAGGCTCAATCCATATAAAAAAGTTGCACATTAGTCCCAAAATGCATCCACGAGGTCGGTTGATGCATGACGGAGATGGAGGCAGGGAAGTGGCGTTTGGGATGTAGCAACGGCCGGCGGCTATAGGGGTGGTGGAGAGGGAAACCCCTTTGTGTGAAGCTATGTGATGTAGAGGAAGATAAAGTGGGCTTGAGGAAGGAGTGGCGGCTATCGTGTCTGCCACCGATGAAATTGGCGGCCGCGGCAGTGGCTAGAAGAAGCTGTGGAAGATGATGAGGTGGCAGGAGTTTGGGGAATTAACATGAAGTGCAGTTGCGAAATATGTTGCAAGGAGAAAATGTTTTAGTTTTAGCGCTTGGTTTCGGCTCATTATTGCCGGCAAAGGCTATGGAGGCTTTTTTTCTTGGAAAAGTTTTTTTATAAAGTAAAATGTTTTGGGGCTAATTTGAGGTTCAATTGAAATTGTAAGGATTAAATAAATTTTTATATAAATTGTATATTTGATAGAATAGAAACTTCAATGACTAATTTGGAACTTAAGTGAAATTAAAGGGACTAAAAAATATTTATCTATTATATATATATATATATATGAGCTCTTTCAGCTCTCCATACGGGCAATTTCTATCGCAAACTGAGGCAAAGGTTATTTGATAGGAAATCTTGCGAATCTTCGATCATTTCCCGGCGATTTCTTTCAATTTTTGTTTCGTTCAAAACCATTCTCCCCCATACCTACGTGTTGATCGAGGTAATTGTTCAAGATTCGAGGAATTTTGAATTGTGCCCTTGGACCGGTTTCTAGGGCATTGTTGAAATTCCACTGGCTCAAGACCGATGTTCATTGGGGGTGTCCCGTATGGCCTTCTTCTATGCCTAATTTTTGCAAGTGCTTTGTTGGGTGTCGTCTTTCTTCTATGTTGCAAGCTTAATGGCTAATAATGGAGTGGCATTAAAACAACAATGAAAGGAAAATAAAAAATAAGAAAGAAAAAATAAATGAAAAGATAAAATAGTCACCAACCTCCCAAATGAATCTCGTTTAAGGGATTCCATTACAAGTAATAAAGCTAATAACAAAATGATAACCCGTGCAAGCTTTAGGTCCCTTGAGTGATATTATAGAGTGCATATCTTTTGATATATGTGGTTATAACAGAACATAGATAAACTCTTATTCTTTTTCGTGTCTTTTACATTATCAAAGCTCTCTTTAATACCAACATTTTCATTTTCTGACAGTGGTGAATTTTTCTTCGAGTTGGGATCGTAATTCACCTTATCATAACCAATAGGATCACTTGCCCCTACCTTTGAATGAGTGAATTCCTTGGCAAAAGGATTGTGGATCAATGTGTTCTTTAATGATCTTTTATCACTCTTGCCTTCGTCTGACTTTGATTCCTTTTCATTTGAAGACTCGGTGGCGGATGGGTTCTGAGTTAGGTGAGCCTCTACAGATGTATCATCATCAAGTCGTACACTCAAAATTCTATGGATTTCCTCAATTAATTCTCTAAGTATATCCAAGGTAGCTCCATTAATGCACTGATATTAGGAATCATCTCAAGCTCACTCGCTTTACATCTTGTCTATATTTCAATGAATTCAGCAAGGGCATTCAGAAGCTTAGTTGTATGTAATAAATCATAAGCCAGTATCTCCTAGGTCTCTTTAGGCATTTAGACTCATACATTGGTGGTTTTGAATCTTTGCTAGCTCTAATCTTTCCATATTTTGCACCAAATGGTTTCTATTAGGTTCTGAAATCATAGGAGCATTCAAGATAGTGTTATTCACTTCCAAAGCACCTTCAACGATGGACACATCCTCGTTTCCAGCCCCAACTGCAACTAGAATGGGTTTAAACTGGGTCTCGGCTAAACCGAAAGAAGATACAACCATCTGAAGCACAAGGGGAGGATCCTTTGCCTGATCAATTACAAGAGGGTCTGGAACACTCTCAGCCACCAAAGTGCTTTTTTTGACACAAACTGAGAGGACCCGGTGCCGGGTCAGCGGGAGCTAATCCAGCACTAGTTGTGGGGATGTAACAGCAAGTCCTTTAGTCGCAGGATCATATTGAGTGGTTTTAAAGGTAAATATATAGACATCAAACATAACTCATTTATTCATTAGTTCACAAGTCCTGATTACAAAGATTAAAATAAAAGAAAAGTTACAAACTTTTTAAAAATAGAGAGTCAAAAAGAAAGCGGAAGATCAGCAGAAAGTAGTATCAACACTGTGATTTTTAGCACCTTTCTTCAAGGACGAACTTCTGATCTGGGCATATTCCAAAAGTGCGGGCATTCGAATACCAGTTAGTTGTGAAACTAAGTACTGATAGATGTCATATTTACAAATGTTAAATAATAAACAAAATAATCAATAATTTGATAGGAAATAAAAGCTCTATGAACTTATCCCAATAAATCTGTTTCAATTGTACTTGAAATTTAGCATAAAAATAATTGCAGTCACAAAAATAGATACAGAATTTTAGCATTTGATATCTAAGGCAAAATATGATTTTGTTGGGCAAGTACAAAATCAAAGAAAAGGGGAGTTTATTTTTGTGTTACATATCCTAATTTTTCTCTATACCTACCCCCTCAAAGGCTTATCAGTATAGGTTCCTTATGACTCCCGATGTCGGATAACCCTGTCCTAGCAGTTGTCTGATCAGACTAAAAATATATCAGCATTGAACCCTTGCTATTCACTTATCCAAACTTGTTCATATATCATTTTATGTGACTTTTAAAAGCATTTTTATCAAATTTGTACGATGCTGAGCAAAAAGTATATTTAAATAAGAATAATAAAAGATATTTGGTACCTTGTTCTATAAGTTCAAAAGTTCAACAGTTCGGATGAGTGACAGTTCGCTCAATCTGCATTTAGATTTTTTGATATTTTAAATTAGCCTTTTTAGCCAATATTATTATTTTCGTTTCTATTATGTTTCTCTTTTGTTTTCTCAATTTGATAGAAGTTCGTATTCTTAAGTTACTGATGTGACAATAATATTTATAATAGCATTATTATTATCATTTTAATAATAAGAATGATAATAATAATGTACGAAAGAAAAGACAAAATGGAAACGATTGCAGAAAGTAATAATGACAGAATAAAAATATTTGAATTGAAATAAACAGTATGGAAGTAATAGTTATTTTCTAGCATTTGTATTCATTATTAATTAATGACAGCAATAATGATGCAATGACATAATATAGTAGTATATTTATTAATAAGAAATGAAATAAAGAAAATAAAATATTAAAATTTTTGTCTCGTTTTCTTCTCTTTTCCTTGTTTTTCCACATGCCTAAGTTAGTGTTGTCGGAAAACGGACCTGGCGGAAGGGAGCTGGCAGGAGTTTGCCGGGGCAGCGGGGGTTGGTGGCGGGAAGAGGGAGGCAGCTGGCCAAGCTATTGGGTGAGGGAGGAAGGCTGCTGCTCTTTGGAAGAAGGAGGGGAGGGGAAGGGCTGAGGGAGGAGAGGGGCTGCTGCCAGCAGGGGAAGGGAGGGCTGGCTGGGCTGCTGTGAGGGGGAGGAGAGGGCTGCAGGTTTTGGGGGAGGAAGGGATAGGGCTGAGGTCTTATGGAGAGAAGAGGGGGGGATTGGGAGGGCTGGTCGGCCATTTGGCCGACCATTCTTGCGCCAAAAAGGCGCAAGAAATGCCCCTGGCGCGGAACCTTCTGCACCTTAAGGCGGAAGAAAAAGGAGGGGGTCGCAGAAAGGGAGGAGAAGGAATTAGAGGAGATTTTAATATAATTATTTAAAATTAAAATTTTCGTATTTTTCCGCCGTTTGACGTCCAAAAATAACGAAACTTGACACCAATGTGTGTTATGATATAACGAACACCCTCGCACTGAAAATTTTTGATTCGAACAAATATTTTATTTTTTAGTAATTTTTGAGGTTTAAAACTTCAATAATTAACCATATGATCAAACTGACTCTCAGAATTTGATAAACTTTTCGAGCAGCATTTAAATAATATTCTTAATATAATGACATTGAAAATGATGAATTCGGCCATGTATTTCAATGATCTTGATTTATAGAATTTAAATAATTCAAAAAAATAAAGCGGGAGTTTTCATTATCCGAATTCTCCCAAACTAGGGTACTTTGATCTAAAAATTATTTCTATTTAAAGAAATTTTTTTTGCCCTGATTTGAAATTCCCCGGGGTCCTGATGTCTGAAGCGAATTTTGACATAATTTGAAAAGTAACGACATTGGGTCGTTACAAACTCCCCTACTTAAAAATGATGTCGTCCTCGCCATCATGCAAACAAAACTTAAATATGGGTGAGATTAATAATTGATACTACGTCGTCGTTTCCAGGTGCTAAGACTGGAGTGAGCGTGTAAATTCTTGTGGGAGCGGGGTTACGAGATGTGGGTTCTCTCCTTTGATTGGGTGTTGGCGCAGTTGGTGGCCTTGGGGCGTTGGTTGGTTCTGGAGCGACTCCTCTTGTTTGGGCATGAAACGGGGTTACAGTCGTTGTTGTGTTTGTGCCTCTTATAATGGTCACTCCGTCTATCGTTCTCAAGGATCGATAATCCTGAATTTGGTGGCCGGGCTTGCCGCACAGAAAACACCTTTGGCCGTCATGGTAGCACTTGTCGTAGGGATGAGATCTTCGACATTCTCCTCTCATTCCTTGCTCGGAATTCTCAGAAGTCAACTGAAAGATTTTAGCAGGTGGGTTAGGTTGTTGACTTTTGAAAGTCCCTTGGTCCTCTGTGGGATGATCCTGCCTCTTCCCTTGTCTTGTGTAATTAGAAGGCTTGCTATTCTCTTCGTGCTTCATGATTAAAGAGTATTCTAAAAGTTTGAAGAAATGAGTATGTCTAAATGGAAGCAGGCTCCAACGAAGGGTGTCCTTCATCCCTGACAGAAAACGGTTGCACCTTGCTTTCTCTGTACTTATTAGGTTCTGAGTATACCTCGATAATCTTGTGAACTTGGCCTCATAGTTGGCGACTGAGTTGCTATCCTGAACCAATTTCATGAATTGGTTTTCCATGATGTTTTGGGCAGCTTGAGGTGCGTATTTGGCTCGAGAAGATTCTGAAAATACTTCACAACTTATATTTTCCAATTCTATGCCAGTTAAACCAGTGTTGACGACGGATTCCCACCAACGGTAAGCTTCGCCTTTAAATAGGTAGTGAGTCACTCGCACTTCTTTTTCATTTGGACACTCCATGCTTTGTAGTGTCTTTTTTATCTCTCTCAGCTAGTCTTCTGCCTCCATAGGACAAGTAGTCCTATGAAATACTGGTGGATTTAATTTGAGGAAAGATTGGAGGATTCCCTTAGAATGATGCTTTTGGGGTGATTGAACGGAGCTTATTAAAGTTGCTTTCTTTTGGTTTGCTAGGAGCTCTAGGACTGCTTCCATGAAGCGGTCGTTGGTACTTCCCGGAACCTCCATTGATATATGTGTCTTAACTGGGGATTCTGATGGGGTGCTTAAAAATCCTTCGTCTGAATCCATCTTCTTGCCTAAAGGTTGAAAGCTTAAATTACATAGGTTTATGCTAATCCTTCTCTCTTCTCAAAATGAATTATGATTTGACATTTGTATATTATCTCTTAAGTTACACTCAATCCTGCTCTGATACCAACTGAGAGGACTTGGTGTCGGGTCAGCGGGAGCTAATCCAGCACCAGTTGTGGGGATGTAACAGCAAGTCCTCTAGCCGCATGATTATATTGAGTGATTTAAGAGACAAATATATAGACATCAAACATAACTTATTTATTCATTAATTCACAAGTCGTGATTACAAAGATTAAAATCAAAGAAAAGTTACAAACTTTTTAGAAATATAGAATCAAAAAGAAAGCAGAAGATTAGCATGAAGCAGTATCAGCACTGCTTGGTTCTTTGCACCTTTCTTCAAGGATGAACTTCTGATCTGGGCATATTCCAAAAGTGCAGGCATTCGAATACCAGTTAGTTGTGAAACTAAGTACTGATAGATGTCATATTTACAAATGTTAAATAATAAACAAAATAATCAATAATTTGACAGGAAATAAAAGTTGTACGAACTTATCCCAATAAATCTGTTTCAATTGCACTTGAAATTTAGCATAAAAATAATTGCAGTCACAAAAATAAATACATAATTTTAGCGTTTGATATTTGAGGCAAAATATGATTTTGTTTGGCAAGTGCAAAATCGAGGAAAAGGGGGTTCATTTTTTGTGTTACATATCCCAACTTCCCTCTATACTTGCCCCCTCAAAGGCTTAACAGTATAAACTCCTTATGTCACATGATGTCGAACAGCCTCGTCCTAGTAGTTGTCTAATCAGACTAAAAATATATCAACATTGAATCATTGCTACTCACTTATTCAAACATGTTCATATATTCATTTTATGTGATTTTTAAAAGCACTTTTATCAAATTTGTGCGATGCTGAGCAAAAAGCATATTTAAACAAGAGTAATAAAAGATATCTCGTATCTTATTCTATAAGTTCAAAAGTTCAACAGTTTGGATGAGTGGCAGTTCGCTCAATCTGCATTTAGGTTTTTTGATATTTTAAATTAGTCTTTTTTAGCCAATATTATTATTTTCATTTCTATTTTATTTCTCTTTCATTTTCTCAATTTGATAGAAGTCCGTATTTTTAAGTTACTGATGTGACAATAATATTTATAATTGCATTATTATTATCATTTTAATAATAATAATGTACGAAAGAAAAGACAGAATGGAAACAATTGCAGAAAATAATAATGACAGAATAAAATTATTTGAATTGAAATAGACAGTATGGAAGTAATAGTCATTTTCTAGCATTTGTACTGTTGTTCATTATTAATTAATGACAGTAATAATAATGCAATGACATAATATAGTACTATATTTATTAATTAGAAATGAAATAAAGAAAAAAATATATAAAAAAATTTCTTCTCATTTTCTTCCTCTTTACCTTTTTTTTCCACATGCCTAAGTTAGTATTGTCGGAAAACGGACGTGGCGGAAGGGAGCCGACAGGAGGTGTCCAGGGCAGTGGGGGCTGGCTGGCCGGGCTATTGGGTAAGGGAGGAGGGCTGCTGCTCAGGGAGGGTGCTGCCGACAGGGGAAGGGAGGACTGGCTGGGCTGTTGTGAGGGGGAGGAGAGGGCTGCAGGTTTTGGGGGATGAAGGGAGAGGACATAATATAGTAGTATATTTATTAATAATAAATTAAAAAAGAAAAAGGGGGATTGAGAGGGTCGGTCGGCCATTTGGCCGACCATTCCTACGCCAAAAAGGCGCAGGAAATGCCATGGTGCGGAACCTTCCGCGCCTTGAGGCGGAAGAAAAAGGGGGGTCATAGGAAGGGGGAGAAGGAATTAAAGGAGAATTTAATATAATTATTAAATTTTTTGTATTTTTCCGCCGTTTGGAATCCAAAAATAACGAAACTTGACACCGATGTGTGTTATAATATAACGAACATCTTCGTGCCGAAATTTTTTGATTCGGACAAATATTTTATTTTATATTAATTTTTGAGGTTTAAAACTCAAAAATTAACCACCATCAAACCGGCGCTTAGAATTTGATGAAACTTTTCGAGCAGCCTTTTAATAATATTCTTAACATAATGACACTGAAAACGATGAATTCAGACACGTATTTTAATGATCTTGATTTATAGAATTTAAATAATTTAGAAAAATAAAGCGGGAGTTTCCGTTATCCGAATTCTCCCAAACTAGGGCACTTTGATCTAAAAATTATTTCTATCAAAAGAAAATTTTGTTTGCCCTAATTTGAAATTCCCTGGGGTCCTAATGTCTGAAGTGGGTTTTGACTTAATTTGAAAAGTAACAACATTGGGTCGTTATACAAACAAACTTGTTGGGCAAGCGTCCAATAGCCAACCATTATTCTTATCGGGAGGTTGTACGGGCGCTTTTGTATTAGTCACTTGTTTTGAAGTTTTTGGTGGAGTTTGAAACATGCATCATAATAATGACCCAAAATACTGCAATGCTTGCAAAATTTGCAATTGATTCTCAAAAATCACTTCTTGAAGATAACCATTATCTTCCTCACCATTCATATTTCATGATCTAAGGTTTTTGGTAAATTAAATTCCACCAAAACCTTTGCCACGGATGGCCTCAAACCAACTTTTAAATGCTTCCCGAACTAAGACTCTAAAGGAAAAAGGATTGAGTGGGTTATGAAGTGAGCCTTCAACAACAGGAAGTTAATCCACAGTGGGACTAGAGGAGGTTCAAATTTGGGATCAAATTTTATCGTCAACTTCAAAAATTTTAAATGAAATTTATCAACAAAGTAGAAGCCATGAGAGAATAAGTGGATATAATGTACCTCCATTGACAACTTAACAAGAATATGGCGGCAGTCTATTAAGCCAATGGAATGGAATGAGCTCCTAATACCCATATCATTGAAAAATTTACGCACTGTTTGCATTGTAGGTTTTCCATTGGCAAATTTAGTTACTAAAGCATATTCAAATGACTTAGCCAAGATTTGAATTTCATCCTTAGGATAGATTAAAGCCATTTTACCCTTACATATATTGATGGGCTTAATGCAAACCAATGATTCCGAAGAGGGGTTGTTCATGAGTGCATCAAGAAAAGATTTGGGTGCATAGGGGGACAAGACGCACAATGGAGATTGGGGAGAGTGATTGCCACTGCACCATTTGCCATTAAGCTTGTGACATAGAAGAAAGCTAACACCCAATAAAACACTTGCAAAAATTAGGGCATAGAAGAATTCAGTACGGGACGTCTCCATTGCACAACGATAGGAGGGTCTCAGGCCGGTGGTTTCGACAATGCCTTAAATATTTGTCAAATGGCACAATCCAAATTCCTCAGATCTTGAACAATTATCTCAACCTAAGTATTGATATGGGCGATAATGGTCTGAACGAAATGAATATCAAAAGAAATCTTCGGGAAGTGCCCTAAGTTCACAAGATTTTATATCGGGTAGCCTTCGCCTTAGTTCACAAGAGAAATCATTTGTACTGAGAGCTGAAAGAAATCAGCTCCCATATATATATATATATATATATATATATATATATATATATATAATGTTACTGAATGCAGCATGGCTTCTTCTGCTTTAGTTTCTTATATTAAATTTTGCTTGGCCACTACTTGGAACATCATAAGGAAGCACGACATGCTATGCATTTCTCCTTGGTACTGGAACTCATACATTCCTACTTATGTTAGCCTTTTTATATGGAGGCTGCATAATAATTTCATTAGTGCTGACGAGGTGGTGCAAAAAAGGGTTTCCGTCTATCTTCTAATTGCTTATGTTGTGGTAACGTTGAGTTTATAAATCATGTCTTCTTAAATAACATGGTTGCTAGACAAGTTTGGGATAGTCTTAATTTCAATATGATTATTTTTACTAGAAGTGACGTCCATTTCTTGGGTAGATTGAACAATGATAAATACTAAAAAAAAAGAAATATTCATGTTGGTAACCCCTCTAATGCTTTCACACAGTGTGGGCTATTTGGAATGCTTGGAACCAAGCTAAATATTCAGTAAGAAAATGAATCATTTGGGCATCCTTAAAAGCACTACTACTGAGGTTCACTGTATGCTTCAGAGTATCCCCCTTAAAGATTATTGATAAAGGCAATTTTAATCTTATTTTCAGAATCTGCAATGATGACAAATTTAAAAACATTTAGCTGGTTTGAGGGGGGCTGTAGCTGGAAGGCGTAAATGCTGGCTTCTAGCGATTTCACTTTATTTTTTCTGCAAAGTAATTTTGATTTGATTTGTTTTTGCTAGGCCTTATTATATTTTGTCTGTTTTGCTGGGGTGGACTTGGGCCTCCTTTTCAATGCTGTGTTGATGTATGTATCTCCTGTAGTTTTATTGATGAAAGTTCTCCTGATTGTTTATATAGCGGGATTTTGTGCTCCTGGGTGATTTTGGACAAATGCAGGTTTTCATTGTATTGGCTGAACTTGATTTGTTCTGTACTCTTCTGTTAATACTACTTTGCCTGTGACTGGTCTGTGGTGGTATGTTATTATAATTCAGGGAAACATGTATTTGATCAATTTTTTTAATGGCTGGTATGTAGTGTTTATTACTCTCCATATGACGAGTCCCTGGTGTGGTTGGTTATGGGATTCTTGTAGTTTAATGATCTTTAAAAGATATTTATTGGTGCCGGTTTTGAAGGCCTTATGGTCTGTAAAAGATGGAAGAATTATCCTGTCTTTTCTAGTATGTGGATATGGTTTATTGTGTTTGGGTTTGTTGGCTGTTTTACTATTTCATGCTGTTTTGCGAGGACTATCATTGGTGAGAATGCTGATTGGAGTTCAGACTGCCAAAGTGTGCATGTTTGCCTGATTGGAAAAGATTGATCTCGAGCTAGTTGCAGCAGCTTCTGTCTGATAGGCCTGGAGAGGGAAGTAAAAAGGTCTGGAGATGGAAACAAGAAGATCTACCCTGATATGCAGCAGATCTATACTGAAAGGCATGGAGATGTAGCTGATCTATTTTTAACGTAAAGTGGTTTTGTGTCTTATGGCTGTCTTATTTTGAATATGTTCGAACTTGTTGAACATGTATACTGTTATGTTGTTGGTTTGTTTTAATTTGAGTGATCTCTTTTTAGGTTATACCTTGGGAGATTTATTTTTTTTGGGTTGGTGTGATTTTCTTAGGTTCCTTATTCTTATTAGGTTTGAATGTACTCCACCAACTTGCTCTTGTATGCATTTAATTTTATTAATAAAATTCTCCAAAAAAAAAAAATAATATATATATAATGTCTATTACATAAATTAATTATTTATTTTTATGATCTAAACTATAAATTAATCCAAACTCAATCCTTTTAGTATAACAAACTTAACTTCTCTTGCTCTCTTTGTCTTCTTGGTCAATGCATAATACTTATTTAAAGCGATTACAAATTGGTATCCTTATTTCATGCTTCCTAACGTGTATGTATTATAAACATAGAAATTCATGTATATTTCGAATGCTAAAATATATAGGCTTAACAAGCTTTACTCTTGTGCCTCAGATTCATGCTCCCTTAAGCAACCCATTTCGCATCTGTCTTATAAAATATTGCTTGCTAACTACATTTGATGAACAGAAAGGTCTTGCATTCTCTGCTAAAATAAATATTCCAAGGGACAACCATCTTTTTCTGTACCTGAGCTTTTTTAGGTTTCTTAAAACCTTGATAGTACTAAATGTTTTGTTATGGGTAATACCCTGGTATGATACTATAACATTGATCATGCCAAATTCTTGCTGTACTGCTAAGTTGAAACAAAAGTTTTGGCAGTTCTGTTATTTAGAACCCTACACCTGAATTGTTTTTAACCTAACAAATTTATAATAGAGAAAATCAAGTACAACTGGCGAATTTGGTTGGGTAAAATCACAGAAAAACAAAATTAAAACCAAATACTAGAGCATAAAAAAAGAAAATCAATCAAACACTAGAAACAGTTAACTTAGGGCATACTCCTAAAAGTTTAGCCAACTAAATGAAAAGATTATACATTGGGACATATAAGAACAAAATCAAAAAACTGAAAGTGAACAGTTTCAGCACACAGGTGCAGCCAGGAATTCAACCTATCGATTCTCCAACTCCAGAAAGCTCTAGGTCAGCAACAGCCAACATTCAGTCTACATCAATTTTGATTTTTTAGAAGACAACCACAGAAAGGAGAGCTTGCTCCCGTCAGTCTATGTCTCTAGAATTTGTGCGATAGATGTAGTAGTGATGATATTTGTGCGATAGATCTTTGACAGATGGAGAAATTTGTGGTAATGAACCATCAACAGCAACAAGATGTCAATACAAAACCTCAGAGGAGTTTCAGCTATCCTAGAGAAACAAGACAGACCCGGTATATAGAAATAAAAATAAAGAGAAAGGGATAGAGGGTGGAATGAGATCTCAGCAACTAGGCATAGTAAGGACTCACAATCTTGTCTCTTTTTGTTTCCACATAGCCCCAAAATCAGTAAATATTAATCTTAATTACGACTAAATCATTCCAAACAAACCTGGAGATGAACTTCAAGAGACGAGAGAGAAAGAATCAACATTTTATTTAAGGAATTTGAATTTTATCTAATTTGCAAATAGCCTTTAGAAATGTGGAATTTCATCCTTCTCAAGACCAATTAAAGCATCAGACTATATTTTCTTATTAGTCAACCCTTGTGTGCCTGAACTAATTTCTTTTATATGCAAAACAGAGTACTTATATAACTGTTTGCAATATTTTGAAACAACTGACCTTTTTAAATTCACTAGCGGGAGTTTTACATAAATATCTTTTATTGATTTTGTTCCTTAGTCTAGTTAATGTTTATTTCTTAAGACATGGCCATGCTGTTATGTGATTTCAGTTTTAGAAGTTTAGTGCAATAAGATTTTGAGAGTGAAACTATTTTATATGGAGTTCGGTTGCTAATAGTATTCGCACATAGCTAAAGGTGTGAAAGTAGTTGCTCCGTAAAAAATGTTAGATAAGCGGTGTATTATTGTACCTACTTATAAATTAAAGGCGATGCTCAAGTCTACAAATTATAGGGTATTACATTATTTAATCATACATTGAAAAGTATGAGAGAGTGATTGAATATAAAGTACGAAGGAATACTCAAGGCTTACAAAATCAAGTTAGTTTTATACTAGGTAGATTTATCATGGAGCTATACATTTTTAAGAGATTTGCTAGAGAAATTTGGAAAAAGAAAAGATCTATGTTTAATCTTTATCAATTTTAAAAATTTTATGATAAAGTGCTAAGATAAATTCATTAGGGAGCTTTGGAAAGAAAAAAAAATCTATGCTGCTGATATTATTGCTATTAAAGATATGTATAATGAATTGTAACTTGTGTTTGATTGCAAGATGACTTGTCTAATAATTTTTATGCTATTATTATATTGCATCAAAGCTTTGCTCACATTACACATCTCCTTGCTTTAATTATGAATGTTGTTAGTGAACATATTCAAGAGGAGGTTCCTTGGTGAAGGATCAAAGATAAGATCAGAGCTAAACTTGTGCCGAAAAGATTTACTTTAGAATCTAAAAAGTTTTTTTCTTAGTAGATCATAAATGAAATATATTGAGTGTAAGATTAATTGTAATAGAAGCCATTTTCTTGATGATATAATTCTTGAGGGCCATGTGATCAAGAAAAGTGAGAAGTTCAAATACCTTAGTTTACTTGTACAGAATAAAGGTGAACTATAGGGTGAGACAATTTATTAGGATCCAATTTGATTGAGTGTAATGGAGGAGCCCTACTAGAGTATTGTGTATTCGAAAGGTTTCACTCGAAAATAAAGGAAAATTTTATAGAGCTATATGATTGGCTAGGCTATATGGATTGAATGTCGGCCAACAAATAAGGAAGTTACCAATAAATTAAGTGTTATAAAGATGAGGGCACTAAGGTGGACGAGTGGGCATACTCAAAAGGATGGGATGGGAAATGAGTTATTTTGAAGCAAGCTTTGAGTGGCTCTGAAAGTGGATAAGATTAGAGGATGTCATCTTAGTTGGCTTAGGCTTATTAAGTGTGTAAATCATTCTATGCATTCATTATAAAATTTGAGTGTATGAATTTTTTCATGTTTAAAGAAAAAGAGGAAGACCAAAAAAGACATGGGATGAAATCATTAGGACTCATCTTCTCTATTTGAAACTTATGGAGGGATTTCTATTTTATCGTTCACATTAGAAACAAAGGATTTATGGAATGGCCCCACCTAGTGGACTAAGAATTAATTGTGGTGGTGGTGGTGTTGTATTTAACTTGTGATTACTATACATGTTGAACAGGGAAAGTGAGTCAATTTTAGCTATAAGAATAAAATGCAGTTTACTCGGACTTTGTTTAATGGGACTCTTTAATTGTTTCAGAAAGCATTTGCACAACGGTCATCTAACTAAGTTATTAAATGAGCGTAGAAAATTTTCTTAATTTAAAAAATTTTTATGGAGTAACTGCATTTCTCTAGTTGAGCAAGTACCGGTAATCTGGTAATACTAGTAAGAAATAGGAGCTTGGAGGAAAAACGAAGATGAAAGCCATTGTGTTTGTATTAAATTTCTGCTGTTTTCGTTTTAAATGCTTTTCAAATGATACAATCAGTGTATCAAACTTAGATCCCTTTTAGTATATTTCAATCAATCTGCTTTAATTCAAAAAGTAAATTTACAGTACGAATGCTTGCTTAGAATATATTGTTTCTATTGTACATGCTTGAAAGGGTAACATGCATTATGTAATATATGTTATGAGTGTCCATTATATGTGTTAAAAATTATTGGCAGAGTTGCAAAACTTCTTGTTACTCTTTATAACAAGTGGAAATATAGTGTTTTATTAACTTTGTTTAATATGCATAATTTCATGGTGTTTTACAAAAATTGGTAATATGTGGTATGCTACTTCTTTTTGTATTGAACAAAACAAATCTAAAAGGTGTTGGATGATATTTAAATCATATACTTCCCAGTGCTGTTCATGTGAATGCTGTGTTTATTTTTTTTAGTTTGACTTTGCAATTTTAGCTTTGGTAATACTATTGTCATTTCTTGTGCCATTTGACATGAAATATCTACATCTATATCATCACTACTACTTTTGATAGTTGGCGGAGAAGATGATTATCATATTCTTAGGACTGTTGCCAAAAAGAACTGGGACACAATGAGAAGTTATTATGACAAAGTGAGACGCTCTTGCGTTAAATTTAATTTTTGTTTATGTTCATTGTGGGTTCTCGTATGTCTTGATTTAAACTCATTGTATATTACCATTATGTCATATTCAGGCTACCCAGGCGTACTCTCAAGGAGAGAGGACCTATGCATCCTTACTTTCAGAAGAGGTATGTCATGGAGCCTTGTGAATGAAATACAACTGCAATGGTGTAAACTATCTTCTTACACATTTTATTTGTTGATAGAAATACACTTTAGGCTATTGGTGTGCAGCGCTAGCAGAAAGTTTTTTGCTTAACAAGAATTACTTGTGCTAGGAAATATTCGGATACTTATAATCTTGTGTCTCAATGTATATATCTTCTATCATTTGATCTTGTTCGCTGCAGTCTCATTTACTGCTCATGATTGCTCAAATTTGCTAGCTGTATTGTTGTTTAGTAGATCTTGTTTTGTTAAAATTTTATTTTATTAACTTTTTATTCGAATTTCTAAAAAGTCCTTTTTTCAGCTTGATCAATTTAGCTCTGGACTGTTCTCCAAATATCTAATAAGTTCTATATAGTCTCCAATTATTCATTTTGATCCTAATTTTGTTCCCAACTCCCCATTTATTGGGACTAAATTGGGTTCAAAATAAATAGATAGGAGACTAATTTGATCATGCTGAACTGTTGGGGGACTGAATCTATCATTCTAAAATATTCCAAGGACTAACTTAACAAATTTTTTTCTTATTCTTATGCGTGTTGTGTTGAAGTTATCAAAGATAAAAAATATTGAGAATTAACTAGTAATACAATTAATTAGGGAGTTACCAAGGTTTTTATTCAATATAATAGAAACGTTTGTGCATTTTGTGTTCTTTGAAGTTGGTCATAAAAGTTATTCAAAGCGAGGTAGCGTTCTATATGCTTTCTTCAAATGACATCTTAGTTTGTAGAGTTTAAATATGATTAAAGATAGAAAAATAGTAAAATATTTATAAAATAAAGATTTTCAATTAGTAAAACAAAGATAACGTTTAAGATGCAACATTATTCGTGGATCAGCTAATAGTAATTGTTTGACCTTCTTACTTGAAGATAAAGTGAATTATAGGTGTAATCGATTTAAATTACTTGAATTTACAGAGTATGGAAAAGTAAGTGTGGAATAAATAGTAAGTGTGGATATAATTTATTAAGTTTATGATTGGAACTTAAAATGGAGAAGTGACTTTTGCATATTATTTTGTAAGTGTGTAGAATTGTACCTTAAAACTGTGAGCAGATCGGTTTTGCTAATAGAGTATTTAACAATAAAATAGCCACTGTTAGGCAATTTGAGCTAAACAAATAATAATGTTCTTTTAGATGTGTGATAAATTTAGAAGGATAATTCAATGAATGATTATGCTAGAGTGGAGGTGAGTAGTTTACTTGTTAAAACGGGTGGACGAATTGGATCTGAGTTTGACCCGAAAGTAAACTTGCCCGAATAATACCAACCCGAACTCGACTCAATTGTAGAAACTAGTCAACATTGTCTATCCGAACATAACCTGATAATGTTCTAGTTGACCCGAACACAACTTGGTTGAACCTGGCTTTTAGTTTTTGCACATATAACCCAATCCAACCCGAACCATTAAACTTGCTTTAGCGTCAGATTTAGCGTCAGATTCACATTTTATAAAACTGCATTTATTAATTAAATACTACAACAGTAGTAAGGCCAAGAGTAGTTGAAAATATTTGGACATTTGGTATATTATTTTAACAACAACAACTAATTAATATTTGCTCTATTAATTTAAAGTAAAATTATTCACAAATAGTTTCCAGTTTTATATTTACATCTAATTGCATCCTCAGAAATTTGAAAATGCTCATGTTTTACATGAGCAGCTAAAAGCTTAAAAGCAAAATATAGTTTTGTTAAATAGTTTCAGCATGTCCGTATGGATCAAGGACTATATCAAACGATGTACATATACAATATATGTTGAGAAATGTCAATAATATTTAAATAATAAATAATCTATAAATCATTAGGACTTTGGAGCTAATGTTTCAGCAAGGTCCAATCCCAATGTATCAATATAATTAAGCTCAAGTTTTTCAGCTTCAAAATTAAAGGTCCCTGGCTCGTTGGCTCCTTTCATGGCTCCATGACAGCATATTTGCTCACAGCTATCACTGATCATCCCAAGTGTCCATGTTTGCTCTAACAGATAAAACTAGAGCTGCAAATTTACATTGGATATCTGAGATATGTTATTGTTCCAAAAGCCTAGTAGCAATCTTTGAGAAAAATAGAAAACAACTTAATCCATCTAAAAGCCTAAAACTAACCAAAAAGCTTGTAGTCTCAAAATTCATGCACAGACTGAATTCAAGTTAACAATAATTAAATAAAGTTAAAATTTAGAAAAATTAGACAAAGCAAGCAAAAGATAGTTAATTCAATTGCTGAAAAGCTATAGAGCATCCCTCTATGGATCTACCACAAAATCAATGATCACTGCAAGTGTCAATATCTCAACTTACAGAATGAACTACGACTACATTATTAATATTGAATATTAGAACTGCATAAGTATTTAATAAGGAAACAATCAGCTTTAAGAAAAATGCATCTCAGATTAGTTTAGAATTCATAACTAGCAACTAGTTATGAATTTTCAAATTCGTCTGGATTGGTAGGGTTTACCTGTTAATTAATACCCTAAGCATGATCCAATGCTTGAAATATAATAATTATGTAGAAATAGAGGAATTAAGCATCTAAAAGTCTAAAAGCACAAGTATGATTTCATTAAATAGTTTCTAACAATATGTCAATATCAATTCCCAAATGATATACAGCAGCAATGTATACCATGGCCAAAACAAGCACATCATATAGTTTCCTGGCTTTTCTCTGCTAGAGGCTGCTGGCTGCTGATATAAAATTCATGTACAATAAATATTTAGATTATTCAGGCATTCAGATTCAGCAACAACCATTATCAAAAGTAATTAAGTAGACTAGGTTTTGGATCATTAGATAAAGCATAATAACAGTAGTCATTACTATATCTAAGATCCAATGTTTCAACAGAGGATCAAAGCTTTTAAAATTTTAGCAATATCCAATGTTGTAGCAGGATCCAATACCTCTCCTTGTAACATCTCATTTAATTCAACAAATGTTGTATTGGTTAATAGTAGCAAATGTTTTATAGTGGCATTAACAAATGTAGTTAGTACTTAGTACTTAATAGTTAATACTATTTAGTTAATAGTAGGAAAAAGGATAGATCATAAGAGCCTACATAGAGCATTAATAGGAATAATAGCAGAAGAAAAGCATGCATTATTTTCAAAAACAACAAATAGCCCACATTTCAAAATTGCAATGAATCAACACTCCATATAACAACCACATTTCCCATTCACTCATAGTAGAGCTTACATAGAGCATCAACAGGAAAAAAGGCAAACATTTTTTTCAGCAACAACAAATGGCCCTGACTTCAAATTTGCAACAATTTAGCACTCCATAAAACAACCACGACTCCCACCCCCTCATGCCTCTAACATCTTACTTTAAGCAATTGATGTATTTCTTAATTATTAATAGAAGGAAATGTGTTAAGAGTAGAAGGGCCTAGATAGTGCTTTAATAACAAAATTATTAAACATTGTTTTCAGCAATGACAAAAAACCTCATTTAAATTTTTACAAATTAGCCCTTCATATGATGACTGAAGAAACCTAAAGAAAGAGAGAGAAAGAGAAGAGTAGATAAAGTATTCTCATTAGTTCAAACATAGCATACATAGGTACACACACTACACGCACACACACACACAGATATATATATATATATATAATATAATATATATATATATATATATACATATGCAATAGGCTAGCTGCTCAACATATAATAACCGGTTCCCAGGCGTCTGGGCGTACCTGGACGCCCAACTCTCTGGTTGGAGCTGATAGAGTTCAGAAGCATGGGCACACGCCTTGGCGCCCAGCTATCTGGTTGGCGTTGCTAGGGTTTAGGCGCCTGGGTGCCTAGCTCTATGTTATTATCCCCGCAAACGAACAAAAGAATGTTGATGTGGTGAGTTTGGACCGATGTTTGATGAACTTAGCCGAGGTAGTGGTTTGGTAAAGATGTCTGCAATTTGTTCTTTTGTAGAGATATGCAGTAGCGCAAATTTCTTAGTTTAATATGTTGTCTCGAGTGAAATGGCAAACAACTTTAATGTGCTTAGTTCTTGCATGGAAGATTGGATTCTTTGCTAGAGGCAAGGCAGAGAGATTATCACAATATAATATGGTTGGTCTAGCTGGGGCTTTTCCGAACTCGTGTAGCAGTTTTCTTGTCCAGATAATGTCTGTTGTTGCCGTTGTTAGAGCCATGTATTCTTCCTCTGTAGATGAACGAGAGACGGCATTTTGTTTCTTTGTACTCTATGATATTGGAGTGTTTCCCAGGAGAATGCAGTATCCGGTTGTAGACTTGCAGTCATTTGTGTCCTTAGCCTAATCAAAGTTTGAATAGGCATGTAACTGCAGGTTGTCAAGGATGCACTTCAGCTGATTTAAATTTTCTTGTGTGGGATTGTGCATATGTTGGCAGATTTTATTGACGCTAAACTTATGTTCGGACTAGTGATGGTGAGGTATTGTAGTGCCCGTTGAGTTGTTTGTATAGTCTGGGTTGGTTGAAGAGAGGAGATGAAGTTGTATTTGGGTTTTGGGCGGCGATAGGAGTGTGGGAGGGGTTGCATTGTTCCATTTCTGTGGTTTTTAGGATTGTGGAGGCGTAGGCTGATTGGCTGAGCATAGGTCCTTTGGTTGTTTGTTGTAGGTTAATTTCGAGAAAGGATTTTGGTGTGTCAAAGGGTTTCATTTGAAACATGGTGGTGAGTTGTTGGATAAGAGCATTGATTTTTGTTTGTTGTGGTTCTGCGATGAGTATGTCATCCACACATATAAGAAGGTAAATACGGTTTGGTGTGGTGTTGAGGATTAGAAGAGATGGGTCGACGGTACTAGTTCTAAAGCCTTTGGAGTGTAGGAAGTTGGTGAGGGTAGAGTACCATTGACATGTTGATTGTTTGAGTTCGTATATGGCTTTGTTTTGGACAGTTAGGATCTTTGAAACCTTGTGTTTGTTTCATAAAAACTATTTCATTGAGTTGCCCATGTAGAAAAGCATTGGATACATCTAGTTGGACTATGGATCACTGTGTTAAAGTTGCAATTGTGACCAATACCCGAATGATGGGCATTTTTTTCACCATACCGAATGTCTAGAAGTAATCAATGCTATAATTTTGATTAAAACCTTGTGCTACTAATCTGACTTTGTGCAAGGCTACTATGCGATCTTTGTTAATTTTGGTGTGGAACGTCCATTTTTATTCGATAACGTTTTGATGAGATTGGGGAGGCTGAAGTTTCTAGGTTTTCTGGTCTATTACGGCTTGTTATTCTTCCTCCATGGCATGCTTCCAATGTTTTGATGTTGCCACTGCTTTATATGAGGTTGGTTCATCATGGAGGGATGTGGTGTTAAATAGATTTTTGGGGATTTGGGATGTATTGTACCTTATTTATGGCGGGTTAGCATAGGATGTGTGGGAAATTTTGTATTGAGAATCGGTGGTGAGGAGAGATGGTGGGTAGGTGAGGATGATTGGGAAGGTGATTTTGAGCATGAGGGTGAGCTATGTAGAGAGTTCGGCTGGATGGTGTGTTTGGAGAACGTTGAAGAGGATAATGGAGATGATGAGTGTGGTGTGGTAGATGCGGATATAGTCACTGCGGACTTGGATGTAGTAGCAGCGGATGTTGGTATAAGAGTAAGAGGATTGGGTTGTGGCTGTTGAGCTTGGGAAGTGGGTTGATTTGGGAAGAGGGAAATTTGTTTTCAATGAATTTGATATGACGAGATATTAAGGAGGAAGTCTTGGGATTGTAGCATATGCATCTCTTGCGGTGTTGAAAGTAACCGAGAAAGATACAAGGGACATTTCTTAGGTTGAGTTTGGTTGTCTTTGCGGGTGAAAGGAGAGGGTAGCATTGGCAATTGAATACCTGGAGATGATTATATTCAGATTTTGTGTAATGTAGTTGTTGGAATGGGGACTTGTTGTAAATATATGGCGATGGAAGGCGGTTGATTAGATAGGTGGAGGTAAGGGCTGCGTGTGTCTAGAATGTTCGGGTAGTTGGGCTGTTTGGATGAGTGCTTGGGTAGTTTCGAGTTTGTTCTATGTTTGCGTTCCACTACTCCATTTTGCTTTGGTGTATATACGCAAAATGTTTGGTAATAAATGTCGTGGTGTTTGAGAAGATTACTGAAAATATTTGAGTCATATTCACCCCCTCTGTCAAATTGAAGCACTTTGATGTGTTTGTTAATTGACACTCAATCTACTTTTGGGGTTGAATAAATTTGTAAATGGTTTCAGATTTATTTTTGAGTTGGAATAATCAAGTAAAGTGCGAGTAATCACCCACAAAATGGCAGAATTTGTACCCTCCATTGGATATAACAGGGGCTGGACTCCATACATCAGTATGTAATAATTCAAATGTTTATACTTTCTACTGGAATATTTGAGAAAAGGGTTTGCGATGCTTTGTGGCGATGCATGCGGTACAGGGATTGGATTGCTGCTTTTGTTGAGGGGTGGATGTAGCTTAAGGAAGAGTTAATGAATATTGGTACTTAGATGCCCAAGCCGGAGATGCCATGGTGGTTCAATTGGATTTGTGGAGGACCGCATGATTGTTTTGGAGGGAGAGGAGATTCGACACTGATGGATGGAGAGTATAGAGCCCATTAATGTATCGACCTTGAAGAAGAGGAAAATTCATGTGGAGATCCTTAATTTTGAATCTGGGTGGTTTGAATAGAATAGAGCAAGATTTGTCGAATTTTAGTTTGTGAATGGAAATGAGATTATATTTGCAATGTGGAACATGGAGAAGATTGTTTAAGAGGAATTTAGGATTGGGTGTTGGAGGTATGCCATATTGAGAGGGATTATCCATTACCTATTGTCACTCAATCCGTGCCTTGATAGGTTTCGGGTACTGAGAGATTGCTAAGATCATTGGTGATGTGATTGGAAGCATCGAAGTCTAGGTACCAACTGTGATTGCTCGGTTTGTCCGCCCTTAGTGCAGTTGAGTGACGCGTTTGTTGATAGCTATTTTCTATTATGTGCCAGCAGGTTTTGGCAGTGTGACCAGGCTTGTTGCAGATTTGACATTCAACATATGAGGATCATGTATTACTCTGCCCTAATGGGATGTTTCTGTTTCTGCCATGTCTCCTGCTGAATCTGCCTCGGCCTTGATGTTTTCTTAAGAACAATGTGAGATGCGTGTTGTTGTTGGCTGTTAGGGGAGGGTTGGTCAGTTGGATCTCTTTGTCTCTTTGTGTAGATCTTGTTGTATGCTTATTTCTTCACTGCTGAGGAGAGTCTTTGATAGTTGATTGCTTGATTTCTTGATGTTCTTGATTAGAGAAGGTGGTGGTGTTTTTGTTTTGGGTGAGAGTTCTTGGGAAGTTGGGAAGAATTCTGAAGGGTTTGTATGGTTGAGTAAGAGTTCTTGAGAGTTGGGTTGGGTTCTTGTAGAAATTATTTGGCTGAACCAGAAGTTTTTTGGTTGAGGGCTAGGGGGGTAGTGGGAGCTAGAAGATTTCTGGTAGGGTTGGGAAGGGAAAGGGTCTTGAGGTACCTGAGCACTCTTGCTTTGATACCATGAAGAAACTGAAAGAAAGAGAGAGAAGAGTAGATGAAGTATTCTCATCAATTCAAATGTAGCATACGTATGTACGTATATATAGATGCAATAGGCCAGTTGCTTAACATATAATAACTAGTTCCTAGGCGTCAGGGCGCACAGTCCTCTGGCTAGAGCTGATAGAGCTCAGGAGCTTGGGCGTCCAGCTCTCTTGTTGGAGCTGTTAAAGCTTAGAAGCTTGGGCACGCCTAGGCGCCCAACTCCTTGGCTAGCGCTGGTAATGCTCAAGTGCGTGGGTGCCCAACTCTCTATTATTAATAGCCATAACTCCCACTCCTTCATGCCTCCATGGCATTAACAAATGTAATATTAATTTCTTAGAAAAATATATATAAATATTGTTGAATATGCATTCAAAGGCAATAGTAGAAAGGCATTAAAACAACATTATAAAAAAATATGTAGACATAGCTTCAAGTTCAGAACATATAACCACAACATTAAAAGATAACCCTCATGCCTCAAAGACATTAACGAGCTTTACAAGTTTAGGTAACAACAGTTATACTTTAGTAGACACCAAATTTCTACTGTGAGACTCCAGGGAGTCCTATGCTTAGTTCATAATAGTAAAAAAAAGGGACAGAGCATATAACCTGCAAATAATCTTAATAGTAGAAAAGGCAAAGTTATTCTTAGCAAGAAGCAAATAGCCCTCATTTATATTTTGCAACAAAACAATATTAGTTATAACAACCACATCTCCCGCATGCCTCTAAGGCTATAACAACTCATGTCAGTCAGCAAATGCTTTGTTTTCATCATTGCATTTTTTTTCACATAATACTTCAGCAGAATACAGAGCTCCAAGTTCAAAAAATGCTGCTTTTCAGTTTTTAGAAAATATATATTCAATTGTGCTGAATGTAGATTTAGACGCAAGAGCAGAAAAGCATTAAAATAATATTATTAAAAAGCTAATGTAGTTCTATAAATTTATAAGTTACAGCAACAGCAGTTATACTCTAATAGGCACCAATTTTTTTCTGAGACTTTGAGAGCCTCATGCTTAGTGCATAATAGTAAAAGGATGATAGAGCCGGCAATCCAAGCTAACATTGTTTTCAGCAATAACAACCCTCGTTTAGAATTTTCAACAAAGCAACATAAGATATAACAATCACATCTCCCTCTCTAATGCCTCTTGGGCTTTAACATCTTTATTTGAAGTTCAATATATGCTGCTTTTCAGTTTTCAGCAAAAAATGTATTAAATATTGTTGATTGCTGAATATATAAGACTTAAAGAATCAGAGGCAATAGCAGATGCTAGAAAGGTATTCAATAACGTTAAAGCAATACAACATGAATATTGCTGAAAAGTTTGGCTATTCAACATTGGGTTTAGGCATTTTGGCAATAAAGCAGGGTTAAATTCTAACACAAGTGCACAACATATACTATCTTTAATCTAATAAGAAAAGAAATACTTTAAAATACTTTTAATTAGATTTGTTGACCGAATTATCTCTGCTGGTTTATTAAAGCTTGCATTATGCTTCATTGCATCTGGTGTGAGCTCTGTTCAAATTCCTTTGAAATTATAAGATAAAAAATAAAATGTGTTTAGAATATAATGATTTATAAGTCATTGAACTTAAGCCAAAATTTGTCACCTTCAACTCTAAAAAATCAATTTTTAGTACATGCCAATGCCTCAACAATGTCATATTTTAGCGAGCTTTGATATTTATCAAGAACTCATCCACCGTTACTAAATGCATTCTTAGCCATTGCAGAAACATGAAGAAATGTATGTTTATTGCCTCACCATAAATGTAAAATATCCAACGCTACTCTTCGATCAAGCCTAGCCCCATCTAAATATATTTCAAGCTAAGAATTTTTTGGCATGCCATCATCGTTCTCTAAGGAATCAATCTCTTATACATATAAGAAGGATATTAAAAGAATATCATCTTATTAATTTAAAAAATAAATAGATGAAAAAAATGATAGATGTATTGCCTGTAAAAGGTATGATCTAATTAGAGTTGAACTATGACCAGTTGAATGCTCAATTTGTATTTGGGCTGAAGACATTACAACCGAACTTTGTGAAGCTTATGAGTTTTGAAACTGTATCCTAGAGCATTTCCTAAACAATTAAAAATAACTTTTCCCTCTCTTTGTTGATTTTATTGATACAATCAGCTCCAAAGAATTTCTTGTAGTTCCACTTTATAATATCGCACTTGTATCTTAGATCAAGTATAATAATAATTACTAATATCATATTATAATTATTAATATTATCTGCATTGCCATCTTTGTAAGATCTTCATGTTCACTTATCCTCTCATACTTTTAAGTGGATAAGCAGTAAAAATGCTAGGATAAGAGATTTGATGGGATATTGTTTCAAAAAAGCACAAGTAATCTCATAAAACGTTGCTAAGAATTTTCATGTCTACCCGTTTCTCCCATTCAGCCTGTGTGGAGCAACGTTTATTACTTGAATCGAATAACTCCAAATACGAGAAAGCACACTTGTAATAAATGTACTATCAAGCATTAAAAAAGTAAAATTTCATCTAATAGGAACATATTATCGTAATTATTATCAAGCAAGCTTTATTTTACATATTTAAAGTTTTTTCTTGCTTGAGAGCTTTTAACATATTTAAGCTCTCAGGAATTTTCATAATTGGCTCATCTAGCTTTTTTAAATACTCTTGAACTGCTAAATTAACGATGTGCATACAACAATGAATATTAAAAACTCACTATTCTGCAAAAAGCCCTTTCTTTAAAATTATATGTCCTTAAAAGTAAACAAGTGCATTGTTAGCAAATGCATTATCAAATGTGATGCTAAATATCTTGTTATCTAATCTCGAACTAGCTAAAAATGAAAACAGCATTTCAGATAATGAAATTCTATCTTGTGATGGTGGAATATACCCAAAATTTAGAATTCCTTTTTGCAAAGCTCAGTTTTATCAATAAGGGAGCTATTATGCAAATAAAACCATTGATATTTATTGATGTCTAAAGATCCGGTTTTAAGCTCATTTTACTATGAATTTTGTTTAGCACACCATGGAGATGATTCTTTCGTAATAGGACATGTGCATGCAGTCATCCCTAATAGTATTTTCTTATACACTTCACAAATGTTTTTCCAAATAAGGAAGCAAAGCCTTCAATCCCTTCCACTTAGTGCATTGGAAAGACAAATCATGCACAATTATAAATGCAGTCAACAACTCCCTAAATGTTTGTTGATCAAAATTTGTCTCAAATATTGACAATAATGAGTTTGTATTTGATTGTAAGATTAACTGGACTATATCACGAATATCCTTTTTCAAAACTTTGAATGTGAAGTTTTAAGTTGTATCATCCAAATTTACTCGCAGAATAAACAGTCATATTTCTTACATTTATATTTTCTTTTTAATTTTTGCTAAAGACATAATTTCAAAGTGGGCCAATACAGTTAATATCATCATTTATTTTATATTGTCACCCTTGCCTTCCACAGTCTCTACATTCCCGAACTTTTCTATTTTAGTTATGAATTCAAAACTATCATTTCTACCATCATCGACATTATCATTCCTAACATGCTCAAGTTCTATAGATTATATGTGATGATTAGTGATGATAATATTTGATTGAATCTTCCATATAATATTTTAAATATAAAAAACCTTAGAAAGTAGATGCATCATCATTTATGAACAAAAAAATATTAATATAAACAAATAAGTACTAATATGCAAACACAAGATAGTTAAATCAGCAATCAGTTGATTCATTTTGAAAACAAATTCAATTATTAAGCAAAAATGTTGTTCTATATGTCTAGGTATAAAGGAATGTAGAAGACAAAATAGTTTACTAGATAAATCAATAAAATTGCACTCCATATTCTCTAGGTTTTAACTTCTTAATTGATCAAACTGTTAGAAAGATTTTAAAATTCATTTTAACATTATGTTCAATAGTTGAAATATTTAAACAACCAAAATATAATTTTAAGGGCTAACAATGGTTTTATACCAAAGCTCAAATAGACTCGTACATTAAAGCCCAAGTTTAAGCTTGTTTGGCAGAAACAAAATTGAAATTTGTTGCTTTATAAAAATAATAATTATTATAACAATTAACTTTAATAAGGCTCAAATAACATATAATAAACATGCACATTGATGAGACCAAGAATATTATAATTCGATGCCCAATAGGTCCAAGAAGGATATTTGATGTGAGTGAGTTCCAAGCAATGAGACAACAGTCTAGCAATTAACCAAAACAAAGCAGCCTACCTGGTGCATTAACACCCGAACCAGCACTGCAACTAGTGAAGCTAAATCAACTACTCATACTTAATTCCAGCTAAAAATCAAACTTGAATCCTAAAATACAACTAGAGAAATATTGCATCGGCCCCAATACATCCAATTACACCAGCACCAAGAACCACAAAAAATATAAAATAATAACAACAATAAAATCAACTGACCAAGACATAAACAACAACAGTAGACGCAAATAGCCAAAGCTTAAGCAACAACAATAACTTCAAACCACAAAAAATAGAGATAATAACAACAACAATTGTCTATTTTTCCCTTAGATTTGGAAAATTTTTAATTTATATAAATGCAAAAACAGTAAATGTAACAAAAGCATAAATTTAGAGCAAGATAGAATAGTGATTGAAAAGAAGGTAGACTAGACTAGTAGATTTTGACACCACCAAGCTTTAGTAAAAGGATTCAAGTAGCACATGTGTCGAAGAGTCAAAGTGCACCGCCAAAAGCCTACAATGCCACAATCTACAGTCCACACACACTCAAGACTAGTAAATGTCCACAATGCCACAATCCACACTCCACACGCTCTCAAGACTAGTTAAAGTATGACCTTCTTATTGCTTATCCAAAGACGGCATACTTTAGTGCCTTACCTAGGGTTTTTGTTCCGTGGTATGACAGAGGCCAAGAGAAGACATTGAGAGAAGAAAATGAAAAATGGAGAAGTTGAGGTCAGTGAGAGTGAACATCCCGAGGCATAATTGTGTAAGCATTAACCCTCCTTAATAGATTGCAATTGAAGTATGCTCTAAAATTCCATATTTGCATTGGATTTCACATCCATTTCAATGACATTGGAGGCAGAGCGAACCTGACCAAAAAATTAGAATAAGATATATCCATTCCGCATATTCGTTAATGGGTTAGCTTTATAGTACCCGAACCTGACCTATTTAGCTTGCAGGTTGACCATATTTTGTTGGTCTAATTCATGCTGGGTTGCGGGTCGTATCAAAATTTGATAGCCCTAGTGAGTAGTGAATATTGAAGATGACTTGGTTTTAACTAAATTTAGGTGGTTTGATCATGTAGATGACTGATCCTGCTTTGAAGATTTGGTTTAATTGAACTAACTTCTGTAAAATAAATATGCAATTCTCATGAAAATGACATCAAGTGTTTTGAAATGCCTTTTTTTTTTCTAGCTATTTTCTTAGTAAAAGTCATATATTTTGCTCAGGGGAAATTTTTCAAAAATTTGGCCCGTGAGGCAGATGAGAAAGCCAGCCAAGAAATTTTCAGTGCCAGGTATTTAAACATTGTTTGCCTTAAAATTAGTTCTTAAGTGGAAATTTTTAAGCGTACCATTAAAATCTTCTTTATTTATATATCTAACACATAATGTTTGGTATTTACAATAGTACTTCTGGAATTCTCGTATGATTTAAAATTAAGGTTATTTTCTGAAATAGTCGCTGGATTATTGAAAAATACTCAAGGTAGTCCCCCAATGTCAAAATCACTCAAAATAGTCTCCCAACTCCTTTTAAAAATCTAAATTATTCCTATTTTAATTTTTTCATTTTTTGGATGAAAAAATAAATTAATAAGAGACATTTTAGTATATGAGTGATGCAATTTTATCATAATGTCTTTATTTAATTTAACTTTTCATCTAAAATAGATAAAAAATTAAAGTGTGGCTAATTTAGATATTTAAAAAGAGTTGGTGGACTATTTTGAGCATTTCAATAATCAGGGATTAATTGAACCTATTAATAGTTGAGGGACCATTTAATGACTTACTCATTGCATTTAGATGTACTCAATCATCACAAATAAATGAGGTTTCAACATGTGATAAGAATATGGATGGTTTTTTAAATATCAAAATTTTGATGTTATATATGTGAACATCTAAAATTTATGTTCCTAAAATTAGAGCCATAGTATAACACTAAATTATTTTGTAGCACCTTTTCCTGCAGAAATATAGGGATTAAAAACATTGTTACTATTGATTTACATGGGCAACACGTCAAACAAGCTATTAGGCTCTTGAAGCTTCACTTACTAATGTTTGCTTACATTCCATGTAAGCATCCTTCCTCACCTGTTGGAGATCAATTGTCTTTTTTAAATGTGATTAAGTTTATGCTAATAAAGCTAATTATTTGTTAAAAATTGTTCAGCTGTCCATTGTCTTAGGGTTATAACAGGGTGTGGTGCTGATGGTGTTGGACTGGGCAAATTGAAGGGGATGGTATGGACAAATTATAGTTAATTTTTTTAAGTTAAATCTTAGCCCTTCTTAATGTTTCATTTTCCATTGTTTTTTTACTTCATACATTTCTCAATTTCCTTGATAGCTTGTATATCTAATTTCATCATTTGATGCCATGATTTGCGCTCTCATCAATTTGTTGTTTTTTATATGGAATGTCATATTGTTGCTCATCTTTTATCCGCTTGCATGTCTAACGCTTTAATCTCATCATACACCAAAGTTAATATGCACTTAAATTTTTTCGGTTGTTACAAATGTCTGAGTTCTAAAATTTGGCGGTTGTTTTTATATATCAAAGTTTGCATGATAGGTAAGGAGATACTCAATGCTTAGCATTATGCCACTAATTTTTTTTTTTCAGAGTAGTTAAAAATGTTTTGTTTTGTATTTTCTTACTGCACATACATTTTTAAGTATATGTTAGCTATTTATGGTCATTTTGGCAAGAAATATAAATGGAATTGGATTCCTGGTATGGACTTAAATAGTTCAACCTGTTGGAATTTGGCTATTGATGAGGATGATAAAAGAGGAAACAAAACCTGTTTACAGCAATATAATGGTTTTATAAAGTTGAATAAAATTAACAAAAATGATGCATGTGTGTAGGCACTTAGATGTCTATAGTCTTAATTCTGCAAATGAGGAATGTTCTCTCACAAAATATTGAGAAGTATTGCTTTTGTTTAATTCTACATTTTTAGACTTTATAAAAGTGGAGTTTAAGTAATTTCAAAGTATGTTTGTATAATTTTTTTCTTATGTGTAATCAAAATGATATATTTTTATTTTCTTATAAATTTTTTAATCCACGATATTAGATTATATAAGGTATATCTTGCTTTTTATCTCGAAAGTATTGTCGTAGCTTTGCATACACACACACACACACACACACATATATATATATATATATATATATATATATATATATATATATAAAGGTCAATAGTACAACTCAACTGGAATCAAACTCCACGGTGTCATCACGCAGAAAGTCTAAAAGCCTCCTGGGGGTACATCTCCCCTAACAAAAGAAAAATCGTCCTGACGGACTAAAGAACAACAAAAATCCGCTACACAGTTCACATCCCACGAGCGATGAATAAAAGTAATATTAAGGAAATCTAACATGAAAGCAAGGTGGTCTGCATGAGGCTCTCCGTCTCGTGAACGGAGTTCTCTCCCAGTGTTGGTGTAATCTGTGGATTGCCCTAAGGCGGTCACTCTCAATAAGTAAACCCTCCAAGTCTAGTTCACAGAACTGAAGGACATGTCACAGTAACATGGCAGCTTGAATCTCTGTCTGTAGAGGGGAGGTAGCCTGTATGCGAGCGCCACATGCTGAAATCTACTGACCACAGTCATTCTGAATCACAACTCCTCCAAAGGCAAACTGCTCACCAAATCTATACAAAGCGTCAATGTTGGCCTTCAGTCAACGAGTCAAGGGGCACCATCTCAAGGAGGTAGCGGGGCCTTGTTGGGCTGTGGAGTCCTAGGAAATCATCCCGTCGCACAGAACTGCTCCAACAAGCGCTGAAAAAATTGAGACCACATAAACCATCGGAGTCGGATAAGAATGCCCATGAGACCTCTCCGTCTTGCTTCTCCAGGTCTGGTAGAGAGTGGAAATGATAATTTTCCCAATGAATCTGTGGCGTCTGGAAGCTGCAGAAGCTAAAAACAACTCTGTAAGGTGCTCCCAAGAAGACAAAACTGTCAGAAGTAAACCTCAACTGACAAAAATATTTAGGATCACCCGAGAGAAACGACAGTGCACAGCAAAGTGCTCATTGTCCTCCTCAACCTCACGGCCCCAGACACACCCAGGAGGTTGTACAAGACCTCATCATCGATGGAGCCAGATTCCTATCGGAATGGCATCTCTGAGCAGTCCCCACAAGAAACAAGCCTCCCTCGGTCCTAGCGACATCTCCCAGAGGGCGGCAAAGGCCCACCTCTAATCCTCCATCTCGGCACAGTATAGCAGACTGGCAAGACTCTTAGAAAAAACGTCCACCTGCTACTACAAGGTGTCCTACTCCAACTGTGTGTACCTCTGAACAATCGGCCACCCATGACCCAAAATCCTCCAGACTATAGAATCTGCCCGATGGATCAAGAAAACCTCACCTCTGTGGCGGTAGCGGAACTCCATTGCTCGGACCCATAGAAGGTCCTCACGCCTGACAAAGCTGAGAGTATGGCGGGACACAAGGACTCACCACCAAGTCCGTAAATCTCTGATGCCAAGGCCACCAGCAGCTAAAGATCGACAAATCTTCCATCTGATGTAGTGCAGACTGCTGCTCTCCGCTCATTCCCACAGGAACTTACAGAGGATAACCTCGATGTTTAAAAGGAAGGAGTCTAGAATCGGGGCCACCATCATCAAGTAACTTCAGATCGTGGCAAGAATAGATCTGATCAAGCAAAGTCGCCTGGTTAGTGAAGATGTCGACTACTCCAAGAGCCAATCCTGGCTCTGACCTACTGAATCACCCCTAAATAATCAGCTCACTTCGGCGGTCTGCCCGTCACTGTGACACCAAGGTATCTTAGAGAATTTCCTCTCTTGAACCCAAGACTATTGGCAATTCTGCGCTGGCGATAAGGCGGAGTCTGCCCACTAAAATGATCTATGATTTCTGCAAATTAACAGATTGTCCGGTCCAGGTGCCGTACTCAGTCAAAATGCGCTGCACCTCACGACCACCCACCTCAGTGGCTGGAGCAAAAAGTATCAGATTGTCTGCACACATCAGGTGGGAGAACATGGGCCCGCCCCGGTCAAGGGTGATCCCATTCAGGCGACCAATCATCTCTTGTCGCCGAACTAGCAAAGAGAAAAGCTCAAAGCACAGAATGAACAGATATGGAGAAAGCAGACATCCTTGCCTGAAACCTGCCTGCTTACAATCCAAGGAAGCCGCTGCCCATGCACGAGTACAAAGAACCTGGGGGTCTGAACACACTAGAGGGCCCAGTCAGACCATTTCTGTGGAAAGCCAAAGCGATGTAGAACCATCTGAAGACAATCCCACTCAATACGATTGTAAGCCTGCTCCATATCCACCTTGATGGCCATGTGACCCGCCTTCGAGGTGGAATATGAAAGTCGCGTAAGAATCTCCTGGACTGTGAGACAGTTCTCACTAATATCTCTCCCATAAACAAAAGCTCCCTGTTCTCGGGAGATCAGCGTGGGTGACACTGTCTTTAAGATGCATGACTAAGATCTTTGTCACTACCTTATAGACCCTTACACAGGCTAATCGGACGGAAGTGCCTCGAAGTGGAAGCCCCTTCTCTTTAGGTATGAGGACTACTAGAATGTCACGCCAACGCTGCAGTATCCGTCCACCATGAATGAAATGGTGGATGAATGCCAAGGTGTCAACCTGGGTGACCTTCCAGCAGCCTGTAAAGAAAGAAGGGGTGATGTCTTTGATCCCAGGGGAACGGTTTAGGCCAAGGTCCCTCAGAGTTGCCCAGATTTCTGTGTCCGTGATCGGACTTTGAAGAGAGTCTATGTCATCAAAGACAAAATCTGGAATCAATTCATCTGGCAATCCCTTATGGGACTAGAGGAGCCCCACTTCCCCTGGAAGAAATCAAAGAAAACCTGGCAAATTTGTGTCAGATCTGAAGTGAGCTCCTTGGACTCCTCCTGAAGTGCAAGAACAGTATTCAACTTATGACGTTGCGTCGCAAGTTGCAGAAACATCGCTAGAGATAGGGCCACCCTGAGAGAGCCATCGTGCATTGGCGCACTGCCGCCACCCGCACGTCATCCTCACCTCCACCTAAGAGATCTGGGTAGTGACTCAGAGCTGTTGAACAAGCTCCGGGTCATCTCTTCTAGTCGTCTCCATGTCATCCATCTATAGCCGAACCAAGGTCAAAGTGAGCTCCGACTCCTTCTTCCAAAGATCAGGAAGCGTGTCTCATCCCCATCGCCACAGTGCCCGGAGAGTGCGTGCCAACTTGTGGTTGTGGATTGAGGACGGCGAACCGCAAGACGACTGCCCCCAAGTCCTCTCCACCACAGAGAAGACCTCCGGGTACAAGAGCCAGGTGTCCTCGAACTTGTAACGCACTCTGATGCTTAGAAGCTAAGACAAGCATCTGTCAGAAAAATAGGACAATAATCGAAAGCTACTCGAGGAAGGTGGTGCACGACTGCCCCTGGCAGAAGGTCCAACGCCTTGGTGCTAAGACGAAACCGATCCAAACGTTCCCAGATGCGGCGAACTCCATCTCTATTATTGTTCCACTTCAACGGTGGACCAACAAATCCTGGGTCATAGAGATGGCACATATCAAGAATCTCCCGAAAATTCGTCTGAGCAGCAATCACTTGAACTCCTTCCCACCGTGCTTCTCCACCTGGGAGAGAACGCAATTGAAGTCTCCACCAAGAAAAAGCAGAGACCCCTCCATCTGAATAGCAAGAACCGTCTGCCAGAGCTCTCTTCAACGGTACAAATCAGTGGACGCGTAGACAGCGCCAAACTGGAAGCATGTCCCCCATCCGCAGAGTGATGGTGGTTAGGATCAAGTGGCTGCAACAGAGGTGCACCTTACACTGCAAGAAATCTTCTTGTCAAGCAAGAATGATACCTCCTGAGCATCTCGCGGAAGGCTGGGCCGCAAAGCTCCAATACCGCCCAAAGAGGCGATTCGCATCGCGGCAAGTAAATGACTCGACACGAGTCTCCAGTAATGCAATCAACCCCGGCTTATGCTCTGAGATAATCGGCGGAAGGTGGTGTTGAGTCGCCGATTTTAGCACACAGCGACAATTCCATGTAAGGATCCCGTTTATTGGGTGATGGAGGGTGCTCTCTACTCCTTGAACGTAAGTTCCGAGGAGGTAGAGTAGATAGTACGGGCTTCAACAAGGAGCACGACAGGATTTGCAGCTGAGAGCACGATTGCCATGGGAGTGGAGGTAGACTGGGCTGACGTGGAACTCGGTCTGAGGCGCAGGCTGGGTGAGCGATGCGTAATCAGGCTGCTCGGGCTGAACTATCGTGCATCGTGGGTGGGTGGTAGCTCCAGGAGAAACCGAGGGTTCGGCTGGGAGCTCGGGCCTGGTTGGGGGATTGGGCGGGGTGTCCGGGACCGGGCCAACCGGGCGGGATGTCCGGGACCGGGCCAACCGGGCGGGATTTCGCTTTGCAAGCGGGCGATCGGCCTCGAGATAGGTCTCAACGACTCAGGCCATGTGAACTTGGGCCCTTTCTTCGCTTCACAAGCACCTAATAGTACTCCTCTGTAGTTTTTCCAGTTTGGGGTGTTTCCAACATAGTTTGAGCGATAGTCGGCGGTCGTTGCCTCACTTCATGGACTGAACAGTTTTTATGACCTACCTTGCCACAAATTTTGCAAAAGAAATATATACCTTATAGTAAGAGATACATTGCATGAAGGTTCCGTCCATACCCCGGATCTGAACAAAAGTTGTGAGTTTGTTTAGCAAGTTGACTTCAATACAAATGCGCGCAAACGCACTTCTTTCCCCTTTCGCGATGGGTGCGTCTAAGCAAATGGGCTTACCAATGGACGCGGCTATACGAGTCGTCAGATTAATGTTGCTCCATAAATCAAGCGGAAAACTTTGCAATTGTATCCAAATCGGAGTTGTCCACCCAATATTCATGCTAGGAGTAAAACCTGGCACCCTATTGGCCAATTCTAGAACTTGGCCGCCAATGAACCACGGTCCACCGGTAAGAACTTTTTTATTGGCATTCTTGTCTTCAAATTGCACCAAGAGGCAATCTGCCTCAAGCATGTATATTTGTAGGTTCATCTTTAAGCGAGTGGATCGGTGAGGCAAAATATGGTTGCCTTCAAATCTGCCTATGCTTTAAATATTTGTAGGTTCCACGCTCAAATTTTAAGCGAGTGGAGCTTTGATATATTAGTAGAACTATCGGTGATCGCTGTATAAAAATTAAATTTAGGTGTTAGATTTGTAAATAAGAAAGATTTGAGCAATCTGTGTAATAATTCGTTCTATTTAGAATCATTCAGATTTTGCTCTATTGTGTGAGTGGGTGAAACTAAAATGAACACTCTTTGAGAATGCGAGCTTTATTGATCATGCGAATCTTATTCTTTCACATGCTGATCCATTGTGAATATCAATTAATATCTTATTTTAAATAACACAACTATTCATTAACTATGAACTGTATCACCTTTAAGAAAATAACTTTTAATTATGGGCGCTTGTTTAATGAACATTGATGCACATTTGCGGATTATGTTTTTTATTTTATTATGATGTGTAATTAAAAAATAAATTATTAAATTTATTTTAATTAAAATTTGTTGTTAATATTTTAGATTAAGAATATATGAATTAGTTATGATTCAAAGATGGGGCATAATGTATACTTGAGGTTGAGGTTAAAGTTTGTAAATTTATTGTTTATTTTGAATGATTTGGAAAGTAAGATCTTTTTTATTTGTATGTGAGAGTATAATGCAGGCATAAACACAAATTGTAGAAAACACAAAATGATAGTTGTTCTTTGTAAATAATTATTAAGAAAATTTAGTCTGTATCATTCAAATCTTTGTTATTTACAGATCTAACATGTATTTCTATGTTCTTAAGACTGCGGCTGAATTTCTGTCATTGCTAAAACAATCGCTCTACTTGAACACTTTCAATCTGCAAGTGGAAGGGATTCTGTAAATGTAGTAAATTTAGCTGAAGTTGGGGTGTTACAGGTTAATGTAAGCTGATGCCATCGTATATTGATTATGGGTGTTGCAGGCACTGCACCTTGTGCAGGAGGAAGGAATTAAATGCAAAGAAGAAAATTCTGGAACTTTGCTTCTTTTCCTGGAGGGGAAAAGGTCATTTGCTTTTATGGAGTCTGAGGCCGATTCTGATGAAAGTTGACCCTAAACGCTTCACTCTCTGGCTACGGGTTGCCTACAATCCTTAACAACGAAGAGGTAAGTTACTGACTTCAGCTACTACTGCTCTGTGGCTGGAAATATGCATGTTTGGGAGCAGATCTGTCTTATGATTGCTAGTTCCAATTCTTTTTTTGGCTCTTTGAAATCTGCTACATTGCGGTTGGGATGGCTTCCCCTAAATTGCAACGTCGTTCAGTCACCCTGCAATGCTGGCTTCTGCACTTTTATAGCTTAAGTGATTCAAATAATATGTTGTGATTGATTTTAAAGAAAATCATGTGAAAGTTTTGTGCTGTGAGAAAATGTCATGAATAGCCAAAACCAAAAGTTTTGCATTCAATCTTGGACGAATAGTAATATATAATACATATTAAGTTTTAAAATTAAGCCTAACTGAATTTGTTAGGGTGTTTTTATTTCTATCCTTTTCCATTTCTATTTTGTTTTCCATTCTATTAAGACCCACCGCTATATTTAACGGCTTATTTTATGCTACCGAGAACACGACGGACAAATGCCAAATCATCCTGATTCATTCTTTCTTCCTCTAGCCTTTTTACACTTTCACGGTATCAGAGATTAGGGCTACTTCTTTATTCGATCTCTCTGATCGGTGAAGTCGATCCTCAAAATCTACGGCATCGTCATCGTAGTCCTCTGCGACTCCTTCCACGGCAACGCCCACTTCCAACCCGCGGATCGCAGAGTCGCCGACATTAACTTAAGGCCATCGTCTTCTACTTGTTAAGCTTGACGGCAACAACTACGTATTATGGAGATATCAGTTCTTACCTATATTTCGAGCCCACGATCTGAGGCGCTACGTGGATGGATCATTTCCTGCATCGTCATAGGTATTCTCGGGATGCAACACGCCGAATCCAAAATACGCAACCTGATTCAAACAGGATCAAATGATCTTCAGTTAGCTGATCTCCATTCTAACTGAGAAAACCTTCACTCAAGTGGTTGGCAAAGGCTCCTTTGGATCAATGTGGAGCGCTTTGTTTACGGTATTTGCATCCACCTTTCAGATTCATCTTCAGCAGCTCAAGTTCTAACTCCGGAGTCTCAAAAAAGGACATATGCAGATGATAGATTTCATCCAAATGGCAAAATACTTTGCCCAACAGTTGAGCATAGCTGGATCTCCAGTTTCAGACCAGCAACTTGTCTTTACCCTGCTCACTGTCCAGAATACGCATCATTAGCTGCTGCCATTATAACAATAATCGATCCGTTTACCTTGATGAATTCACCGGTATACTCATAAATCATGATCTCATGTATTCTGATTTTCATGCTCCAGCACCATCATTTACGCCGTTATCAAATGCCGCTAAACTTCAACCCACTCACATACGTCTAACTGACCACAACTTCACATTCCATCGTCCCAGAGGAAGGGGATATCGAGGATGTGATCGAGGAAATGGAGGACTCAACCGGGTTATCTGCTAGCTTTGCAATCGATAAAGACACCACGTGTTCCTTTAACTCATCCCGCATCCTAGCTTGCAACAATACCTCAAACCAAGTGCCTTACATCTCTCACAGCAACATTACATCACCGAACTTCTGCGCTACACCCACATGGATCGTTCTACCATAGTACTAACTCCAGCAGCAGCCAAAAACAGCAATTCGATGCCTACATTGCAGCAGTTTTCTGACCCACCTTCTATCGGAGTGTTGTTGGTAGCCTCCAATATCTTCAACACACAAGGCCGTGCATTACATACAGTGTCAATTGTGTTTGTCATTACATGCACAATCCTTCGGAAGGGAATTGGCAAGCAATCAAGCGAATTCTATGCTATCTTCATGGAACATCCAATTATGGTCGCTTTATGGAACCCATTTCCAATTTCAAGTTAACTATTTTTAGTGATGCAGACTGGATAGGCAATGAGGATGATCAGAAGTCTACATCAGGATATTACATTGTTTTGGGCAACAACCTCATCTCCTGGTCCTCCAAGAAACAACCAACTGTTGCCCTTTCAAGCACCAAAACTGAGTACAAAGCTATTGCCAATGCCACCAATGAAGCCCTATGGATCAAATCCTTACTTGCCGACTTGATGTCCATCTGTCCAAAGTGCCAACACTTTTCTGAGACAATCTGAGCTCCGTTTACCAATCCTCCATATCCGGATGAAACATGTAGAGATCGATTATCACTTCGTCAAAGATCTTGTCCATAACCAAGTTCTAGTCGTAAGACATATTCCTTCTAGTGAAAAATTGGTAGATGTTAACACAAAGCCCCTTCCAATTAAAGCATTTCAGGATATTGCTTTCAAGCTCATTCACCTTTGTCGATGACTTTGCGGGGGAGTAATAAATAATACATATTAAGCTTTAATATTAAGCCTAACTGAATTTGTTATGCTATTTTTATTTGTCCTTCTTCATTTCTATTATGTTTTCCATTCTGTGAAGATCCACCGCTATATATTGCGGCTTATTTTCTTCTAGTGAGAACACAACGGGCAAATGCCAAATCTTCCCGATTCGTTCTTTCTTCCTCTCGCCTTTTTACGTTTTCAAATAGAAATTGCATTTACATATCTACCACCCTTTATAAATTTTTAAGAAATTGCATTCGTTAACATTTTTATAACTAAAATTCTATAAACAACAATTGTTTTGTAAATAACTTTAGAATGTTGAAACCCTTATAACTCTAGGCTCTAGTATCGTTGTTGCGTCAAGTGAAGACACATACAGCTGATTTTGTTATTTGCAGATATCCTCATGAACTTCAATTTCTTAGGCTTTTGATTTGAATTTGTGTTCTATGTTTAGTCTTGTGCGATGGGGGATTAACAGGTTTCTTAGTTTAGTAGAAACCCAAGTTATAAGTTTTATTTAGGTTTTCTGATGAAATGAACTATTATGAATATCTAAGAACACCTCAGTGAATGCCCATTCATGCCAATGACTGCTGCTCATTAATCCTTTTGGAGATTCATTGAATCTATTTTTGTAATCACGAGTCTTGTTCCTATCATAATGTGTGAATCAACATGCAACTTAATATAAATAAATTGTGATAATATATGAATAAGTTTTGATTCATGTTCAGTACTATTTCGTTATATTATGTTGTAATAAAATAAAGAAATAATGAAATAATTCAGCCTTTATTCAAATAAAATTTAGTTTATTTCATGCGTATAAATAACTTACTGAGAAAATATTAATCTGAATTTTGTACATTTATTCAGAGACATAGTTTGTACCTTATTTAGTTTTATACAACATATTGTTCACCTTTTGTATTTTCATTAGCATTGCACATTTGTTTACCTTTTGTTAGAAATTGCTTGGATGTAGTCACTCACATTGTGAGATACTGCTTTTAGGTACAAATTATGGTGGCAGCGCTCTCCATTGATGGAGTAACTGTTGAGGTCAAGATTTTTGTTATGAGTTGTTGAGAGATTCTACTTTTGTTAAGGGTTTTTATTCAAGTCTAATTGAACTTGTACTAATGATTGTCGTATACTCTGTGATATTCTAATTATTTTATAGGAATGTATTACTTATTTATATTTAGCTATGTATACTTGTGCTTGTGTTGTAATGCTATTATCCTAAGTCAACATTAAAATTATTGTTTAAAGGTGATGATTATAATGCAAATTGTTGCAAAAGTAGCCCCAAAGCACTTTGTTCCCCTCCAATTTCTCACCATTTATTTATTTTAGTTAGGTGAGCTTTATTATGAAGTAATTGTGTTGTTGTTGTTGGAATTTGAACTTAAGACATGATATAACAAATTCTAAGCCTTAACCACTATACTAAAATACCATTCACAACTTCTCACCATTTGGTGCCTTAATTGTTAATCATTAAAACTAGGAGAACAATCTTTAGTAACGATTATATTTCATCGTTGACATTTAATCATTTATGTATATAAACATGGAATTTGATAAGCAGTGTAAAACTTGTAAAATTGCCATGGTATGAATTTTTTGAAAGTTTGCTTTATGCAAATATATTGGTATGCATGTTAAACATGTAATATTATTTGTTTTTGAATATTATGGGTGTAAAAATACTAATATATTAAAATAGCCAATAATGCATTAACCTTTTGACTATAAATATGGAATTGATAAGTCTAATCAACAAAGCTTTTGTTCATACTTGTATTGAGTATTGAAAATTTGAAACTCACTCTAAATATGAAAAGTTGGCTTTAAGCTATAACTTAAATGAATCATTGCTTGTGCTAATAAAGATTAAATTTTTTTCCAAAAAAATATTAATATTTTCTAAATTGGGCTCAAATATGTGGGATTATGTGAATATGTGACTTAGATTGAGAGAGAAATACATTGTTATGCCTTGTTGGCATGTTAAAATTTTAGGCAAAATGTGCTTTCACTAGCCTCCTTGGCTCTAACATTGATCAACTTTTCAAGCTAAGGGCTCATACAAGAAGCAACTTCCCAACATGTAGTGCCCCGCCCCGTTGTCGTGCGCAAAAAGAGGTAATCCATAATTTGGCGATGGAGCGATGCGCTACTCGGGAAGACAACTAACCCATCTTCCCGAATAGGCTAACTAAAAATTAGCCACACTGAATGCTGCTAACTCGAACCTAAGAGTAGGGTCGGGAACAAATACTTAAGATAGAAGTAGAATACTTGTCTTAAGTATTAGACTAATACGTACATTGGATTTAAAAAGGTAAACATGAATCTAATATACTCTACTAATATATCAGCATTTTCAGTATGCTGATCATATTACAATACTAAGTATAGTAGTAGTATGACAGAGTGAGGAAATTAAAGCAAAACATTCATAATATATTCATCACAGAACAGTACTAGCATTCATCTCAGAAAAGAAAAGTAAAATACATTCAGAATTATTACAGACTGATTTAGAACGAGGCAAAAGTAAAGTCTATCTAAAGTACTGAAAGCAAAAATAGTAAAGTAAAAGGTGGAAGACGGATCCACTAAGGCTCCACGTACTCCTCCTGGATCTCTTGCAAGTCCTCATATCCTATCTCAACAAGCTGCTCAGGATCTAGCAAATTACCGAATTCCAAAAGTATCCCGTGTTAGACAAGAAGTCTAACATCATAACTAAACTAAGCAGTACTAAAGTAAATGCAAGTAAACAGTAAAGTAAACAAAATTATACAAAATAACGGTAAAGGCACTGAGTAACTGAACTGTAAAGACTGAACAAAGTAAAGCTGAATTGAGGTCTCAATACTGAAAGTAAGAGAAAACATCAAATGCATAGAAACAAATGCAAAAATGTCCAATGCTGTACTATATGCGACTGGGATAATGCATCCAAATATGCCACAATACAGTATGCCACAGATATGTAATAGAACTATCACTGAAATGCTATGCATCGTACGGTCCAATGTACACATACATCCAATTGGAAATACAGTTTACTGTGATGCTGATTTATCTTGAAATTCTCCAGTCAATGTATGCAATATTCCATAACCCATAATTCATCGCCGATACTCATACATCGCCACATGAATCATTCCTTATACTCATGCTCATGCTCATGCCCATGCTTCTATTCTATATGAGTAAAATCCAGAAATTCATAAATGCTTTGAAATACCTATATTAAATTCAAGGTCTCCATTATGCAGAATCCTGCTAAAAGAATTTTGACTCCTAGCTTCTAGAATGATGATTGGTTAAAGTTGAGAATTTACTTATAAATCATTAGATGTGGAGATGGTATACATACATATATATATATATATATATATATATATATATATATATATATATATATAGCATACTTCCTAGAAGGGTAGTTTCTAACTCTTAGTTTGATTAAGCCGCCTTAACGAAGCGATCTTCTATAGGAGGCATCACCTGATGACGACTTGTATCTCAAGCTAAGCAATTAAAATACCCAATTCACAAGCACACATAGTGTTCCAAAGAGGGTGTCTAGGATCACGTAGTTTGCTTGAAGCTCACCTGTGGGAGCGATCTTCAATAGGAGGCATCACCCGATGGTGATTTTTATTCAAACAAGCTAATAATCTAAATTCCCTAATCATAACACTCTTAGGATTGACTAATTTAGTCTAAGTGAGACTATGCCCGACTAAACTCGTAGGATAGAACACAGACATAATCTATACTAAGATGAATCAACCAATCCTGATTAATATTGGGATAGCTCAGTACTATGAGTATACCCTACTATACCATCCAATAATTAAGGTTCAACAATTCTATTTATTCCACAAGAATTTATCAATACTATCAATTATTATGCTAAATGGGTGAGTCCTACACAAGCCTCCAAGAATGTGATCAAAAGATCACTCAATGTAGATTCTACCACAAGGAGAAGTGTTGTTCTAAGTATCTTAGGTGATTCCTACCACGAGGAGTTAAGATCAACTTCTAAGGTAAAAAGAATCATCTAAGATTCTACCTCAACAAATTTCAAAGGTTCATCCTACCTCAATATATATCATTAATTAAGGTGTCTAAATATTTTAAATATGAGATTAATGGTGAGATACTTGAGATCCCACACTCTCACTTCTAATTATAGGTTTTACTTATCATTTAGTTTTAGAGTAGTCAGATCAGATGATTGGATCACCTGATCATATGTTGTTCTAAAATCATGGGGACAAATCCAGGATATTATTAAAGTTAGATCAGTTTATTAAGTCAATACAATTTTATAAATCATCTTATGCAAATAGTCTTATATAGGAGAAAATCAAAGATCCAAAGCTCAGATTCAGATTATTCAATCACATGACTTAATTATTATCCTTATCATTTCTAGTTCAATGGTTTAATATCAATATCAAATCAGGTGCATTATTGGAATACTATCAATTGCATTATCTTATAATCAAGCTATTTAATTAAGGTTTAAGAGTTTGGATCTTAATCAAATAGATTAGGGTTTAACCCTTACTCTTGTCTAATTAAGATCAAGTGTTTATGTATAGATCAAATATCAAATCAGTGAATTAAGGATGTATTATTGGTGGCAATCTTAGACCTAGATCAAGTCTTAATAGCTTGATCAAAGTCTTAAGACTTTTAAGTTTAATAAGAATAATTAAGTTCTCAATTTTAGGTTTATTCAATTTATATATCATAAATTAGCATACATGGCTTAGATACATCTACCTTATTGTTATGAAGCATATTAATAGAAAAGTTCAGAAAAATAGAAGGTAATTAGTGATAATCAAACCCTAAACCAATTCTAAAGGATTAGCACATAATCAAAAATCTAGCCATCAGAATTTCATACAACTTGGCACATAAGTTTTATTCAATTATATAATTAATCAGAGACTAAGTTTGTTAAGATTCAATGATTAAAAATCCTAATTTTCATTAATCATGATTTAATAAGATTAGAGCATAATTTAAATTACAGAGATCAAAAAAATAAACTATTTAGCACATTTATTCTACTAATCATAAGAAAACTAATGGCACTCTAATCATACAATTTGTTTAAGTATACATTCTAATCAACCTTAATTAATATTTGACATAATTAGGCAAAAATGGAAAATTTAATCATTAGATGTTCAATATTATTTTATATTCTTATTCCTGAGGTAATTTTGATCAATTTGATATATAATATCATAGGATTTGGGTCAGTGGATTAAAAGTTATTCAATTAATATATTCTATATTTTTATTTAAATAAATCCCTATGATTGGATTAATTGGATTAATTTCCTTTAGGAAAATAATTCCAATTAATCAGACTATTAAATATGGGCTCGGCCCATTAGCCAAACCACGCGGGTCGACCGGGGCCCGGGGAACCCGACACTGTCGCACTGCGCGTGTCACGGGCTGACCCGGCCCGCATAGTGCCATCGTCACCGCCTCGACTCTTCTCGGCAGAGGCCGATTCGGGAAACCCTAGACCACGAAATTCTCCATCTATAGTGCACGCCTTGGCCTCGGGTCAATCGAGAATCGATCCCCTAGCCAAAACACACCAATTGACACTCGAATCCCCCTGCGAGGTGGTCTGGATCGGCCAAACCTAACTCACCCGAGGGTTCCCTTAATTGAGCTACTGTGGGGAGACAATTCTCCCCACAGAGGCCATGCCAGACCCAGGGCTCGATCCCTACACCATCAAGGAGGTGAGACAGATCGAAGCCCCCTAGTCTGAGGGCCTGAGGTGAGCTGGAACGCCGGGACCTTACTCGACCCGAGGCATTCCTTAAGGACTTAGCCCGATCCATCAATTCGATCGATCGGGACTAGCTCACTGCTTAATTACGATATCATTAGGTTCGATTCGACAATACGCAACAATACAAATCAAATGGAGATGAGCCCGAGCCTCATTGGCTCAAGACTTGCAAATGGGGGTACCTGGTTCGATGGCTGAGCTCGGGGTGATTGACAGAGGGCAAGACTAGCACTGGCTGAGCTCCCAAAAAGAGCAAAGGATCCTGAACACTAAGAGAGCCTACTATCAGCGGTTCGAGAGCTCCTGGAATTGCCTACTCGAGCTCAAACAGAAGGCAATGGAGGAGGGGGCAACTGAGCTCAATTGATCAGCAATGATCAAATGGAGCAATGTTGGGGCTATTTATAGCCTCAGCAGGGAGTGGGGGAAGTTTCCAGAGGGTTTGGTTCGGCTGGGGAGAGTCGAACGAACTGGCCATGGTTGAGCTCTCGAATTTCCAATTCTAGCTCGGTCGGGCCATGAGGCCCGATTGGGGCACCTAACCATAACGGGAGGATCCCCAACAGCTTGTTGAGCTAGAGGCGCGAGTGGGGGACAGGCTAGGCAGCTGGCCGTACGGGGGATTTCCTCGATCGAGCGCGCGAGCGAGTGGGGACGAAGGTCCACAGTCGCGGGAGGGTCTGGAGTCATATGATTGATCAATCAAAAAGGTGTGACGGTCCTGATTCTCTGGATCCTAATGGCCTGTGGCACCCCACTCCCTAAGCCCACAATCATTAGACTAAGGAGCTGAGGTCACTTGTGCAAATCCTTCTCTTATCATTGGATTAGGTAAGATCCACAATCTACTAATAATGGGAGGATGTGCACATAATAAATAAGAGGATCAGTCACTATATCTAACATACATACAGAGTGCGGAAGCTAATTGAAATAAATAGTACATCCATTCATCATGCATCTCATAAGAAATAACAATAAGATAGCTCAAAAAATAATAAGGTGCATAAAATAAATCACAGTCACAATACCTGTATTATTATAACATTAATTAAATAGTTTAAAGGACTGAAAGTAATTCTAAAGTCACTCATCCTCACAAAGTCTGAAAGGAGACTAAGCAGTATCCGGCTCTCCTGGCTGAAGCTCCTCCTCTAGGTAGGGCACCTCCGCTTCAGCACCTAGCTCCTCAAACCTATCTGAATCTGATATTATTGGATTCATAATGTTAGGGCCCCAGTCAATAAAAGAAAAATCTTGTTAGACAATTATCTAAGTACATTTTAGGCTAAATATTTCATATATGTTATTAATGTCACCATTTTAACTTAAGCACAACAAAAGTTAACTCAAAAACATAAGTGCAGTAAGCGTACAAAGAAACAGAAACAGTTATAAATATAATATTTATAACTAAACAACAAATGAGGCAAAAGCACACCTCAACTACTGAGCAAGGAAATGGGCATAAATACATGTATAGTACAGTAAGTAAAAGTACAGAAAGTAAAGTCTAATCCTAGATATGCTGATGATCATATGACATATGCAAATTAAAGGCAGAAATCTGAACATGGTATATATTGTAAGCAGTAAAGTCTAGCATCCTATAAATATGTACAAGTAAGCAGGTAAGTAAAGGAAGACAGCAGACTGAAATATACATCAGAACACAGTACACAGTAAGCTGAAAATTGAAATACGTATGTAAAGACTGTCATATCAAAAAGTTGGTCATCAGACCGGTGAAATCCCCAAGCCGTTTAGGGCTTGAGCAGACAGAAATTCTCATAGCCTCTCAGGGCTAGGGCAGATAGAATCCAATAGCATAACTGAGGAGGCAGTAATTATAAATGCAGAATCTTTTAGTTATTTTACTTTATTTCTGTGGACACATTTCAAAAACAGCTAAGGAGTCAAGCACGTCTGCAAGACTACACGGGTTCCATACTTAACACACTCTCCTCAATGAGAAATGTTAAGCATCCTTATTACTCCTTACCCCATCCAATAAGGTAAATATGCACCAGAATCCTCCCAGAGACTAAACCCAAAGGTATCTGTTATCCTAATTATTCTAAGTTTTTATTTCATGCACAAATTGCTCTTATATGATATGTCCAAGGGATTAAGCACAAAGACAAGGGATGCATAGCAACAAAATAAATCAAGTAAGCAATGGACTCTTCTATACATGGTGACACTATCGTTATCTAATTTAAATCATTCTAACTATTCTAAGTTACACAAGTTTAAGATCTCCAGTTTCTACTATCGAGTGTAACTTAGAAGTACGTTCTTATAGATTACAAAATACTAGGACTAGCTAGGTCCTAATATGCTTAATCAAAGTCGACTATAAGAGTTAACTAATAAATTATCACGACCTAATTAATGATTTTAGACGTCATATACTAGGACCTGATCAAAACTACTAAACTAGAGATTATGGATTAAACACCTCTAGATTGGGCTTAATCACATAATCCAAAAAGGTTAAGACATAAGATCTAGGTTTCTGTCTAAAAGTGATCTATTGATCAAGGTATATCCTATTAAGCAAATCAAACTTAATAAGATGAATCTCCTTATCCTAGATCTAAAGTTGAAAGATAAAATAATTAAAATAAGTTATAAAAGTCTAGAAACTAAATAAATCAAGGATTCATTTATTGAATAACCCACTTACCCATAAATGAAATCTAACTTATGATCTAGCCCTAAACTTAGGAATAATTCTAATATGAGGTGAAAAGATCCTAAGTAAAAGACTTAGAAAATTTCTAGGAGATTTTATTGAGTTGACCCAATAAATGATTTTTTTTTCACTGAACTGAATATAATATAGTTCCAATACTAATTTTAGTAGCTTAAAACATAATCTAGAGATTAATGACGCTTAACCTAAATTTTTGGCAAAATGACTATTTTCCCCCTAACTAAGGGTCCAAAAAGTCAACTTTTGATTTAATGCTCCAAATTGAGATTTCTTGTTGTTAAATGATTCTTTACTGTCTAACATGAAGATAGACAGTATGTACACTAAATTTGGGTAAGAAATGGGTCCCGCGGGTCCAATCTAAGGTTTTTGACCTAAGGGGCAATTTTTGTAATTTGCACTTAATGAAATCTAAATTTTTATACAGTTTACTGTTAGTCACTGTTCAAGGATTCCATAGAGTCTAAGAACACTAAATTCTGAGATCTAATGAGTTATTTATAGCCATTTGAATTCCTAAGAGTAGATTTGGTAAATTTTCTAAGTTATGAGGGGTCAAAAAAGCATAACTCTTTCATTTGGTATCCAAATTCAGCAAAATTAGGGGCTATAGCTTTCCTACATCACACTGAATATTTTGACTAGTGGTAGGCCCAAATTGGACTTAAATTGACCAAGTTATGACCTAATTATAATTATGAGTATTTTGGTCATTTCTGATTTTTCTAAAGTTCAAAACCAAAATATTTTTTTTATTATTGTAGGCATTAAAATTCTAAATTATCTAGCACTTTAAATTTTTGAATTTGGAGTCCAGATGACCAAGATATGGTAAATTCAATTTTCTGGCTGCTGTGAAGCGCTATAGCGCGCTGTAGCGCACTGTAGCGGCCAAAAAGTGCATTTTTAAGCGTTAGGGTGCGCTATAGAGGTCCCTATACAATATGGAAATGCTGGAGCGCGCTGCAGCGTACTGGAGTGGGCAAAAATGCTGATTTCGACGCTATGGCGCGCTCTAGCGGACCTAGATTCGAACTTGGGGCGCTGGAGCGCTCTGTAGCGGATTTTTGCGCTGCAGCGCGCTGTAGCGGACCCAAATTCTCAACTCTGGGCACTGCAGCACGCTGTAGCGTCAGACGGTGATTTTGCCTGAACGTAAACAGCGATGGGTCACTTTTGGGCTTGATTACTCTCAACCTAGAGCACTTCACGTGCGGTGTCATATATCGACGGAAAGGTTTTTCCGATATTTTTCCATCGACACCAAAATCAGCATGAACGGAGCATTCTAGCTATACTAAAAATATAGATAAATGACAGGGTGTACAGAATACAATAAAAATAAAGCATTTTTCTATGATGCTTTCAAGAGCCTTAATGGCTTTTATACTTAAACATGGATATCTATAAATGTATTCCAGCATTATAGTCATATGAAGAAGGCAAAAGGGATGGGTAAAGGGGTACCTTAGTCCTTTGCAAGAGGAGGAAGAAGGATCCTTCATCTTTCTCCAAGCCTTAGAGGGTGAGCTGAACTCCTTCTTTAATGCTAGATCATCAATGGAGAAGGGAAGGGATGAGGTGAGCTCTCAGATTTTGCAAATGGAGAGGATGAAGGGTTTGAGCTCCTTCTTAAAGGAGGAGAGGAGGAGGGGAGTAGGGGACTAGGCCATCATTGGCCTAGGGGGAGATGCCATCATGAGGCAGCCAAGGGGGGTATGGGGCGCCGGCTGAGGTGATAGACAGCAGAAATGGGAATTAGAAAATAGGAAAATTGCAAATAGGGGACTCAAAGATTGCTTAATTACGCATTTATTTTCCATAATTATTTAAATATTCTGATTTTTAAAACGTGCTCAGAAAATTCCCAAAAATTCACCCCTAGCTAATTTGGGGGTGAGGAATTCAACGTCGAAGTCAAAATTTGATTCCGACGCTTATTTAATTTTCCTATTTTTCGACGCATCTAATTTCATTAAAATATTCGCGAAAATTCGACGACTTCCAAACGCATCCAAAACATCACTCCTAGCTAATTTGGGGGTGATGATCGCAATGGCGAAGCCGGAATTCAATTTCGAGGTCAAAATAAATACCTTAATTTTTTAATTAATTAAATATTAAAATAATCCAAAATATTGGATTTAACTCCGAATTGCTCCAAACCTTCAAGGTTTGGATCTAATTACTTGATGATCTTAATAGAATGATAATTATGATATGATTATGCTAAAATCAATTGGGTAACAACCTTGGGTTGTTACACGGTCGGATCCGATTGAATCCGCGCCGTAGGATTCACGGGACACATCCAACGGCAGATCCGCGGTACCGCGGAATCTAATCCTTGCCTTCGGATTGATTGGGTGAATGGCGGATATGATGGAAGCACCGCTGTCGCGCGACCCGGGCTCCGCAACGGATCGCCCGCAGTCCGCACAGAAAATCCCAGCCGTTTAATTAATTTAAGGGTTATAAATGCAAATTTAAAAAGTTAGAGGCTCTAAAATGCAATTAACCCATTTTAATTAAATGTGAATTATAGTCTAAATGATTTCCAAATTGTACCAAATTTTTACCCCTAGATAATTTGGGGGTGAGAAATTCAAAAATGAAATCAAATTCTAATTATGAGATCAAAAATATTTTAGGTCTAATCTAGGGATTTAGACAGATCAAAATGTCATCTTAGACTTAGAAAAATTCAATTGACTTCAAATTTTTAGGATATGCTTAATTTGATGTTATAAAGGCAATGATATTGAAATTAATGATTAATTAGACTATAGATTAGTAGGGTAACAACCTATGATTATTATACAACAAGTTGTGCTTATGAAAAAAAATCAATTTTAAATCATGAAGTAGTGAAAGACTTTAACCTAATTGCCCATTGTAACCTGACATACATCAGATTGAAATACAATAAGCAAATAAGATATTTATAATAAAACAATGAATATTTTATTATCAAAGTGTTGAGAATTAGTAGATACTTTAATAAGGAAGTTTAAACAACATATTACATGTAAAATAGAAGTTTGAAGAAGTTAAATGCTAGGATAAGAGATTCAATTTAAACATCAATAAGTAAAAATTTGAGGGAGGTTGTGCTTACGGAGACTCCTATGACTGAGTGCAAACATTATATCACTCTGATGTTGTGATTATTAAGCTTCCTATCTTCTATGGATTGCCACCAACCAAATATGCACCATTTTGTTGCGTTCTTGGTGCCACAACATACTCTTACTTGAATGCCAGCAAATTTGTTCGTTTCCTTCATGCTTCCATAGAAACTCATCAGTGCCTGTAAACATCTTCTTCACTACCTTAAGCATAATGTCATTAGCATTCTACTACAATTGATCTTCAGTTTTATAATTCAAGCTTATTGCGTGTTGCCTAGGCCATCTATTCATATGATTGCAAGTTTATTGTTGATTAAGTTCTTTCTTTGGCAATTAAGCTCCAAGACACAAGCAACAATTGCTTGGTTCAGCACAAAAGCAGAATATAAAGCAGTTGCAACTATTGCAAGTGAAATCCAATAAATGTGACTTAAGAGAGATGAGTTTAGCATTCCACTACATTTTCCTCCCCAACATTGGTGCAACAATGTTGGCACCACTTATGTAGCATGCAATTTTATACTTCATTCCAACAAATAGCACAATCATGTGAATTTTCATCATATTGAATTGCTTAAGGATACCAATGATCTTTAAATTATATACACACGAACATCAATCAACTTGTTGGTGTTTTCACAAAGCTTAGTGCTCTGCTTTGTTCAACTAAATGTGTTGTCGCTTCACAATCTCAATGTTAGATTTGCAATTAGACTATATTACAAAATTACTATTAAATCTAAATTATTCGCATTTATTTTATTGTATGAGGGTAAATCAACATATTGCTATCATGAGCTAGTTTCAACTCTAATGAAAATAATTTATTAATGCAATAAAATTACTATAATAATTGATTTATATTTGTAGTTTTATGATTATCTAAAAGGACAATAAAAGTCATTAAAGCATGATCTAATTAGCCCTAGCTTAAGCTTAAGATAGCTTATTTTAGAAGAATTAATTGTTAATATTTATTTGCTTGAAAGATAATTAAATTATTAATTATTCATTAACAAATATATGAAGTAACTATATCATTAAGTTGTTTACATAAATTAGATAATATGAATAAAGTTGGATATATATATATATATATATGTATATATATATATATGTACATAAGAATATATTATGACTAATAAAATTTTTTTTTGTAATTTTTATATATAAATTCTATTAAAAAATATATTCAATCAATAATTTATTTACATATTACATTAACATATTATATATATATATATATATTAGTGTATACTGATATATAAATGTAGTGATACTCAAACAAATAATGACCAATTGAATTTAAATAGAGTTTTTTTTTTATAATTTTTCTTATCTACAGAAACAACTCAGTCTGCCCCAAGCTCGTCCCGTCCAATGTTCTAACAAAACCCTAATTGTGTTTCCTTATGTCTGCAGCGGTGTCTGGCGCCGAGGACGGCCTCAAGAAGCTCGAGTACCTTTCCCTCGTTTCCAAGGTTTGTACAGAGCTCGAGAATCATGTCGGCTGCGGCGATAAAGTTCTTGCGGAATTCATCACAGAGCTTGGCCGGAACGCCGATTCCGTCGAGGAATTTGACGCCAAGCTCAAGGAGAATGGAGCCGAAATGCCCGACTACTTCGTGCGCACCCTTCTGACAATCATACACGCCATTCTACCCCCTGATTCCAAATCCAAATCCAAATCCAGACCCTCTTCCGATCCTTCTTCCGACAAGAAAGATGCAGCATTTCCAGGGCTTTCCCGCGCCGACGACCGAGAGCGTATCAAGGAGCTTGAGCGTGAAATCGAGAAGGATGCTCGGGACAAGGCGGGCGAGGACAGTAAAAGGTATCACGACCGCGATAGGGATCGCGACAGAAATCGCGATCGCCATCGCGATCATGATCAGGACACGGATCGGAGGGGCCATCGCGATAACAGGTACGACCGAGGCAGAGATAGAGGTCGGAATCATAGAAGAGATGGCTACGGCAGCCATAGTGCGTATTATAGTGAAGAAGACCAAGATGATGGCGGCCGGCATGAGAAAACCAGTTCTAGTGGAAGGAATTTGGATGAGCCGGAACTTTATCAGGTTTACAAGGGCAGGGTTTTGCGTCTGATGGATAATGGGTGCTTTGTCGAACTTTCTGATTTCAGAGGAAGGGAGGGGCTTGTTCATGTTTCACAGATTGCAAGTAGAAGAGTCGCCAATGCGAAGGAAGAGGTGAAGCGCGGTCAGGATGTGTATGTGAAGGTGATCTCCGTTTCTGGAAAAAAGCTCAGTTTATCTATGAGAGATGTGGATCAAAATAATGGCAAGGATCTTCTTCCGTTAAGAAAGAAGGCAGAGGATGAAGCTTTGAGGACCAACCCCTCCAGCGGGAACAATGGCCCTGTAGCAAGGAAAGGTCTTTCGGGAATTACCATTGTTGAGGATGATAATAATTCTTCATCCAGAAGGCCTTTGAAGAGGATGAGCTCGCCTGAGAGGTGGGAAGCCAAGCAGCTGATTGCGTCAGGTGTGTTGGATGTTCGCGATTATCCGATGTTTGATGACGAGGGGGACGGCCTCCTATATCAGGAAGAAGGCGCTGAAGAAGAACTTGAGATTGAACTCAATGAAGATGAACCTGCTTTTTTGCATGGTCAGAGTCGGTTTTCTATAGACATGTCTCCTGTAAAGATCTTCAAGAATCCAGAGGGTTCCTTAAGCAGAGCTGCTGCTCTCCAGTCTGCTCTTATCAAGGAAAGGAGAGAAGTCCGGGAGCAGCACCAGAGAACTATGCTTGATTCCATCCCTAAGGATCTTAATCGACCGTGGGAAGATCCGATGCCTGAGACGGGGGAGAGGCACCTTGCACAGGAGCTGCGAGGTGTGGGGTTGTCTGCTTATGACATGCCTGAGTGGAAGAAAAATGCATACGGTAAAGCTTTGACCTTTGGCCAGAGATCAAAGCTTTCAATACAGGAGCAGAGGCAGAGTCTGCCGATCTACAAATTGAAAAAAGAGTTAGTTCAGGCAGTGCATGACAACCAGGTATTGGTTGTCATTGGCGAGACTGGATCTGGGAAGACCACACAAGTGACTCAGTACTTAGCCGAGGCAGGATACACCACAAAGGGGAAAATTGGGTGCACGCAGCCCCGGAGGGTGGCAGCTATGTCAGTTGCAAAAAGGGTGGCAGAGGAGTTTGGCTGTCGTTTAGGTGAGGAAGTCGGTTATGCTATTCGGTTTGAGGATTGCACGGGGCCAGATACTGTGATAAAATATATGACAGATGGCATGCTTTTGAAGGAGATATTGGTTGATGAGAGTCTTTCACAGTATTCTGTGATCATGCTCGATGAAGCTCATGAGAGGACAATCCACACAGACGTGCTTTTTGGTTTGCTAAAGCTGCTTGTGAAACGGAGGCCTGAGCTTCGCCTGATTGTCACTTCTGCAACACTAGATGCTGAGAAGTTCTCTGGATATTTTTTCAATTGCAATATTTTCACGATTCCTGGCAGAACGTTTCCTGTTGAGATTCTCTACACAAAACAGCCTGAAAGTGATTATCTAGACGCAGCTCTGATCACAGTTCTGCAGATTCACTTGACAGAACCGGAAGGAGATGTTCTTCTTTTCTTGACTGGTCAAGAAGAGATCGATCATGCTTGTCAATCTCTTTATGAGAGAATGAAAGGCCTGGATAAGAATGTGCCAGAACTGATTATATTACCTGTTTATAGTGCTCTCCCTAGTGAAATGCAGTCTAGGATTTTTGATCCTGCTCCTGTTGGTAAGAGGAAAGTTGTTGTAGCTACTAATATTGCTGAAGCTTCTTTGACAATTGATGGAATATATTATGTCATTGATCCTGGATTTGCCAAGCAAAATGTCTATAACCCTAAACAAGGGCTTGACTCGTTAGTCATCACTCCAATATCTCAAGCATCAGCTAAGCAAAGAGCAGGACGTGCTGGCCGTACTGGCCCAGGAAAGTGTTATCGTCTCTATACAGAAAGTGCTTATCGCAATGAAATGTCACCCACATCAATTCCTGAAATTCAGAGGATTAATCTTGGGACAACGACATTGAATCTGAAGGCAATGGGGATAAATGATCTCTTATCTTTTGATTTTATGGATCCTCCTTCACCTCAGGCCCTTATATCTGCCATGGAGCAGCTGTACAGTCTGGGAGCTTTAGATGAAGAGGGTCTTTTGACTAAATTAGGGAGAAAAATGGCAGAGTTTCCATTGGATCCACCATTGTCGAAGATGCTACTTGCTAGTGTGGACCTTGGCTGCAGTGATGAAATATTGACCATTATCGCTATGATTCAGACAGGGAATATTTTCTATAGACCTAGGGAGAAGCAAGCCCAAGCGGATCAAAAGCGTGCAAAGTTTTTCCAGCCAGAAGGAGACCACTTAACTTTGCTTGCTGTTTATGAAGCATGGAAAGCTAAGAATTTTTCTGGCCCTTGGTGTTTTGAGAACTTTGTACAGTCCCGTTCCCTTAGGAGGGCTCAAGATGTCAGAAAGCAACTTCTTACTATAATGGATAGGTATGATTCTGATAAACTTGCTTCGTTTTGTTATCCCAAAATTCTTGCTTTCTGTAGCATAAGATACTGATTATATTTTACTGTGGTAATTGCCTTAATTTGCTTGAATATATTAATTACTTAGCATGTTTTGAGTCGCAAGCATTTTATCATTCTTAGACAATGCTCTGGAGGTAAATCCATTTCTAGTTACTATGTTTAACTCATTTGTAGAAGTCAAAGTTTATCCCTTTTAAAATGTGAAGAATGTGTTGGTTGCCAAACCTATTGTAGCAACCAAGTTTATCACATTCACAGTATTCATTTTGACTCATAAATTACTGTTTTTATGTTGCCGACTTTGAATCTGAAATATGTGCCAATGCAAACTATTTTAGTCAAAAAAGAATTCCCGGATCAATTGTGATCATAAAGTGCAAATCTGTGCTACATCGAGTATGTCTGCATTGAAGAGCAAATGGAGAAGAATTGTGCTATTTAAAAATTTCTACTATTATGAATGTTGAATATAGCAAGAGAAGTTTTTTTTGAAGAAATTTAAAGAAAGAAAAGAAGATCTTCATTTATTTTTTATTGATCTTAAAAACTTTATGATAGATTACTAAGAAAAGTTTTTTAAAGAGCTATGGAGAGAAGAAGTTTGTGTTTCATATATTGATATTTTTAGATAGTCGGGTAGTAATTTGTGTTTGTTGGCAAAGTTGTTTGTCTAATGATTTTTTGTTTTTATTGGATTACATAAATAAAGGCTTAGCTTTCAGCCCATATCTTTTTGCTTTACTTACAGATGTTCTTACTGAGCACATTCATGAGGAGATTCTTTAGTGCATATTATTTGCAGATGATATTTTATTAGTTGATAAGATTATGGATGGAGTTAAAGCAATATTTGAGTATTGGAGGACTACTTTAGAATATAAATATTTTTATCTTAGTAGATCTAAAACAATATTATAAAGTGTAAGTTCAATGTTGCTAAAAGCCCTAACTCAAGGACATAACTATTGAGAACCATGCGATCAAGAAAAACTGGAGTTTAAGTACCTGGGTTCAATTATTAAATAATGGTGAAATATAGAGCGGTGTCATTAATAGGATCTAAGCTGATTGGATGAGATGGAGGAGCGCTTCTGGAGTGTTTTGCTATCCGAAAATCCACTCAAAATTAAAGGAAAAACTTTATAGAAGAATTATGCGACCAACTATATTATATTGGGCTGAATATTTGTGAACAAAAAGGAAAGTAACCCGATAAAATTAGTGTTACGAAGATGAGGTTTAAACAATAACTAAGCTATAGAGCACAAACATGCAACAACAATAACAAACCAAGCCTTAATCTCATTAAGTGGATCGGGTACATAAATCATTTGTCTACATAGTGCTCTATCCAATAATAGCCGCTCCCTAAGTTTCAAGTATGTCAGAGAAGTAGTTTTCTGCTACATCTTTTGTTGAACTCTTTCTCTATTTTCAAGGAAAATGTTCATTGAATCAATTTTTCTCATTAGATATCTAACATCGATTGCTTAATAAGTCCAAACTATCTAAAATGGTTTTTTTATCTTATTCTCAATTGGAGCTATTTTAACTAGTTACGAATTTACTCATTTCTCAATGTGTCCTTTTGAGTCTACTCAGCAATCTAAGCAGAACTTATCAATTTACTTTTGCTTTATAGCCCAATCAGCTGTGTTATTATATTGCTGGTTTTACAACTATTTTATAAAATTTCTTTATAATCGATAAATTTTCAATTGCACGACATTCTAGAAGTGCCCCTTCATTTAATTAAGCTGCCTCTTCATTATAACCAAATTGTCTAGATCTTGTTATTCATATTGCTCTCTATTTTTACTTTATTCCATGTAATTGAAATAACGTATTTGAATCTCTCACTCTCCATTATATAAGTTATAATTTTTCGTATTCTTGATATTATAAAAAAATATTTTTTATCCAATTATTTTCAAAGAACTTCTTGGAGTATTTCTACCTATAATATGCCTTTTTTCAATCAATGAATATCAAATGGAGATATTCTAATCACGATCTAAATTTCTCTCAGAGCAAATCTAGAGCCTCTGTAATTGATTTTATTGTCATAAAGCCACTTGATTCTATGAAATTACAGTACTTATCCCATATTGATTTATGTACTATTGATACACTTATCTGTTATGCAGATATAAACTGGATGTTGTGAGCGCAGGGAAGAACTTCACAAAGATAAGGAAGGCGATAACAGCGGGCTTCTTTTTCCACGCAGCAAGAAAGGACCCTCAGGAGGGGTATAGGACAGTGGTGGAGAACCAGGCTGTGTACATCCATCCGAGCAGCGCACTCTTTCAGAGGCAGCCGGATTGGGTCATCTATCACGAGCTGGTGATGACAACTAAGGAGTACATGCGGGAGGTCACTGTTGTCGATCCCAAGTGGCTGGTTGAGCTTGCCCCCAGATTCTACAAGTCCTCCGATCCCACCAAGATGAGCAAGCGCAAGCGTCAGGAGCGCATTGAGCCTCTTTATGACCGTTACCATGAGCCTAATTCCTGGCGTCTCAGCAAACGCCGCGCCTGATCCCCTTCAATCAGCAGCCTCTTATTTTTCATCCGTTTCTCTTAAAGATATTGTCATGTGCAGCACCCAAATCTTTAAATATTACATATTCAGCGCCCGAATTTTAATTTCTACAAAAAAAGTTGCAATTCATCATCTCTAGATTGAATGGACACCTCATATCCATTTGTATTTTAAAGAATCTTAATGGTGAAAAATGAATGTGTTTTCTATAAATATTAAAAATCGAGTGCTGATTATATAATATTTAAAGAGTTTGATGCTATATATTTTTTAACAAATACTGTGAGTTTATAAAATATGGGTTTTTTCTCTTATAATGTTCTTCTGGAAGGAGTGCTTTGTCAACTCCTTGCGCAACTAAATTATATAGAGGGGTGTGATGCTTAATTTATCTAAGCATTCTCTGCGCTTCGGCTTTCCCGACCCTACAGCGTGGCTTCAATTTCTGCAGCTTCCCGTCGCTGGTGCCGTCGTGCAAAATCCGTAGAGGCCTTGAAAGATCACCTCTTCCCGCTACCTGCCGCAATGGAGAAATATCAATCTCATGCCCCTGTAAGGATAATATGTTAAATATTAATGCATCATTTACTTCATAAGAAAATCTTTAATTAATGTATCCGTTGTCTCATTAGCTCAATATGTAATGAAGAACATTCGACAAAAAACACACGTTGCCTGGTACATAAACTCTTATAAGTTTGAAATAAAATGAAAATGATTTTTTGCTCTTGCATATTACCTGCTTGTTCAGAGCATCAAGCATTTTTTCATTGAGGTCATTACTGGCAACAATACTTGCTTTTATCATTTCAAGATCAAGGTGCCTTCAGAATCTGTGTTTAGGAGAACGTGTGCAGATAAATTGCCCTGTCCACTAGAACAACTGGGCAGCAAGAGCTACATGCGTGTAGCATTCATTCATTCATTGCAGAGAAGTTTATCTGACTGACCATTTATGTTATTGAAAGAACTAGCTGCCCAAAAGTTATTTTGCGTATGAAGGAGATTGAATTAAATTAACATGCCCGTATATTGAGTAATAGAACTTAGGGATTGTTTCCTTGGTATAATTTGACTGCATTCTACATCACGAATTCTCGGAATAAATACAAATCCCAACATACTCTCAGAACAAGCATAAAAAACAGTATTCTGTTAGTTCCATTTATTTGGACGCTGCAAGCAATACTGCTAATTATATTTTGTTGCCTGTAGAACTTAACTGTTGATTTGCAATTGAACCTAGGTGTTGTTTCCTTGATGATCTTAAGGTGGAGCGGTCACTGTTGGTGTGCAATTGGGGTGACTAACTTGCTGCCATTGAGCTGAAATGAACCAGATCCTGAAAATGAATTTGAAGCAGATTCTGAAACAGATTTCAAGTGAGAACTCTTTTGTAATTAAAACTTATTTGATTTAATACAGTTATTTGTATGCTTATTTTTTTATAGCAATGTAGCTTTTCATTACTTATGTTGAATCGGAAGCATTTATCTATTGATTGTTTTAGTGGATTGATCAGTTTTTGTGGATAAATCAGTTTAAGCAACCATGGTTGCATTTTTGAGAACTGCTGCTACACAATGGCAATTTTAATAACTTTTTAAATTCATTATGGCCAATATTGCTTTGTTTAGCTTTCTATTTGGCCAAAAAAAGAGCTTTGGTTCTACCTAATGGAAACTTTGTGAAATGAGAAATTTTAAACAGGTCAGATGTGGAAAACCAAATGTTGAAGAGGCAAACATATAACTAGAAATACAATGCATAATCCATTAAACGTATTCATTGGACTCATTTTGATTTAATTACTTAAATCCTAAGATTTGCTAAATCTTTAAGATTGACAATCGTAGATTAGTATTTAATTATTTTAATAACAATTTAAGTGTTGAGATTGATTAGGGTTTAAATTAGAAGCGGAACAAAAAGAAACTTGAGAAAATGTTGAGAAACCAAAAATTAAAGCAAGAAAATCAAACTTATAAAACAATCATAGTCACAAGATAGAAATTACATGGTTCAGTGATCACACCTACGTCAATGGGGAGGAGAGTAAAGCTTCACTAAAACTAGAGAGGAATACAAATGGTTTTAGGGTTAAAGAATTCTTACAAAATTTTTCTCTTGGAGATTTCTTTTTCTCTTCTTAACTTGAATATCAAGACTTATTTATAAGTCATCCTTGATTCTCAAGAGTTATAAATTTCCAATCTTATATTCTCGATCAATGTGGCTGCATCAAATTGGTTGCCTACGTATCCCCCTCCCAAGGGAATCAAGCCATCCGTAATTCCATCAAAAGGAGAAGTTTGTTAATGCTTCTACAAATTCACCAAAGATTTACAATGGGTGAATTTTTGAACAGTGAGCACCTTTGTCATCATATCCGCAGGATTGTCTTTGGTATTGATCTTCTCCAGTAAGATCTCACCATCTTCGATAACATCTTGAACGAAATGATGTCGGACATCAATATGCTTTGTGCGAGCATGACAAACCATATTAGTAGCCAAAAATATAGCGCTCTGGTTATCACAATGACTACTATCTCCTTTTGCTCTGCACCCGGATCTTTCAGCAAGTCTTTCATCCAAATAGCTTCCTTAAATGCCTCTATAATTGCCATATATTTAGCTTCCGTTGTTGACAGGGCAACACCTCCACCCTACTGGTCCTCCTACAAGTGAATACCAGTTGTTGACCTTCTTCAATCCAAATCTCTGTCATAGTCGGAGTCCACATATCCCACGCACAAGTCAGCTATTGAGGACTGCTTCTGAAACAATAATCCAACACCAGTTGTACCTTTTAAGTACCTGAAGATTCCCATCACTGCTTGCCAGTGATCCTCCCCAGATTATGCATGTTGCGGCTCACAACTCCAACAGCTTGTGCCAAATCTGGTTTAGTGCAAACCATAGCATACATCAAGCTCCCAACTGCATTAGCATACGGCACTGTGTGCATTTCTTCTTTTTCAAAATCTGACTTCGGACATTGCTCTGCGGATAGGCGAAAATAAGCTGCTATAGGTATACTTATAGACTTTGTATTTTCTTCATTCCTAAACCTCTTTAGCACTCTCTCCAAATACTTCTTTTGGATTAACCAAACCTTCCTTGCAATTTTGTCTCTATAGATTTTTATTCCTAATATTTTCTTTGCCTCTCCCAGATTCTTCATTTCAAAGTTCTTTGATAATTGGTCCTTCATATGATCCATTTCTGACTGATCCGAAGTAGCTATCAACATGTCATCGATATACAATAACAAATAAATGAAGTTACCTTGAGGCAGCCTCTTGAAATATACACAATGGTCAAACTGGCTTCTGCAGTACTCCTCTTTTTGCATAAACTGATCAAATTTTTTGTATCATTGCCTTGGTGATTGCTTTAGCCCATAGAGAGATTTGTCCAGTTTACATACCAAGTCTCCCTTTCCTGGCTCACTGTATCATGGGGGCTGCGTCATATAGATCTCCTATTCTAGTTCTCCGTGCAAGAACATTGTCTTCACATCAAGCTGCTCAAGTAGCAAGTCGAAATGTGCCACCAAAGCTAAAAGCGCACGGATCGAGGAGTGTTTGACAACTGGGGAAAACACATCATCATAATCGACCCCTTCCTTCTGAGCAAATCCCTTTGCCACAAGTTTAGCTTTATAGCACACATCAGCTTCTAAGGAACCTTCTTTCTTCGCATACACCCATTTGCGCCCAATAGCTTTCCTTCCTGAAGGGAGTTTCTCTAACCTCCATACCTCATTTTTGTGAAGAGATTCAATCTCATCATCCATAGCCTACTTCCATAAATTTCCTATTGAGCATGTCACCGCTTCTTTGAAATGAGAGGTTCCTCCACTACGGACAATGCAAATGTGACGTAGTCTCTGAGCCAGGCTGGCTGTTGAGGTGCATTCCTTCTTGGTCTATTTCTAGCGATTAACTCATGAATTAGAGTCTCATCATCAATATCAGTTTGCTCTTCATGATCACCAATGTGGTCTTCATCTGTAGGAGTATATTCAATGTGATGTGAAGTCTTCTGTGGAAGAAATGGGATGATATCAAACCCCACTCTTTGCATTCCTGTAAGAGTCTCATTATTATCCTCCACCTGATGAGAATTCCTATGTCTCAAGAAATACTCTTCATCAAAGGTGACATTCCTGCTCACCACGATCCTCTTGTCAATTGGATCATACAATTTGTAGCCCTTCACGCCGCGTCTGAAGCCCACGAAAATTGCTTTCCTAGCCCGCGGTTCAAGCTTATCCTTCCTAACATGGTAGTAAGCTGGGCTGCCAAAGATCTTCAGCTGATCATAATCTGTGGCAGGATGTCCAGACCACAACTCAATTGGAGTTTTCTTGTTAAGTGCGGCAGATGGCAGACGGTTCACCAAGTAGCAAGCATAGTCTAGCGCTTCCGCCCAATAGACTCTCTCCAACCCAGCATTGGACAACATACACCTCACCTTTTCCACCAAGGTACGGTTCATTTGCTCTGCTACCCTGTTCTGCTGCTGTGTTTCTCTTACTGTGAAGTGGCGCTCAATCCCTGACTCTTGACATTCCTTCACAAAAGAGTGGGATGTGAATTCTCCACCATTGTCCGAACGGATCATCTTGATTCTCTTGCCCGTTTGATTCTCCATCATCTTCTTCCAGTTTATGAATACCTCCAGTACATTTGCTTTGCTCTTCAAAGTGTACACCCATACAAATCTAGAGTAATCATCTATATAAGAAACAAAATATCTTTGACCACCGAATGATGTAGTCTTTGTTAGTCCCCATACATCTGTGTGTATATATTATAATATACCTTTGGTGTTGTGGAGGCCAACACCAAAGGGCTTGCGTGTTTTCTTGCCAAATAATACAATGTTTACAAAATTGTAATTTGCAAGAATTTATACCTTTGATGAGCCCCTCTTTCTCCAATGCCTTCAGTGATGGTTCCCCTGCATTTGCTAGTCTCATATGTCACAGCATCATGGCATTTTCAGAGTCTTCAGCTACGGCTATTGTATCTGTCACTGTACTTCCTTGCAATTAGTAGATGTTCTGTTGTCTAACTCCTCTCTAGTAAGTCATTACACCCTTGTTGATCTTCAGAACTCCTGCCTCAATCACCACCTTAAAGCCCTTGGCTTCTAAGGCCCCAATAGACAGTAGATTCTTCTTGATTTTTGGCACGTGTCTGACTTCCTTTAGTTCCTAAACTGTTCCTGAATGTGTCCTTAACAACACACTATCAACTCCTGTAATCAGGCAAGCATCATCATTTCCCATTGTGACTGCATCGTTGTCCTTTTCCTTATACGAGCAGAACCAATTCTTCTGGGAGCAAATATGATACGTCGCACTGGTGTCCATGATCCAACTGGAGCTGTCTGCTACTAGACCCATAGAAACTGTCACAATAGATACATCATACTTTGAACCTTCCACCACATTTTGAATCATATTGGCCTCTGAAGATCCACTCGCTCATTGCTTGTCTTTCAACTTTGGGCAGTCCTTCTTCCAATGTCCTGTCTTAAACAGAGTGCGCACTGATTGCGCTCAATGCTTCGGCCTCTGAATTTTCTTCTTTTCTGGAAATCTGCATTCTTCTTTGGCCATTGCTTCTTCTCTGGTCTTCCCCTCTGGAGTGTAAGTGCCTCTGTCATATCATATTTGGTAGACTCTTTATCCCTTCTTTTGAACTCGTGATTCACAAGGGCTGTTGTCGCCTCCTCATACTTCAGAACCTCCTTCCCATGAATCAATGTCATGGTGAAGTGCTCATACTTGTCTGGCAACGAGTTCAACAATAAAAAGGCCTTGCCTTCATCCTCCACGGTCTCATCCAGATTCAGCAAATCTGCCAACAGCTTTGTGAATTCATTCAAGTGCTCATCAATGGAAATCCCTCTTCTCATCTGAAACCTTTAGATCCGCCTTTTCATGTGGAGCGTATTCTCCACGCTCTTCGTCAGATACTTAACATCTAGGAATTTCCACAATTTTCACGCCGATGTCTCCATCATAATTGCATACTTGATCTCATAAGTCAAACAATTCCGAATCAAGCCGCATGCACTGCGGTTCATCTTGATCCAGTCCCTCTCTGAAATTTCCTCTGGTTTTTCTTCGTCATCCAGAGAATCTTCAAGATTTATGGCACATAGTGTGTCTGTCACCTCGCACCGCCACATCCCAAAGTTGTTCTCCCGTCAAATTTAACAACATATATTTTAGCTGGATGTGTCACAACTTGGTGGAGAGTCCTCTCCACCACCTATGATGACGAAGGTCTAACCATCTCTTCTCCTCCTTCAGCCATGTTTATCTTCTTGCTTTAATAAAACTCAATCACAAATTAACAAGCAGCCCAAGCAAGAAAACCCTATCCCTTAAGAATGAACAAGGGAAAACAAACTCATCTCTGATACCACTTGTTGAGATCGATTAGAGTTTAAACCAAAAGCAGAACAAAAAGAAACTTGAATTAGCATTGAGAAACTAAAAATTAAAGCAATAAAATCAAACTTACAAAATAATCACAGCAACAATATAGAAATTATGTGGTTCGGTGATCACATATACATCAACGGGGAGGAGAGCAAAATTTCACTAAAATCAGAAATGAATACAAATGGTTTTAGGGTTAGAGTACTTTTACAAAACTTTTCTCTTGGAGATTTCTTTTTCTCTTCTTAACTTGAATATAAAGGCATATTTATAAGCCATCCTTGATTCTCAATAGTTACAAATTTCCAATCTCAATAATTACGGTATTAAAAGGGCCTAAAGAAAACTTTCAAATTCGGCCACCATAATTCTTGAAACGGAAGTTATTAATGTTGCAATTTCTTAATGCCATAATTGAGAGATTTAATTCTATATAAAAAAAAATAATTTTCTTTAATTTTTCTTCAATTAAGGAAACTTAATTTCCTTTAATTTTCTTTTAATTATGAAAAATTAATTTTCTTTAATTTTCCTTTATTAAAAATGTTACAGCAAGGCCTAATGAGAAAATATTGTCATACCTTGTTGGTTCACCTTCCTGAGCTTATACTAGTAATAGTTAGATAATCTTCTTAGAAATATCATATCTTATAATACTAGTCTTCCTCTCCCATACAATCTCAATTTTTTATGGAAAACTAAATTAAGGCTCTGATAGAAAAACTTCCAAATGGAAAACTCGAAACTTTGCATCCACCGATCATCTTCACATACTCCTTCGGAGGCAAGCCAGTTATATCCCTACTTAAAGTCTTTATCAAAACTCAAAGTTTGCGAGGTTCCACCAGAGAATAGAAAAGTGTTTACGGTGTGAGGTTTTTTTGACTAAAGGCAACCATCAATAAAGTATTGGGATTGCTCCATATGAAATACTATATGGAAGAAAATGTAGTATACCTCTGTCCTAATTAGGTCATATTTAATAGAGTCTACAAAACAGAAATTTCAACTAATATAGTAGGATACAAGTAGCATAAGATCGACAAATGAAGTATTATGACCCTAAACATAGGGCAATTAAATTTTAGATAAGAGGTTTTGTCAACTTAAAAGTAAGTTTAATGAATGAGATTTATAATTTTGGAGTATCAGGAAAATTAAGTTTCAAATATGGACAATTTGAAGTATTGGCCCAATTAGGAAGCTCGTCATATCAGTTAAAATTATCATAAGATTTTTCTGCAGCACATGATATTTTTCACATATCATCTCTCAGAAAATGCTTAACAAGTTCAACATAGCAAGTATATATTCCAGGAGAAAGCATTCAACTAGATTTATCATATATTAAAGTACTTGTCAAAATGTTAACAGTGTCCACTAACTTTGCAACAAATCAATCCCCATGGTAAAGATACAATGGAATAATCAAAGTTTCAATGAAGTTACATGGGAAAAAGAAGATATGTGAATGAAATATCCAAACCCCTTCAAAGTAATTAAACAATCACCAACTCAAAGTATCGATGATGTCGAGGGCGACATTCATTATAAGTGGGGGAGTATGTAACAATCCAAATTTTTAATAAAGTGATTAGGACTAAAATTGACTCAATTAAGCAAAAATCAGGATCTTAGGTTAGTTTAAAATTAAGCTAAACCAAATATACCGTTGGATAAAGTATAATTTTGTGATCATAATGCTTAAGTTTTGGAGCAATTTGAATAATTCCTAAATTAAATTTTAAAATTTTAAATTTTAGAAAATAAGAAAAATAAAATATAAGTCCAAATTCAAAAAATTTAGTGCAGTTAGACTAAGAATAATAATAGAAGGCTAAGTTTAAAGTTTCGTCAAAATTGGAGCTCTCGATTGCCCGTAATTTATTTTTGAAGTTATAATCTTAAAAATTATACATAGAATAAAAAATAGCTCCTTATTCAAAAAAAAATCAAAAATAGCCCCTCACCTCTTTCCCTACCCTCTTGGCCGACCGCCCCTCCTCCGGCAACCTCGTTGGCCTCTACCAACTGTCATCGACCTCCAACTTTCTTCCTTCGCTATTGATAATAATAATAATAATAATAGTTATTATTATTATTATTATTATTATAAGTATTATTTATGTTAATTTCAGTCTTTTTTTTTTTATTTCTTTCAATTTCTATTTTTATCATCGTCAATTTATTATTTTTGTTATTATTTTTATTATTATTAATAATAATAATGATATTATTATTATTATTATTATTATTATTATTATTATTATATTTATTATTATTATTGATATTGATAAGAATGATAATATTAAAAATATTTTATTTATAATTAATAATAATAATAATATTATTATTATTATTATTATTATTATTACTCTTTTATATGATTACTCTAATTACATCAATTTTTTTTCTTTTTGTTAGTATTATTTTATTAATAATAGCATAAGTAGGAGAATGATAATGATGAAGGGAAAGAGAGAGAAGAATAAATAAAATAAGAATAATATATATATATATATATAGAAAGAGAAAGAAAGATAAAAATAGAAGTGAATGAGTGAAGAAAGTGAGAGACGAGAGAGAATTAAGAAGAGAGTGAAACAAGAAATAAGTCAAGAAAAAATAAATAGAAGAAAAGGGAGAGAAAAAAAAAAAAAAAAAAAGATAGAATTGAAAAAAAGAAAAAAGAATAGTAAATTTTAATTTTAATTATAAACTTAATTTTTTTTCAAATCAAAATTGTTTTATTATACTATTAATGTTTTAAATATTATTTATAATTATCTTAATAATATAATTATTATATTAACAAGATTATTAAAATAAGAAATTATAAATGCAAATTTCATTATCACCTTTCTAATAAAATTTTGTATACACAGATTTATGAGAGATTATTATAAGTGCAATTTAAGGAGCTAAAAATAGGTGCTTAGATATCATGAAGTATATTTATTTGTTGATTTGATTACCTACTATCGCTCCGCTTTGAACATTATGAATTTTATATCTAAGAATGTACTGATTTAAGTATATTATTACTGCTTGATATCCTATAAAAAATAAATAACATATTTGAAATGAAAAAATGGTTCAAAGGAGCAACTTTGTTATCATCCTGCTTTGAAATTTATAAGAATACAATAACTAAGATTACGAGTGAACCCAATTTTTTATTATTAAGCAAACATGCTTATTCTTCAATGTTCAAATAATTTACCCAATCGAATAATATGATTATTTTATTATTCATATTCGAGATAAAAATATTCAATTTTTGACAAAACATAACTTATTATGTGATAAGTTACTTTTATTGTTACTTCAAATCTTGCATAATATTTGTTTTGCAGAAAAATTATGAAAGAAAACATTGCTTTTCAATTATTATTAATTAATCCCCTACATCTTTATATGTTCTATTTCATGCTTTCCGTTTATATATACAATATAATTAATAATATCAAAGTACTTAGATTATTCTAGAACGGGTTTTCAATTCGGGTGTTTTTGTTGTAAATATAAGGTCAAGATTTTGAAGAGGAGTTGGATCAGTCTTGAAATAAATAACCGTTGTACTTTCATTTTATTTCTTGCTTTTTAGTCTATTTTTGATATTCAAATAAAGACAATAGTAGTCATGTAAAAATATTGTAAAAATAATATTGAAATAAAGTATCGTATTTTGTAGTTCAATTTTGGATAATAAACATCTGTGATATTTTATATTATTATGCTAAATTTTGAGTACAATCCTCGGAAGGCAGACCCAAATCCCGAACCTTCGCTAGACTGAGTATGGGGGACATCACAGTAAGGCTGATGGGGAATTTGCAATGAGTGAAGGAACTTTTTGTGAATTTTGGAGGGGTTTAAATAAGCTCATGGACTCTATTGGACCCGCCGAGAGGTCCTCGGGTCGAGCCCGATCTGAGGCTAAATTCTTGTCTATTTGGGCTCGCTCTGGGTCGCAAAGGGGCACTAAAGGTTCCTCAAGATTATGGCAAGGGATATAGACCATTAGGAGGTTGAAACGACAGATAATTCTTTCGTACATAATCTCCAGAAATTCAGTTACGAGCTGTTAAACGTGGCGAGGGAGAAGCACAAAAGCACGATCCACGATAGTCGTCTAATATGCGATTGGGAAGACGCTACAACTCATATTCTACCAGTTCAAATCTTCACATTGCTGGATTAAATCCCACTAGTTGATTTTGCAACAAGATCCGGTTGTTTGCATTTAAACTTAGCTAATAATAGCAGTTGGGCGAGATTAGGACAGTTAGATCTGTCATTCGTACGAGGGATGGCTGTGATGGCAGAAACCCCGTATTTGGGATTTACACTATTGCAATTTATTAAGTTTAAATTGATTTTATAAAATCAAAATCTAAAACCTAGAGTTTTAATTAAATAAAAATATAAATCATATTTTGTGAATTCATCAACTATTATAAGTTCAAAAATTATTAAAGTTACACATCTAACATAATTTGATGTGATGAATTCATATATGCAATCAGATTCAAAATTTGATATCAAAATATTTTTCCAATTTTTTATGGTATTTAATTTTAATTAAATAATCAAGAAATACACTTGATCATGTTGCCTCTATATTCTCGTGGTTTGCTCCTAATGAAGCTTAAAACTAAATTATGATAAGTTTATGCCTTAATTAAGCATGATTAGCTTTAGTAATAATCATAGGTTGTTACAGAATCCCTCATTTAAGAACAATATCGTCATCGACATTAATGATAATGAAATAAATGGTATGATGTATAGGAAATTGCAAACTTAACAAATTTAAGATTACCTGACACTTTAAACAATCTTGGAAATTTTGCTACATATCAGCTTCTTTCTCCCAAGTGGCCTAACACCGTGATTCCTCCATTGTACCTTAACCATCGAAATACTGTGGCTTATCAACTATCTTTGATATCTCCCTAATATTTTAATAGGTTCTTCAATAAACGTAAGTTTTGTTCGCATTTCGATGGTAGGAACATCAATGTGTTGTGAGGGTTTTAGAAACATCTTCTTAAAGAGGATATATGAAACACATTATGTACTATGAAAAAATCATCTGGGAGTTTATGTCTATAGGATGACAATCCTACTTTAGCCATCACCTCAAAAGGGCCTATATATCTAAGACTGCATTTTTCTACTACTCCAAATCATATATTGTTATCTTTATGATTTTCTGCAATCTAATAATCTCCTTGATGTACACCTCAACTACTTTCTCAATTGGATCGTTTGACAAATGAGTATATAGTGAGCAAATTTAGTAAGTCTATCGACTATGAACCATATAACAATGACACCAGATCTAGTTTTAGGCGATCCCACTATAAAATATTTTTGTAGATCAGACCATTATTATTTTAGTGTTTACATAAAGTGTAAGAGTCAACGAGGTCTTTGGTGCTCTGCCATCACTAAATAATGTGTGTAGCATCTTGCTACATATTATGCTACATCTTTTTTCATAATTAGCTGCCATAATGATTTTTTTAAATCTTGGTATATTTTGTTATTGCCATGATGCAATATGTATATATCCTGAATTATGCACTTCTGATAGTACTTCATGCTGCATCTCCTTAGGAACCAACATTATATTTCCTTGATATATATAGCATATACACTGAAGTTGTAGGTCAGTTCTTCAACCATTTTCTATATCGAATTTTAGTTTCTAATATATGTGTTTTTAAGGTAGTTTCAATGAGCCGATTTGATACTCATCTTTTGAGTCGAGAAAGACATACAGAACGTGTGGGGCCCCCGTACTGACAATAAGAAAGTACAGTACTCCAACTATGGCAAATCCCTAACTTAAGTATAGTTAGGTAAACCAAACTTGTCTTAAGTCAAGGACTTGTCACCAAGCACTATAACATTCATCAATATACAAGCATCAAAGTGGCAAAAGCAACAAACAATAATGTAACATCCACAAGCATACTTAGTAGAAAGAGGAAAAATAATATAGTAATTCATCACAATGCATAAATGAAATACATCCAGAATTAATTATTACAGACTAAAATTTAATAAAAAATATAAATGTCTCTCAATCTCACTAAAAAGGAAAAGCAGAATCTAACTAAACAATAGCAGCACGATCCTCCTCCTCTAGAGTCTGCTCCTCTCCTGCGACTTCACCCACGAACAGATCCGAATCTGACATTTGTCGGTATCACAAATACTAGGGCCCCAGCCAACAAAACAAAAAGGTTACAGTTAGGCAATTGTCTAAGTATATTTTATGCTATTTTAATGAACTGGATATTTTAAGATATCACATTTTAATTTAACTAAACATGCAAGCAGTAATGGGTGCAACAAGCTTTGAAGAGACGAGTAACTATAAATTATCCATTTATAGCCAGTAACTAGTATAGAAAGTCATATACAATATGAAATAAACAAGGTGAGGCTAAAAGCTAAAAAAAATAGCAAATACAATTATGAACCTAACATGCTTATGATCGTATTAATACATGCTGAGTATTATAAGAACACAAATGCTGAAAACAAACATGCAATTCTAGCATCCTAAATATGCCAATATACATAAGTAAGCCATAAGAGTATACATACAACATGCTGATTTAGGAACGAAAAAGTAAAGAAAGCCACCGAGACATGTGGCAAAAGCGAGCAAGTACTGAAAATAAGGTCATTGAAGCATGTGGTAAAGCAAAAAGAAAATGACACTGAATAACTCAGCTAAAGTAGAAATAAGCCTAAGACATAGTACTGCCATACTAGCCAATAGGCCATACAAGGCCTCCAAAATATGAGATCAGTCAATCAATCCCTAGCCTAGCCATCCAAATATATTAGGTCTGAGTCCATTCTATACAATACTACTACTGAAGAGACAGACTAAGCTAGGACATATTCTACCAACTACAAACATTGAAATACCTGAATAATATACAATTCAAATACTAACTTAGGATGTATCATCCATATCCTAAGTTCTCCTATTATGCTCAAGGAATAAAGCTCAATATCCAAGGTATGTCAAGCGATCTAGTCAAAGTAAGCAAGAGACTCAATCTAGACTTATGTGATATCCATGGTTATCTAATTACCCGATCTAACTATTCTGAGAATATATAAGTTTAGGATCTCTAATATCCAGCTATCGAGTAAATTCTCAGAGTTACGACCTTAAAGTTAATATTATAACTTAACAAGTTCTAATCCAAAATCATGTGACGACTATAAGGTTTAATAATTAAATCAATGACCTAATTTAATAACATTTTGCTCTATTACCCAAATCTTGACTGAATAAATCAAGATACAAGGGCTTTGTGTGACGATCGGAGATCGAAGTTCGAGAGTCTCTAAATAATGATTCATACATTTGAAAATATACATTTTCTATATATAAAAAGAAAATAATATAATTAATGTTCACAGTCCAATTATACATCTAAAGATAGAGCCAAAACATATATGAAATTTTACAACAGTTTATCTCTTACAAAATAAAGATGAAATATTCACATTTTCTTGCTTCATTATTCTTCTTCTTTTATTTGGCAAATCTTCTAAACTTTAATTATCAAAATTTGAAAAACACAGTTATCAGTCAAGTAGGAGTACGCAAATTATTCTTATAAGAGTATTCTAGCATCCTATAATAGGCATAAATCAAATATAGAAATGACTGAATATCTGCATATGAAAGAAAGCAAAATTTTTAATTTAAGTATTGCCCTACAAATTAGCTATGAAATTCAATATAATTGTAAAGCATGAAATAAATAAATTTTATCAAAAGCATTTTATAACAATAAGTCGAGTCCGTAGACTCCTGAGCCCAAATGGGTAAACCCATAGGCATAACCTATAGGAAGCTTATCTCGCTATCCGTCGGTAGCTTACTCAAAATAGGAACTGATGGTGTATCTTTCCTCTATATTTACCCACTTCCTACAAGGGGCTAAATCCCTCCATATAACTCCTAGGGGCTGCCAGCAGGCCCAATCTGTACAGATTCTCAGTGTTGCATTCAACCCTCCAAAGACAAACACCACAATAATATATATCATTTTTTATCTTTTTGTTACATACTATTTGATATCATTCTTTTGCAAATTTAATAGTGATAAGCAATTATGTAATAAATAGTACTCAAATGAAAATGGCTCAAAATAAGAATACTGAAATTAAAATTATAAGTAAATTTGCGTACCTGACTGTTTTTACAAAAAATCAACCAATTTCATTTCTTTGATCTGCCAAAAATAGTTTAAGTCATTAATTTAATGCCTTATAATTTTAACATGATTTGTAATAATAATGAATATTTGATTTTTTTATTAAGTTACTTAATTATTTATGCCTTATAAGGTCAAATTGGGAATTTAACCTTATAAGGGCATATTAGTAATTTTACCCGTAATGAAATATAAAATTTCTATTAGTTATATTGTAGATTATATTTTACAGTTTTCATAGAACCTGAAATCATCAAATTTTGATATATATTGATTAAGTTATAGCCAATATAATTTCTATGGTTAATAATTAGGGTTTAATATGATTAGTGAGTTATTAGTGAAATTAGTTATAAAATTACTAAACTAATTATACAATTTGGTTTTAATTTACTTTATGAGTCCTCTGAAACTAAAATTACTTAATTTAGATCATTAAATTTGCTAATATTTACTAATCAAGATTTTAAGCAATTAGGGTTAATTAAGAGATTTAACTGTTGGATTTTAAATATTTTTACAGTCTACTGTAAATTAGGTTTTTTTGATCTAAATTAATATTTGGATCACCTAATTTGGAGCTAAATTGACTTACTTATGATTATTTGAAGTTTCTAGTGTTAAAGGCTTAATTAGGGTTAGGTTCTAATTAAGATTAGTCTAAATTTAATCCAAATGACAAAATTAACACTACTAAAATATTCTTTAGGATTTTCTGAGTATTTTGAGACTCATATTGGGTATGTTTGGATTAATGGATTAAAAGTTATGATTAATTGATTATTTGTAACATATTTTGATTTATTTAATATCCTAAAATATCACTTTACAAAATATTAATCTTACTGAAATTTGGATGGCTTAAAAAAAAATCCTTAATTTCTGTTGGTTAATATAATATATTTATTTGCATAATTTGGGTTTGTATTTTGTGAATTATTAAGGTTCAAAGTTTAGATATTATTTGCTTTAAAGCTAAATTTACTCTAATAATCTTAAATTTATTTTTAATATTTACATACTTAATTCTTTGCACAATTAATTATAATATTTATTAATTTTATTTTAGTATTTATTTATATGTTCTGTTTTATTTTAAATGAATAATATATGTATACTTATAGTATATATATATATATGTTATAAGTTATTTAATATATAATAAGTATATTATATATTTTTAAATTTAATTATCTTATTTATACGCTGCAGGAAAAGACAGAACGGTAGAATTGACGGGTCCCACAGCCACATGTCGTGCGTTCACTGGCTGAGCAGAAGACAACGGGTCCCACACAACAGAGCGACGGGACTAGTGGGTCCCGCCGCCACATACGCGGCTCATAGCCACGTGAGTTCCCGTGGCTGGTCAGCACGTAGGCGAAGGGTCCCGCTGCGTGCCACGCAGCCAGTCTGTAAGTGGGGCAAACCGGACCGGGTAGCGGACGGAAGGACGGACCGGTCGCAACTGACTGGTTCGCTCGAGGAAGACCCTTCGTCTTCCTCAGCGCGAAATTAGGGTTTTTGTGATTTTAGGGTAAATCGGTGCGATCGATCGATCGCACCTAATATTAGATGCGATTATTGATATAGGGTGTTGAAGTAGAAGAGGAAGGTAGAGAGTACCTCAGATGAGCGATTATTTGCACTTCGGGTTTTGACTGAAGACTCCTTTCAATTTTACAAGATTTGAATCATGTGAAAGAAAGTAGTGAATCAATTAAGGTTTTTAAAATGGCATTGAGCGGTGGATAAGCCGGCCCGCATTGCGCTGGGAGAAGGCTAGGGCGCCGTGTTCCCCATTCGCGACACGCGGAGTGTCGCGAGGAAGAAGTCTCGTGACTGTCCGATCGTTCGATCGTACGGATCTGTGTGATCCGTCAAACGGGATGGTGCAGATACAAAATAGGGTGATGGCGTGAGGAGAGATAAACGGATCCGTTAACATCTAATTAAATATATAATTATTTAATTTATTTTTAATCGATTTAATTAATTAAACTTAACTTAATAGATATATTCCAAAAAATTTTCAAAATATCAATCCTAGCTAATTGAAGGTTTCTGAACACAACAGTGCACTCAGATTTTTGATCCGACGAGTATTTAATTATTCAAAATTTCAGGTATTTAAATAATATTAAAATATTCGTCAAAAATTCATTGACTTCCAAATGCATCCAAAACTTTACCCCTAGCTAATTTAGGGGTGGTTAACGCAATGGCGAAGTCAAATTTTCAATATGAGGTCAAAATTTATTTAAATATTAATAAACAAATTTAAAAATAATTTCTGGTATTTTACACTTTGGGTTTAAACTCCACCTTGGTGTTCAAATCCTAAACCCAAGGTCAAGTCCTACTAAGGATCTAGGGTTCACACAGAAAACCCATTTGAAGATGAGGAATCCTAAAAGTTGAAGGATTTAGGAACTAAGAACTTAGTGATGGTTTATTCTACTGATTATAAGATAAAATAATCAATTAAGAACTTGAGAATCTAAGATCTATATTCAATCTTTAAAATAATCTCATTATCTTATAGATTGAATCATCCTATACCCGCATGGAATATTTCAAGGGATTAAACAATCAATCATTTAAGGAAATTCCAAAGGAGATAGTTTAATTCAAGTGGAAGATCTAACGTCTAAGGTCAAAGATCTAAGATCTGATCACTTTAGACTTAACTAATTTTCTAACTTAGACTTCACCAATTGCATTTCTTTTGGTATTTAAGTTCATAATTTAACTAAATTGAACTTATTAAAGTGATATTTAACAATTGAAATTATTATAACTAAGCATTAAACTCAAGTGGCTTCTTTAGGGTCACTTAAGATCTAAGTGTCTTAATTAGGGCTTAATTGAAGATTTCCTAAATTAATGACCATCTTAGCATTATTATTAGTCTAAGAGTTCAGAGAACATTTCTAATCTACCTTAGGGTAGTTTACTAAAATTTTCAAGGTTTAAAGGACATTTAAACACATTTGGTCAAAATGATCAAAATACCCCTCTTAAGGCTAAACTTTGGAATTTTTGTGTTTAGTTATCCAAATTAGATCTAATCTATTTTAAAGTGGTTCCGATTAATTTTTGAAGTGGGAAACATACTTATTTCAGGCTTTGATAACCTAATTAAACTTATTTAGCACTAATTACTTAATTGAGCCAATTAGGGTGACTAGTGAGATTAGGATACTTTAGGGCAATCCAACCTTACATTTAGGTTCTAATAGACTTAATATGACATTAGGAACTAAATTACCCAAAATTAGAGGTTAATGTAGGGTTTAATTCACTAATCCTTAATTAAGGTAATTAAGGGGTGATTAAGAAAATTAAATGTCTAAAATTATTTTTAAGAGGCCACAATTATTCTTTAGGGTTTAATGAGCAATTAGAGTCCTTAATCAATTAATTTGGTTATTAATTGAATTTATTAGAATTTAATTAAAAATAGAAAATGTTTAATCAATTATTTTTAATCCAATCATTGGATCTGTGATTTTATTTTATATTTAGATTCATTGCATTTTTTTGATTCAACTGGTATATTGGATCATACCATTTGAATCAGTATAGTCAAAGTATTTAAATAATTTATTATGTATTTTTATTTAAATTAAAACTATAGGATTTGATTAATTAAATGCATAACCATTAAAAATGTCTTCCGATAATTAACTAATAGATGCGGCCCAAAATCAGAACCGCGCGGGTCGGGGTCGGCCCGGCCCAAAATGGGTCATCTTCTTCCTCTCGACGGGTCCGTCCCAGGCAAGATTCAGCGCTGAAATTCTCAGCCCTTCGATGATGGCGGCGGCTCAAATCGATCCCTACACGTTCCTGGGGTCGAGACGCCTCGATTGGACTAAGAACCCCCATCTGGATCCCTCTGGATCGATGGGGTGCTAATCACCAGGGACGCCTTCGATACGGGCATTTCAGGCTTACTGTGAGGAGACAATTCTCCTCACAGAGGCCATTAATCGGCCGTGGTTTGATACCCACACCATCAGGGAGGTGAGGCGAGTAAAACCCCTAAGGTTTCATAACCTGGGGCGCAGTCAATCGATCGATACGATCGATTTGAGCTAGCGTAGCCCCAGACGACAATTACAACTGGTTTCCTAAGTGGCTACGGCTCCTTAGGTGACATCCAGAGGCTCAATGCAGAGATAGATGAGGAAATGGATCGAAGGAATCCATGGGAGAAGGTTGTACCTGAAGTCAAGGTGGCAGGCTCGGCCAAGGGAATTAAAGTGCCTCCGAGCTTCCTGGATGATAGACAAAGGTCCACAAGGGGTCTAAACACCATACGAGCCCTTTATCAACAGTCATAAGCTCCAGAGATGCTGGGAAATTGCCGAGGTGACGGGAGCTCCAGCAGGCCTTCAGCTAGGCAATTGGGGATTCACAGTGAGCAAAGGGACTCGCTGTGAAGTCCCAAGGGTATTTATAGGTGCCATGGAGTCCTAGGAACAGAGACCATGGCTCAGGAAGGGAGCTTGGCTCGGCCCAAGGGTCCTCACCGTTTCCTAAAATTGGGAGGGTCCAGGCCTCCCAGGTCGCCCTACTAGGCTCGACCATTCTCGGAAGGTCCTAACGGTCTTGGTGACCTGGCGAGTGGAGTGGCAAATAGGATTACATGGCTCAGTATAGCAAAATTCTCCTCTATCAGGCCGAATCCTCACGAGAACAAAGGTCCACAGTGGTGCGGTTCACCTCCGCCGTCTGATCCACAAAGCCGTTGGTGATAGACGGTCTGATGCGGCTCCTGATTACTGAAACCACATAGAAGATCTCGTGCGTTGGATGCTTGATGTCGATCGGACGGGTAGGATGCGATCGAGGCGCGTGGTATGAGAGCCGTTGGATCAAGAGCGCTAAGATGTGTGTTATTGCATCGGGTGGCTTATACGCATGCGCCGCTGTCGGGACCCCGCAGCAGATCTGTCGCGGTCCCGACAGTGAATCTTGCCATTTTAATTTTAATTAAAATTTAATTTAAATATAAATAAAACCAATTAAATAATATATAATTATTATTAAATATTCTAAATCCAATTTAAGACCAAATGAGCTCCAAAAATTCTCAAAATTTCACCCATAGCTAATTAGGGTATGAGGAATTCAAAATTAAAATCAGATTTTGATTTGGAGATCAAATTAATTTAGGTATTTTCTAGGGCTTAAAAATAGCCAAAAATACCAAATTTCTCATTTTAGCTCCGATTGATTCCATACTTCTAGGTTTATGTTTAAATGACCCATTGAGTCTAATGAAATCAAAATCAAAGCTTGGTTTAGCTTAATTAATCTAGCTTTAGCTAAGATAACAATTAGGGTTGTTACAGAATGTCTTCATGAGCTGATTTGATACTCATCTTTTGAAATTCCTCAGCGAATTGATTAATTTCATGGAACTTAATGTTGTATGCTGAATCAATACATCTGCTACTACATTTTCCTTACCTTATGGTATTAAACGTCTAAGTCAAAATTGATGACCTACCCTACCACCTTCTATGATGACAATTCAGTTATCTTTGGGTGAATATATACATATTAGACTTTGGTGATCAGTGTATATATTACAATTCACACTGTATGGGTAGTGCCTCCATATTTTCAAAGTAAATACTACAATTACGAATTCCAAGTCATGATTGGATAATTTCACTCATGTATTTTCAGTTGTCTCAAAGAATAAGCAATGACTTTTTATTTTATGTTAATACGCAACCAAGTTATATGCATGATGCATTGGTGTATACTTGGTAGTTCATTCCTTCTTATGGCAAAGTGAGTATTGTCAGTCATCAAGGCTTGTTTTAACTTCCAATATGACTCTTTGCAGTCTTGATTCTAGTTGAATGGTATGAACTTATGAGATAACTTTGTCATAGGCACTAGTATTTTCTATAATTATTTGATGTACTTACGATAATATATTGCTAATCCCAGAAAGCTTACAAATTATGTTACCGTCTTAGGTTGTGATCATTCCTAAACTGCACTAACTTTCTTTTGATCTACCTTTATGCGTACATCAACCATGTGGCCAAATAATGTCACAGAGTTCAACTAAAATTAACACTTTGAATACTTTGCATAAAATTTATGCTCTCTTAAAACTTCTAATACGGCTCTTAAATGATCCTCATATTCTTCCTCATGATTAGAGTATATTAGGATGTTGTCGATAAATATAATGATGAATTTGTCCAAGAATGGTTTGATAATTCTTTTCATGATATCTTTGAATATGGAAGGGGCAAATGACATCACTAAAAATTCGTAATAATCATATCAAGTTCGGAAAATTATCTTCATTATGTATTCTTTCTTAACTCTTATTTGGTGATAACCAAATCTCAATTCAATTTTGAAAAATATAATTGCTCCAACTAGTTGATCAAATAAATCATCCATTATTTAGAGGGGTATTTGGTTTTTGTTGTTACTTTATTTAACTCACAATAGTCAATTCACATTCACATTGATCCATCTTTCTTCTTAACGATTAGTATAGGTGCACCCCAATGTGACATACTTGGTCTAGCTGGCCTTTATTTAGCAGTTCATGATTTCTCTTAACTCTTGCAGCTCTTTAGGTTCCATCATGTACAGAGCCTTATAAATTGGTATAGTTCCCAAAATTAATTTATGCATAACTCGATTTTTCTAACAAGTGGTGGTCATAGTGGATCTTCAAGAAATACTTCTACAAATTCATTTACCATACAAGTTTTTGTCAGTGGAACACCATCCTTTTTGTCACCCATCATCATCACTAGATATACATCTCATCCTTTTTTAATTATATGCCTTAATAGTTTTAACAATATAGGCTTGCACTCTTAACTTTCTGACAATAATTCAATCTTCTTTCCATTGTGGATAATGATCTATTGTTGGTAGTTTATGACTACGTGGTACTTAGCCAATTCATCCCCAATATTATTTCAAAATTAGCTATTGGAAGTACAATTAACTTAGCATTATTAACTTTATCATTAATAGGCATTTTAAAATAATAGAAATTAGGAGCATTCATTAGCGCTCTAGAAGGTAGTCCAATGTTTAAAGCTTTAGCTAATTTTTAACATGACAATCCTAGAGTTTTAGCAAACCTTTCAAAAATAAATGAATTGCTTGCTCCAGTATTGAAAAGAGTGTCGCATGGTATGTTGTTAAAATACAGTGTGCTTGACACAACTTTATTATCCTCTGAAGTTGATATCAGAGTTAAGGTATAAACTTTGGTTGGAGCAGCCTGCAGTTGTTCTTAATGCACCTCTTTTGTTGGTTTGTGATAGGTGCTCTTAGAAAATTGGGTTGGCCTCTTCTTTGTACTGTGGTGTTAATTGGAGGGGGTGGCATGATGGTCAATGCATGAGCTTGGATATTTACTGGATTAGGTTAGAACACTTGGTTCCTTGGAGGGTGGGTGATCATAACTCCATCCATGGGCGTAATACTTTTGCATAAATAAAATACATATCATGTTCTCCCATATGTATAACAAAGATCTCCACGGTGATGAAAATGCCCATAATGGTGTGGTCTCTTGCATTCCTTGACTGGATTAGGCGGTTTCTTTGCCTCCAATTGATATGCTCTATCCTACTACGGTCAAGGTCTCTTGAACGTATCATTGTGGTTCAAGAGGGACTAGAGTTTCCACTTTTTTCTTTCTAGATCTGGTGGTGATCCACTAATATGGAGGCTTCAACCAATTTTGGAAAGTTGGTGTGCTGAAGTGGAACTATATGGTCCTTAATGGAATATATCAGACCTTTAAGGAACCGGTTACTTCAGGCATCTTCAGTTCTCTTTAAGTCTGGTGTGAAGCATGACAACCTCCTAAATTTCATTTCATACACTGATACTAACTTACTCCTTTGTGTCAATTGAAAAAGCTTCTTCTAGAATTATTTGTGCTGATGGAGGGATAAACTGTTCCCGAAATGCTTCAACGAAGGAATCTTATTAAATATACCTTCCATATTCAAGTTCGCAAATCTTGTGTACCGTTCATTCTCCCACTAATATTCAGTTTCATCATAGAGCATGTGCATATTTAGTTGGATCGTCTCCAAGATTGGACACTTGATATTGATTGATTTTCTTATACTAGTTTGAGCAGTTAACCATTTCCATTGGTGTTTGTATATACAAAAAGTTGAAGTTTGGAGATGCAATAAATTACGTAGTAATCAATTCCCAATAGAGTTAGATATTGGTTGAGAATTTACATGAATTACCTATGGATTAGGTGGTATTGCATTTTGCTGAACCACTGAAGCTTGATTTTTTATTAAAACTTTAACCAAGTCGATTAAGACACTGATCTAGTCAGTGGATGTGGTGGAAGTGTAAAATTTCAAGATTTTGAGTTAATAAAATTATTATTTATTATAATAGTTAATCTAAATAATATATTAGTAATTTTTACAAAAGAAATATACTAGGTTATTAAGAATAGTTTTTGAGAAATTTTGGGATTTTATCATGAGAGAATTTTTCCTAGTTATTTTATAATAGATTTAAATCAAAATAATTTGAGAAATATTTTGGGAGTCAAAATTGAAATATTTTTGAATTTTGAATTCTACACTATTAAATTAGATAGCAACAAAAATTCCATAATTTTTGGAGCACCTTAGGGTTGAAGATAAAAGTAAGGTTTCAAAATGTCTGACTCAATCGGCATTCTCACTTGTTCTAAGAGGTGAGAAGTGATTGTTACGAGGGAAATGGAGTCTTAAATGTCTTCAAAAGTGGTGATCCAAGCGCTGGATGCCTCCGTCGATCGATATCTCTGCCGCGTGTCGAAGTCGCCTCCACGCGTCGATCCAGTGAAGACGACGAGCTACAGCCGTCTGATCGATCGATCAGACGGCGTGGATAGCTCGTTAGATCAGATGGAAATTTTAAGTTAAGGAGTGACGGCGTTACTTAAATGCGACGGTGCCGTTTGATTTATTCAAAAAAATAATTATTTAATTTATTTTAATCAATTTAATTAATTTAAACTTAATCTTAATAAATATTTTCCAAAAATTTTAAAAATATCATTCCTAGCTAATTGAGGTCTTCTGAACGCAATGGTGAACTTGGATTTTTGATCCGACGAGTATTTAATTACTCGAATTTTCAGGTATTTTAAATAATATTAAAATATTCGTCAAAAATTCAATGACTTCCAAGTGCATTCAAAACTTCATCCTTTGCTAATTTGGGGGTGGTGAACGCAATGGCGAAGTCAGATTTTCAATCTGAGGTCAAAATTATTTAAATATTAATAAACAAATTGGAACTTAATTTTTGGTATTTTGCACAACCCGAGACGCAATCGCTGCGGTGAGCGATAGCGTCTCCTGGCAGAGAACCAGGCGCTACGGTGCGTATTAGCATTCGACAGTGATTTTGCCTGTGCAAAAAATAGAAATGTGTCCCCTTTGGCACCTAAATAATCTTGATTTAGGGCACCTCAAGTACGGTGTCATATACCGATGGAAAGGTCTTTACAAGGCCTTTCCATTGATACTAAAATTGACACGAAATGATTATTTTAATAATGCAAATAATGAAGCTAAAGGTCTAGGTATACAGAAAGAAAGAAAATCAAAACTATTCTTCTACCCTAAAATCTACAATCTTAATGAGTTCTATTTAACTTCGCATCTCAAACACAAGTTCTTATGAGCATGAAATAAATATGCAAGGTAAATGTAGCAACTAATTGATAAAGAGAGGAGATACTAAATAGGTACCTTGGCTTGCAAAAGAAATGGAGCACAAGGAAGGTGATAGCAATAGGTACCTTGGCTTACAAATAGATGAAGATTTCTGCTGGTTCCTTGGGAGCTTATGGGCCTTAAGGTTCCTTCAGCAGCAAGCACATCTAATGAATGGAAGCTGGGAAGGAACTTCAGTTGAGCAAATGGAGATGGAGGAGGACTGATGTTCCATCTTATAGGAAGAGAAGGGGAGATGGCAGGCATGGGCTATGGGAGAGGATGCAAGTCCGCTCTCATCGCAGCATGGAGAAGGAGAGGGGAGGGACAGAGGCCCCTTTGCGTGTGCAGGAAAGAAGAGAGGCGTACGCAAAAAAGGAGGGGAGTGGGGCCCAGCCAAAGGAAAAGAGAAATGTAGGAAAATTAGGTTTTGATAATTTTAATTTAATTTATTTAATTAATTAATGCTTTTAAAAAATCAAATTTTATAAATGTGCTCTAAAAAATCCTAAAAATTCACACCTTACTAATTTGGGTATAAGGAATTCAATAACAAAGTTGGATTTCAATTTTAATGAGTATTTAATTTTCACATTTTCTGGAGTTTTTAAATATATTAAAATATTCATTAAAAATCCTATGATTTCTAAATGCTTCCAAAAGATCACCCCTAGCTAATTTGGGAGTGATGAGCCTAATGGTGAAGTCAGATTTTTGATTTAATGTCAAAATAATTAGGTCAATTTTTAAGGTTCTTGAAATTCCCAAAATTAGAGTTTAATCTATTTGACCCCTGATTTGATCCAAAACTTCAGGATAAGGTTCTAATGATTATTTGGGAGCATTGGAATCAAAGTTAAAGTTTGATTTAGTTCTAATTGACTGAGGTAACAACCTGTGTTGTTACAAGTTTCCTCCACTGACCTCCAGTAAATCTTTAACACACTAAGATAAAGTAAAAAATAAGAGAAGATGAAAAATATATATTCTTTTCATTTCTTATTCTTTTTTATTAAAAATAATAATGTTATTATTATTATTATTACTATTATTATTATTATATTCATTTATGCAAATTTTTATTTCTATTATTTTATTTATTTCTATAGATATATATGTATATATATATATATATTTAATTTTAATAACTTTTATTTCAATTATTTTCTTTATATATATATATATATATATATATATATATATCTACAAATTTTATTTTAGTCATTTCAATTTAATTATTTTTCTATCATTTAACAAATATATATATATATATTAATACTTATATTATAATAATAATAATTATTATTTTTAATATATATAAATAAATAAATAATATAATATTAATATTGATATTTTTACTAAAATAAAATGAAGGATATCTTTTTTTTTTCATTTAATTATTTCATTTGCAACTTTTGCATCGCTATTAAGCTTTGACCCACTTTGATATATTTATATGAGATTTTGTGTTTATAATATGAAATAAATTATCAGAAATTAGTACATGAATTCATTCAAATTGATCTCAGATCTATACAGACAATACGTTAGGCTAGGACATGTTTATATCTGGAAAAATAAGGAGACTGCACATAGCCTTTAAGGGAGAATGTGTAGTTAGTTAGGAACCCACATCTCAAGAAGTTAGACAGACGTATCTAACTCCTCGATTATTCTGTAACTTTGCCTTATATAATAAATATTATATATTATTATATTTTCTTTCAAAATGAGCACATATCTTATATATATATATATATTACATTTTTAATCGTGACAATTTTGTAAATATATCCTACTTAAATATTGCATATTATTTTATTTGTATATGCTTCTTCTGCAGAATCATGCCGCTTAATATTATGTATAAATTTTGATATCCTACAAACCTTACTTAGACCTTTGTATCTAATTAAATATTTTATTTTCTTTTCTTTTTTTAGATTCACCCTAGAATATATATATATATATATATATATATATATAATAGATCAGGAGAAATCTCTAGATCAAGTCTTTAAGGAGTTGTTGATGTAGGATGGAGCAACTTAATGCACATTTAGATGCCTATTTTTCTTAAATTTTTAATTTTTGCTTAGTGTGTAATAGATTCTGTAATATAATTATTATATATATTATAAATATATTTTCTTTATTATTTTGATATTTATAAATGTTGCAATGAATGTGTAAGTGTGTATTTTATAATCTCTAAATACGTTATTATATTAAGTTTTGATATGATTCTGAGAAGTGATCACCTAACGCTCGAATAGCTATGCTAACCCAGCGGCGGGCCATCACAGTGAGAATTAGAAGTGAAAACTTGATTTTAAGAGCTAGAAATGATTCTATTATTAAGTGTGAGATGAAGACTTATTATTTAAATTTCATATCATTTTATATTTATTTAAGTTAAGATAATTTGTATAACTTTAATTTAAGTTTCTCACTCTATGATGCATGGATATTATTTTATTTAATAATTTTTGTGATGAATGTTTATTCTCAAATTATTACTTGAATCTCCCAACCCTGGCCTTTGGGTCATTATAGGAAGATACAGTGGTTTGAATTGCTATTTCTATTGTGGGTAATCATGGATCCATCTATAAGATACAACACGTGATTTCAAAGGCAAACAGAAGATAATTATTTCATTCAAATTTAGTTTGAGTACAAAATTTAGATGGTTAATCAATAGATAACAATCGGATCACTAATTTTGATGAATTAGAATAGAAAGTTAAAATACAAATCATTAGGCAAATTTGGCTAGGAAAGAAAAATGAAAATCTGAAAAAGAAACTGGGCATTTGTACACCATCATCCAAATTTTGTGGGCAATCTTCTAATTGACATATGTACACCATTGCTCCGCTCTTACCTGAAAGAGCTGATATATGATACTTGATCGAAGATGATTTGGACATCCTATTACCTGGAAGTCGATCATAACAAGTCAATACCACTATGAAATAACCCACAATTTTTACCTAGCTTAATTAGCATAATTAGTCAAGAAACATCAGCACTAGTCTCTAAATAACATAGGAACAAACCCCAAAATTTTGGGTCAATTTGGAAGTCAATAGAATAAATTAAATATTTTATTATATTTAAATAATTAGAAAATTAAGAAAATCATTTTTGCCTCTAATCAAAAATTTAATTACATTTTTGAATTCTTCACACTCAATTTAACTAAGGGTGAAATTTTTGGAATTTTAAGAGCTCATTTGATGAAGATATATTGATTAATACAAATTATATTAATTGATATTAGTTAAAATTAATTAATTAAAATTATTTTAATTAATTCCAATAGTTAACCATCATTATTATTTGGAGTGTGCAATCCGCTGCAAGCTGTGAAGCATAGAACAGTCATTCCATGCCATCATAGTTATCCCACCATTTCGCCAGATGAATTAAATGATGAGGAATAATCCCACGATCTGATTTGATCTTAGTCGCTCGATCTAGACCTAGATCCATCATCTGAGATTGAGCTCATGGTTATTAGCCACGTCAGATGAAATATGGGCTGTCTGATCTGATCTAAGAGACGTGATCAACAAGAGCAATGTGCTCCTGCCATCTTCCTCAGCCGCGAGCGGGCGATCGTGGTGTAGTCCCCGTACACACGGCTGCTCCTTTTTCCACAATTTATATTCCCCTTAATCCTGGTCGAGAATCACATTCCCACCTTTCACCTAATTTATTCACTCGGAGGGCTTTGCACTCACTCCTAATTTCCTTCATTTGCCTCTTTAGCACCAGACAACGTAGCGGCTAGGGCTGCTGGCCACTGCCTCCAAACAACGTCTAAGAACTTCTTGCCATCAGCATGAGCGCAAGGTTCGAGCCAGGACGAGCTAGCACTTAGGGAGCAGTGAATTTCGCTCGGCTACAAACTCAACAAGCATACACCTAAGGTGCCTCCATTTTTCTGATCTAAGTCCTTATTCTCTTCGTTTGTCAGTGTGAATGATATTTACTTTTATGTCGTAGTTATTATTATTGTCGAGCTAAATTGAAACTCCATAGGCCCGACCTATACAGTGACGTATAGTGCTCGGGGTCGACCCAGCCCCCGACAAACCAAACCCTTTACCGTGGGATTAAGGGTTTCAAATATATTAAAATAACCCAAGGTTGTTACACCGTCTAATCAAAATCAGTCATAACATAAACCTATCATTAATAGGCACTAAACCTCTTTAGGTCCAAACCTTGAAAATTTGAGATCCAAATAATCAAGAAGTATTTTTGCGATTATTTTATGTAATTTAGATACTAAAAAATTTTGGTAAATTATTTTGACCTTAAACCCCAAATCTGAGGGTTTATTTAAGTTCCTCGCATCAAAATATGTTAAGGGTGCAAGTTTCATAATTTTGAACTTGTATTGGTTGAAATATTCACAAAATACAATATGTATTTTCATTTTAATTGAAACTATAGGAATTTAATTAAATTCAAAATTTTAAATATTAAAAATATTTAAAATTGAAACCGCAGAAATCCCATGAAACGGGCCAAACATGGAACACCCGATCCAGCTGATCACGGTCGTTGCGTGTTTCTAAGATCTGATCAGACGACGTTGGTCTCCTTGCACCATCAAAACTCCTTGGATTTAAACTCGGGTCATTAGATCGTGTCGCGGATCTAACAATTCTAGTTTATTTCCATAGTGGGCGTTACGATCCGTGCGATATGGGCCATTGTGGATAGAGCTCCCACTCCCGCTCATGTTCATCATTGTTCCGAAGCACTCACGCCCAACATGTGGAATCCTCATGCAACTGATGTGTCAGGGCTGCTCCCCATGACCCCTCCACGTCACCAGACTTGTGGGATAATCTTCTTCGGGCCATAATTGGTCCGATTCCGCCGCAAAATGGGTAATGGAGGATGACGCTCGGGCCTCAACTTGAGGGCACCTCTAGTTGGTTAAATCGCCTCACTCTACTTATTTAAATGCCTCCAATTCTTCAAAACTCTCTTTGACCCCTTTGGAGCTCTGAGAACTCATTAATTTTTCCTAAGTCTCTCCTTACCCTCTGCATTTCCCTCCTCGAGTTGGACGCATATTGACTAGTTTGGGAGTCGCTTCCTGACGAATTAGTGAGTGCAACTCGATGTTTAAGTACATGGAAGCAATCCATGAACCTAAGGAAGAAATCCCAAAGGTGCTTGAACTTCAGCTACCACGCTAGGCCCGACATTTGCCCTATGAACCCCCAATGCTTGGTACCCACTTTGAACCCTCTTGGTTCATTGCCTATTGCCTGTAATAGCTCAAATTGAGCTATATGAATGCATGAAATCAATAGTGCTTGAGATGGGGATTGATTTCAAATCAATCCCGAGCTCAACCGTTAACATAGGATAGTGAAAAAACCCCTGGAGGGTGTCCGTGACGGCGAGCTCAGTTTCTCTAATTATCATCCCGGGCAACCCCCGTTCGACCCCATGATGGATTTGATTGGCATTCTTGGTGGCATAACATTAATTGTTAACTCAAGTTGGGCTCAAAGTAGCCTAGCTGAATCTCGATAGAATCAAGATCCATAGTGTCGCATAGTGGAGCCCAAATTGAGTAAGCTCTCAACGATTTGGGCGGCCCCAACATCATGGATAGGTGCGTTCTAATTGCCTTGGGATGGTGATGGTGTAGACACAAGATGTAGCACCCTGCCCCATCACCGTGCGTAATGAATTAGTCATAATTAAGTTCAGTGGCGGAACGATACGCCACTCGGGGAGGAATAGCCCATCTCCCTGAATAGCTGAAAGCTAAGCCTGTCTGAAGGACTAATGACTGAACCTCAATGATGGTTGAGAGCTAATACTTAAGATAATAGTAGTATACTTATCCTAAGTATTAAGTAAATACATATATTGGATTTAGAATGCAATAGGATTCCAATATGTGTATAATATATCAGTATTTCTAGTATATTGATCACATCACAATACTAAGTATAAGTAGTATATAACAGAGTGTGGAAGCTTACAGTAAACATCCAGAAATATTCATCACAGAAGTTGTATGAAAATATTCATCTCAGAAAAGAAAAGAAAATATATCCAAAATTATTGTAAACAATTACTGAATTATAGACACAAAGCTAAGTACTGAACTGAAATAAACTAAGCAGAAAGGTAGTAAAATTGGAGAAGAGTCTACTAGTGCTCCACGGGCTCCTCCTGAATCTCTTGGGTGTCCTCCTGGCCTGGCTCAATATACTGCTCAAGATCTAGCAAATTGCTAGATCCCAAAAGTACCCCGTATTAGATAATAAGTATAATACATCGAAACTAGTCTAAACAGTTCTAGTTATTCATTTAATATTTATATAATATAAGTAAATATATAGAAAAACTGTAAAGGTAATTGAAAATATAAAACTAAATAAAACTGTACGAAACTGAAGTAAAGTAATGTAAAATTGAACTATAAATTGAATATTAAAAGTAAACCAAAAATAGTAATGGATATGAAATTGAGTAATGATCTGTAAAACAATGTTGTATGCCACTAAAACTGTACATCTGAATATTTCACAATAATGTATGCCACTAGTATGCAACCGAAATATCACTGAACTGCTATGATTCGTACGGTCTAATGTCTACATATATCCAGTTGGGAACTGTGATGCCGATGCATCCTAAAATTCCCCAGTCAATATATATAATATTTCGTAACCCATAAATCATCACTGATACTCATATATCATCACTAATACTCGACATCATGCTTATGCTCATGCTCATGCTTCTATTTACATGAAACAAATCCAAAAAAATGCTTAGAAATCTGATAATAAATTCAAGGTCTTCATCGTGTAGAACCTTACTAAAAGGGTTCTGACTCCTACATTCTAGTTCGATGCTTAGTTAAAGTTGAGAGTTTACTTAAAAATTATTAGATGGGATGATTGTATACACATATTTAGCACATTTGCAAGAAAGGTGGTTTTTAACACTTAATTTGATTAAGCCACCCTAATGAAGCGATCTTCGATAGGAGGCATCACCTGATGGTGATTTGTATCTCAAGCTGTCATTAAGATGCCCAACTCACAATCACACTTAGTGTCCTAAAAAAGGTGACTCAAATTATTTAGTTTGTTTAAGCCACACCTATTGAAGCGATCTTCGCTTGGAGGCATTACCCGATGGCGATTTGTACTTTAATCTAAACTAAGGATTGAGTCACTATTTATAACACTCTTAGTCTTGGAAGATTTACTTTAACAGGACTGTATTCATCTAATCCCTCAGGATAGTACCTAGACAGAAGTCCACATTGGAGTGAAATAACTAATCTTGAATACTACCAATCTAGTACTATAGGTATACCATACTGTACCAACCAATAATCTGGGTTCAGATAACTCTATTTAATATATAAGGATTTATCAAAGCTATTAATCCTCACTCTAAATGGGTGAGTCCTACACAAGGCTCCAAGGGTATGATCAAAAGATCACTCAATGTATGTAGCTACCACAAGGAATAAGTCCCATTTTAAGTACTTTAGGTGATTCCTACCACAAGGTGTCAAGATCAACCTCTAAGGTGATGAATGATCATCTAAGATTCCTACCTCTATAAGTTATAAGAGTTCTTCCTATTTTAATGTATCAATAATTAAGGTCTTTAAATATTTTAAGAATGATCCTAATACAAGACCCTTAAGATCTCACTTTTCTATTTCTTAAGGTTTACTTGTTAGACTTAGGTTAAAGTGATCAAATCAGATGATTAAAATTCATCTAATCCTTTCCTATTCTACAATCATGGGATGAAATCAAAGATCTTAATAGAGTTAGATCATTTCATAAATCGATATAATTTTGTTATCCATCTTGTGCTAATAATCTTATATAAGAGAAAATTAAAGATCTAAAGTTTAGATTCAAATGATTCAATCATACATACTTAATATTAATCTTAGCACTTCGAATTCAATAATTTAAGATCAATATCAAATCATATGCATTATTGAAATAATGTCAATTAAATTATCTTACAATCAAATTAATTGATTAAGTGATTAAAGTTTAGATCTTAATTAAAATAGATTAGGGTTTAACCCCTAACCTTTCTACCATTAAGAACAAGGGTTAATTTAAAGGTCAATGACAAATCAATGTATTATTAGTATATTATTGATGTCAAATATTAGATTTAGATTAAGTATTATTTACTTAATCAAGTTATCAATATCCTAATATTCAATGATAGTTTAATATCAATTTAAGCACATGTAAGTGTCCAAATAATGTTAAAGTTTTCTAACATTTTTCATAATATCATGAAAGCATATAAATATAAAAATACAATAGGGCTGAAAGGTAATTAATGATAATCAAATTCTAAATCAAACCAAAGGGATTTGCACTTAATCAAAAATCTAAAAAGACTTAGGTTTTATGCCATTTGGTTATTAAGATATATCTATTCAATGAAAACACTTAAGATTCTATTACTTAGTATTTGGTACAAAATACCTTTAATGTACATAGTATGTTTTGAGCACTTATTAAAAATGGCAAGGTTTTAACTTAATTTCCATATAGAATTTTATGCAATATTTAATTTTAACTAAAATAGGTTCACGTTTGATATAACTCAGTCCCACAAGGGTCCTAGGGACTTTAAAATGCAAAATAGTGAAGTTTTGACCATTTCTGCCAATTATGAGCAGTTTTCAGACATTTTTGGGCATTTTTGCAATTTTGGGAGCTATAACTGTGGCAACTGGGGATCGAAGTTCGAGAGTCTTTAAAGAACAATTCATCTCAAATGAAAATATATACATCTTTATGATTCAAAAAGGACATAATAAAATAAAATAATAATTCACAGTCCTTTTATACATAGAGCCAAAACATATATGAAAAGTTACAATAGTTTAAATTTTATAAAATATGAAATAAGAAATATCTACATTCTTCTACTTCTTTTAATTCTTTTTCTTTTAATCTTGGCAGATCTTCTAAACTTTTTAATTATCAAAACTAAAAAATTCAGTTTACCAGTCAGGTAGGAGTACGCAAATTATTTTTATAAGAATAAATCTAGCATCCTATAATAGGTATGAATCACATATGAAACTAACTGAAAATTTGCATGTAAATAAAGTAATTGCTAAATTCAATTTTTGCCCTGTAAAATAGCTGTGAAAATCAACATATATGAAATAAATTTTATCAAAAGCATTTGTAACAATAAGTCGAGTCCGGAGACCCCTGAGCCCAAATGGGTAAACCCATAGGCATAATCTGTAGGAAGCTTATCTCGCCACCCGTCGGTAGCTTACTCAAATTAGGAACTGATGGTGTGTCTTTCCTCTGGATTTGCCTACTTCCTACAAGAGGCTAAATCCCTCCATATAACTCCCAAGGGCTACCAGCAGGCCCAATCTGTACAGATTCTCAGTGTTACGTTCCACCCTCCAAAGACAAACACTACAAAATATATATATATTCTTTTTATTACATGCTTTTTAATATAATTCTTTTGCAGATTAAAATGTGGTAAGCAGTGCAAATAATACTCAAATGGAAAATGGCTCAAATAAGAATACTGAAATAAGACTTATAAGTAAATTTGCGTACCTGACTGTTTTGACTCAAAATCAATCAATTTTAATTTCTTTGATCTGCCAAAATAACGAAATTTATCAATTTAATGTTTTTATCATGATTTGAAATATTATGCTTATTTTGATTTATTTGAATTATTTTTATTAAGTTATTTATGCCTTATAAGGTTAAATTGGGAATTTGACCTTATAAGGGCATTTTAGTAATTTTACCCTTAATAAAATATAAATTTTTATGCTAATTTATTGTAGATTATGATTTAAGGTTTTCATAGAACTTGAAATTATTCAATTCTGATATGAATTGGCTAAGTTATAGCTAATCTAATTTCTAGGGTTAATAATAAGGGTTAAATATGATTAGTGAGTGATTAGTGAATTTAGTCGCACAATTATTAATCTAATTATACATTTAGGTTCAAATTTACTTTATGAGTCATCTAAAACTGGAATCATTTAATTTGAATTATTATATTTGCTAATATTCACTAATCAAATTTTAGAGTGATTAAGGTTGATTAGGAGATCTAACCGTTGAATCCTAAATATTTTTATAGTTTACTGAAATTTAAGATTTTTTGATCAAAATGGAGATTTGGATCACTTAATTTGGAGCTAAATTGACTAACTTATGGCCATTTGAAGTTTCTAAGGTTAAAGGCTTAATTAGGGTTAGTTCCTAAAAGTGATTAGTCTTTTTTTTTTTTATCCGAACAAAAAAATTAATACTTCTAAATTATTCTTTAGGCTTTTATGAGTATTTTAAGACTTATATTTAGTATATTTGGGGTAGTGTGTGTAAAGTTATGAAAATTTGTAATAATTTGAATTTATTAAATTATCCTAAAATATTACAATGTTAAATATTAATCTTACTGAAATTTGGATGGCATTTAAATATTTCTTAATTTTAGCTGATTAATTTAATATATTTGTTTATAGAATTTGGATAATTATTTTAGGAATTATTTAAAGTTAAAGTATTTATTTGATTTATAGTTTAATATTTATTAATTATGTTTTATTATATATGTTATTTATTAATTACTATTAATTATTTATTTTACTTTATCTATTTTTTTTAATTAATCTATTATTCATTAAATAATTTTATATTTTTTGTAACTTATAATTTATTTTAATATGTATAGTTTTAAGTTTATTAATTATATAAAATTTTAGATATATTTATATATATTATTAATATTAATATTTCTTATTTTCTGATCTATAAACATATTTATGTTATTGTTTGTATATTAATTGATTTGATATATATATATATATATTATCAGTTAAATATATATCTATTAACAATTTATTGATTTATATATATATATTTATAATATTCTGCTGCAGGTGGGGGCCACAGAGGACACGTGGCAACGATCTGTGCCAGCTCATGTTTTCACGCGACACGTATCCCTCATTTGTGTGATGAGGAGACCGGTGCTGTGTTGTGGGCCCCACATCTTTAACAGCTGCTGACGCAACGTGCACTTGCAAATGAAATCGTGACACGTGGCCAAGCGGTCTGAACCATGTGTTAACCGGTCGAACCGGCATTGCATTTGGTTCAGACGATCCGGAATGCGTCGAGAGGACGCTTCGTCTTCTCACGCGATTTTTGCGCGAAATTAGGGTTAGGCAAATCTAGCTTCGATCGGGCTCCTCAGGCTCGATCGAAGGTTTGGGGAGTTCGATAGATGCAATAAATGATAAAACAATAAGCATAATATGATAAATGAGTTGCATGTGCTTCGATTTGATCGAAAAGAAAATTTTTTTTTTGAAGTTTAGATCGGTACCTTAGGGTTCTTAGGATCTCTCAAAACGCACAATTTTAGAACATATAATACTCAACGGATTATTTTGGAAGCAAGAATAATATGATATGAATCGAAGAAGAGGATTTAAGGACCGAATAAGCGTTGATAAGCCAGGTGGAAGCCTTCTTGCGACCGCGTGTCGCGTCTGAGGGATGCGTGCCCTAACGTGGAGAGGATGAACCTCTGCCGTCTGATCGAGCGATCAGACGGCGCAGGTAATCCGTCCAAATGAACGACAATCTTCAAAACAGGGTGACGGCGTTACAGCTTAAGTGCGACGATGCCATTAAATAAAATTTAATAATTCATTATTTAATTTAATTTAATCAATTTAATTAATTAAACTTAACTTAATAAATATTTTTAAAAAATTTTAAAAATATATTTCCTAGCTAATTGAGGTCTTCTGAACACAACGGTGCACTCGGATTTTTGATCCGACGAGTATTTAATTACTCGAATTTTCAGGTATTTAAATAATATTAAAATATTCGTCAAAAAATTTATGTTTTCCAAATGCGTTCAAAACTTCACTCCTAGCTAATTTGGGGGTGGTGAACGCAATGGTGAAATCAGATTTTCAATATGAGGTCAAAATTTATTTAAATATTAATAAACAATTGGAAATGAAATTTCTGTATTTTACAATAGTGCACTGTGGCGCTTTTAGCACTGTAGTGGGTTGTAACAACCCAAGTTGTTACTTAGGTCAATTAGGACTAATTAATATTATGTCAATTGTAACTAATTTTAGTCTTAATTATGATTCTATTATCTTAATCAAGTTATTTAAAACTCACCTCTAAGATCTGGATCAAATCAAGGATCAAATACAGCAAATCCTAATTTCTGGAAAATCTTAAAAACCCTAGAAATTAACTTTTTATTTTGATCTCAAATCAAAAATCTGACTTCTCCATTACGTTCACCACCCCCAAAATAGATAGGGGTGATGTTTTGGATACATTTGAAAGTCGTTAGATTTTTGTCGAATATTTTAATAATATTGAAATACCCCAAAAATTGAGATAATTAAATACTCGTCAAATTAAAAATCTGATCATGCCGTTGCGTTCCTAACCCTTCAATTAGCTAGGAGTGATTTATTGGGAATTTTTGGAAAGTTCTTAATAATTTAATTCCAATTAATTAAATGTATGAATTTTTTTTATTATTTAAATAATAATATTATTTAAAATCATTAACGGCGTTGTTTCTTTAAATCCCTAACACCGTTCCCATTTTCTATGCCTGCCGTTAATCAAGACGGACCATCCGATCGTCTCTGTCGAACGCGTGCGATGGGCGAGCGTGTGTCCTTCGCACTGTGCAAGCGGCATCAGGCTCGCCAAATGGACGTTCCCCGTTCATTTCACCGCTTTTCCTTCCCCATTTAGGCTCGAATCGATTAATGATATCGATTTGGCTTGTTCTCGTGATCGCTGGAAGCATTCTCAGCTGGAACTCGCACCCTCATACTCGACCTTTAGGTTCCCGAACTCATCCGATCCTAGTTTGATTTCAAAGTTTGTTGCTTCTATATGTAATCCAATTGTTAATAAACAATCTATATGGTTCAATTAAGTTGAGAATCCTTCGATCAAATGGAATTATCGATCGAAGGTTCGCCTCTCGTAACCCTAAGCTTCTCTGTGGCGGCCCTGCCCCGCCGTGGTCCTGTTAACCCTTAAGTTAATATGATTGCGGTGGAGGGGTCACCAAATGACAAGGTCCCCACTTAAGATTGGATTAGACACACATTTTAATCCAATTTAAATAAGAACTTTGCCATTTATCCAAAAATACTATCACTAAATGATCATACAAGAACTCAGAGTGCGGAAGCAATAAAAGTATAACATCCATCCATACAGTATAAATACAACAATACAGAATAAATAAAGAGCTGAAAAGAAAAGTTAAACCTGTATTATTACAATAAATTAAAATAGATTGAAAGACTGAAAAGAACACTCAATCTTACAAGCAGAAAGAAAACTAGAACTAAAGATCTTCAGGAACGGGCTCCTCCTCCAATGGCAAGCTTTCCACTGGATCAACTGCTCCAATAAACTCAGAACCTACCATTATCAATTTCATAATGGTAGGGCCCCAGTCAACAAAAGAAAAACTTGTTAGACTATTGTCTAAGCATATTTTAGGGTAAACAATTTTATTAAATTACTTGAATATCACCATAAACCAGAACTGAGCAAAATAGGTGCAGAAAGCGTACAAAAGAACAGTATTAAGTTATAAATAAACAGTTTATAACTAAGCAAATATGAAGTAAATATATACCTCCTTCAAGTAACTGTAACAAGACAAGTAAGTAAAAGACTAAACAAAACTGTAAGTAAATACAACCTAAACATGCTTATGATCAAACAGATTATGCTAGGTAACATACAGAAATTGAACAGTATAAAACTGAAAACAACTAACAGCCTATGTGAGCATATGAAAATAGTAAGTAAAACTAGCATCCTATATATAACACGTGCAGAAAAGCTGTAAGTAAAACATGCTACAATGCAGAATATGCAAGTAAAACAGTAACTGAAAATGGAAACTGCAGTGACCATCTAAGTCACTCAAACTGAAAACATACTCAGCAAATCTTAGCCTGATGAGCTAAGAAACTCTGAACTGAACATCACTGAAAGCTCTTAGCTTGATGAGCTAAGACAGAACTAAATGTAAGTGTACTTGAATTAGTATAACCATATCAGAATCCTGACTCTATAGTCAGTATGGCAAGAGTCTATCCATCCTATCACTCGAACTAGGCATGGCCATAGACTGTCGGACATTAAACCCTCGAAAGGTTGTTGACCCGAACGGGTTGATCGAAGAGGCATACAAATCAAGCTACACCTTACAAACCACTTGTGAAACAAAAACATAATGCTGCTTATGAATATTCCAAATTATCATAAGATATTTATCAAATATCTTAATTACATAATATATGTTCAAGGTATAACGCTCAAAATCAAGGAATACGAAGCATCAAAATCAAAGTGAGCAAGATGCTCTATCTAAAACACAAGTGATATTCGTTGTTATCTACTTTATTCGTTCTATCTACTCTAAGTTACATAAGTTTCAGAATCATCAATTCTTACATATTCTGTAACTTAGAATCACGAATCCTACTAGTTGAAGATAATTAGGACTGGCCACATCCTAATTATAACTTAATCAAAAGTTGACTATTTGGTTAAAGTGAATAAATCATCGACCTAGTTTTGTAATTTAATTTACCCAAAACCTCATCTTAATTAGCCAAACAAAGATGAAAAGATTAAGAGTTAGACTCCAGATGATGGGGTCTAATCACTTAATCTAAAGGTATAACTAAGGGTCTAAAGTTTAGAACCCAAAACTCACGGATTAGGTTAAGGCGAATCCTAATGATAAATCAAATTCATTAGGATAGATTTCTATTCTTAATTCTAAAGTTTAAATATCAAATAATCATTTAATAAACTAAGAAAATCTATAAACTAGTAAACTTAATGTTTCACCTATTGAGTAACCCAATTTACTCAATAGATGAATTCTAACTTAAGATCTATTCTTAATCTTAGGAATTTAAAGCTCTTAATTACTAAGAGTATTTCTCAAGACACACATCCTAACTAATGTTATAAGAACCTAAGGGAAAGTCTAAGAATGATTAAAGAATGAGAAATCACTCACTTAAGACTTAGGAATTTTACTTAAGGAGCAAATTTTGAGATTTTAATCAAAATTTAATTTAAACTTGGATTTGATTAATTTCAGTTCTAAATCATTCTATTTACTAATTTTAGTGATTAGAAACTGAATTTAGGGCTTTCAAAGGCTAAACCCTAAATTTGGGCAAAATGATAATTTTGCCCCTACTTAAGGGTTCAAAAGATCAAATTTTGATCTAGGGCTTAAATTCTAAAATTTTCTTTTGGAAAGTATTTCTTACTGTCTAATGTAAGATTAGACATCAACTAAATTAATTTTGGGTGATTATTAAGCCATATGAGATTAAGTTAGTGAATTTGACTCATAAGGCCAAATTAGGAATTTGGCTATATAAAAGTTAAATTTTCTTTCAAATTATTATTCTTTACTACCTAAGCTTTCTATAGAATCTAAATTTGCTAAATTCTGATAAGTATTGGCCAAGTTATGGCCAATACAAGATTTAGGGTTATAAGGGTTTAATTAAGGGATCCTTAATTAAGGGTCAAAATCCAAACTTTGTCAATTAGAGTCCAAATTGAGTAAAATCAGTGGCTATGGTTTATAATTATTCCACTGATCACCATGACATGTGGTAGGTTCAATTTGGACCTAATTTGGCTAAGTTATGACCTAATTAAGGTTTAGAGTGATTAGTGAGTGATTAATAAAATTAATCACTCAATTACTAATCTAACCTTACAGATAGATTCTAAATATTTCTATGAGTTCTCTGAAACTTAAATCACTCAATTTGAATTACTAAATTTGCTAATATTCACTAATCAAGATTTAGAGTAATTAGGGGTGATTAGCAAATCTAACCATTAGATCTAAAATATTTTTACAGATTACTATTAATTAGGATCTTCTGATCTAAATTAATATTTGGATCATTAAATTTGGAGCTCAATTGACTAAGTTATGGTCAATTGAAGTTCTAGGTTTAATTAGTGTAATTAAGGTTAGGTCCTAAATATCATTAGGCAAATACTAATCCAAACAGCAAAGTGAATACTACCAAATAAATCTTTAGGATTTTCTGATCACTTTAAGACCCATATTGGGTATGTTTGGATTACTGGTTTACAAGTTATGATTAATTGAAGTTTTGTAACATTTAGGGTTAATTTTAGGGACCCTAAATGTCACTATGTTAAATCTGGCTCTAAATAAAATTTTGATAATTCCATAAAATTTCTTATTTTCTGCTGATCAAAATGGTATATTTATTTGCTATATTTGGACTTATATTTTTCAACTTATGATTATTTAAAGTTTAGGTATTTTTAATTTAACCAATTTCATTTAATAGATAAAGTTATGTATTAAATTATTATATATAATAATTTATTCTATTTTTGGCAGACGGCAGCCCCACATATGACACACGTCCAACCGTAATTGGTTGGCACTGGCGAGTGGGGCCCACCGCTGATTTAGAGGACCGGTTCAGGTCTTCGACTGTTGGCAGACATCGAAACGGTCCAGCGGTTCGACGGGGCCAAGCGTCTTCTTCGACAGATTGCAGGAGTTTAGGCGTCTAGGGCAGAGCTTCAGCCGACGATTCCAGCTTCCATCGGTAATGTTCGTATGCCATTTGGACAATACAACTCTAACCTTTCGATGGAACTTATAAACCCTAAGATGGACGGCCGTTAAAAGGAGATAATAGCATGCCCTAGAATCGTGGAAGAAATTTCTGAAAGGCCGATATTTTCGAATATAATTCGATCCCTTAATTGACGATCGACTCAATTCTAACTATCTTCAATTACTTAATGTATGCTCTTATTGTTGCGTAGTATAGACTATCAAATCGAATTTGAGATATATGAATTTGAATTTGAATGCCTGATTATGCACAAAGTTTGAAACATCTGATTGCTTGAATTAAAAATGCGAAGCTTGATTTTAATATCGAATGCTATTTATGCATTACATGTTGCTTAACATACCATTGCAGATTCGGGTTTAGAGTGCTATAAATAAAATAAAGGTACAAGGAGAGTACCTCATTTGATCCAGAAATTGAACATCTAAATGAATTTGAGTGCAAACAACTATGATGCCCAAACATTTACAATCATTAAAGAAATTAGAGAGGAGATTGCCAAAGTCTAAAATCGGAGAAGATGAGTACAGGTCAGTACCTGATGGACGGCAAATGAAAAATTATGTTCACGGTGAGAAGCTTCAACTCCCTGCGACGCTCTAGCTAATCGAAAATCGGGCAGAGAGGGGTAGAATCTGGAATTTAATGGAGGTAGACCGCATTGTTTTAGGCGGCAGGCGCGACAACTAGCTACCGACGGTGCCGCGTGTCGCTCGTCTTGCCGCGTGCAGGATCCTGGGGACGAAGCACTTCCACCGTCTGATCGAAGAGATCAGACGGTTCAGACTTAATCGCTCGGTCAAACGGCAATAGTGAATGGCGTTAAAGGATTTAGACAAAAATATTAAGATATTGACGGTGCCCGCTATAATCATAAATATTATTATTATTTTAAATAATTTACATTAACTTTGTTAATCAATAATAAATATCTAAATGCACCCCAAAAATTCTCAATAAATCACCCTTAGCTAATTGAAGGGTGAGGAACACAACGGCGCACTCGGATTTTCATTTCGATGAGTATTTAATTATTTTAATTTTCAGATATTTAAATATTATTAAAATATTCAACGAAAATCCAACGACTTCCAAATGCCTCCAAAATTTCACCCCTAGCTAATTTGGGTGTTCTGAATGCAATGGTGAAGTCAGATTTTCAATTTGAAGTCTAGATAAAAAGTCAATTTTCTAGGGTTTGGGATTTTTTAGAATTTCTGATTTTGACTCAGTTGACTTTTGGTTTGACTTAGGTTTCAGAGATGAGTTCTAAATTACTTAATTAGTGGCTTAGAACCTTAATTAAGACTTAGATTAGTCTTAATTGAGCCAAGTAACAACCTGGGTTGTTACATTCTCCCTCACTGCGTACCGGAAGACGAAGAGATGGCCCAGCTCCTCCTGAACCGGATCCTGCCACGACCGGTTCAATTCGCCCGTGAACTGGTCATGTCGACGCATGCGTAGGATGTGTGTTGGTCTTGCATGCCCTTGTGGCGGCCCTACCCCGCCGTGGTCCTATTAACCCTTAAGTTAACATGATTACAGTGGAGGGGTCACCAAATGACAATGTCCCCACTTAGAATTGAATTAGACACGTGTTCTAATCCAACTTAAATAAGAACTTTGCCATTCCATCCATAAGAACTATCACTAAATGACTATACATGAACTCAGAGTGTGGAAGCAATAAAAGTATAACATCCATCCATACAGTAGAAATACAATAATACAAAATAAGTAAAGAGCTGAAAAGAAAAGTTAAACCAGTATTATTACAACATTTAATAAGTTTAAGAAAAACTGAAAAAGGAAACTCTCGATCTCACAAGCAAAAGAAACTAAAGCTACAGATCTTCAGGAACGGGCTCCTCTTCTAATGGTAAGCTCTCCACTGGATCTGCTGCTCCAACAATTTCAGAACCTACCATTATCAGTTTCATAATGGTAGGGCCCCAGCCAATAAAAGAAAAACTGGTTAGATAATATGTCTAAGTACACTTTAGGGCAAACAATTTTATTAAGTTACTTGAATATCACCATAAACCAGTACTGAAGCAAAAAGGTGCAGAAAAGCGTACAAAAGAACAGTAATAAGTTATAAACAAACAGTTTATAACTAAGCAAATAGGAAGTAATACATACCTCCTCCAAGCAACTACAACAAAGACAGGTGAGCAAAAGACTAAACAAAACTGTAAGAAAAGTACAACCTAAACATGCTTATGATTAAATAGAACATGCTAAGTGACATACAAAATTTAAACAGTGAAAAACTGAAAACACTAACATCCTATGTGAGCATATGAAAACAGTAAGTAAAACTAGCATCCTATATATAACATGTGCAGGAAAGCTGTAAGTAAAACAGTGCTGAAATGCAGAATATGCAAGTAAAACAGTAACTGTAAACTGAAACTACAGTGACTATATAAGTCACCTGAACTGAACACGAACTCAGCAAATCTTAGCCTGATGAGCTAAGAAACTCTGAACTGAACATCACTGAAAACTCTTAGCCTGATGAGCTAAGACAGAACTGAATCTAAGTGTACTTGAATTAGTATAACCATATCAAAATCCTGACTCTATAGTCAGTAGGGCAAGAGTCTATCCATCCTATCCCACGGACTAAGCATGGCATAGACTATCGGACTAAAACCCCCAACAAGAAACCGCCCCGAACGAGTTGATCGAAGAGGTATACTGATCAAGCTACACCTTACAAACCACTTGTGAAACAAAAACACAATGCTATTTATGAATGTTCAAAATTGACATAAGATATTTATCAAATATCTTAAGTACATAATATATGTTCAAGGTATAAAACTCAAAGTTAAGGAATATGAAGCATCAAAATCAAAGTGAGCAAGAAACTCTATATAAAACACAGGTGATATCCATTATTATCTACTTTATTCGTTCTATCTACTCTAAGTTACATAAGTTTCAGAATCATCAATTCTTACACATTTTGTAACTTAGAATCATGAATCCTACTAGTTGAAGATAATTAGGACTGGCCAAGTCCTAATTATAACTTAATCAAAAGACGACTATTTGGTTAAAATGAATAAATCATCGACCTAATTTTGTAATTTAATTTACCCAAAACCTCATCTTGATTAGCCAAACAAAGATGAAAAGATTAAGAGTTAGACTCCAGATGATGGGGTCTAATCACTTAATCTAAAGGTATAACTAAGGGTCTAAAGTTTAGAACCCAAAACTCACGGATTAGGTTAAGGTGAATCCTAATGATAAATCAAATTCATTAGGATAGATTTGTATTCTTAATTCTAAAGTTTAAATATCAAATAATCATTTAATAAACTAAGAAAATCGATAAACTAGAAAACTTAAGGTTTCACCTATTGAGTAACCCAATTTACTCAATAGATGAATTCTAACTTAAGATCTATTCCTAATCTTAAGAATTAAGGCTCTTAATTACTAAGAGTATCTCTCAAGACACACATCCTAACTAATGTTATAAGACCTAAGGATGGGTCTAAGAATAATTTAAGAAGGAGAACACTCACTTAGGACTTAAGAATTTTCTTAAGGAGCAAATTTTGAGATTTTAATCAAAATCTAATTTAGACTTGAATTTGATTAATTTCAGTTCTAAATCATTATATTTATTGATTTTAGTGATTAGAAACTGAATTTAGGGCTTTTAAATGCTAAACCCTAAATTTGGGCAAAATAACCATTTTGCCTCTACTTAAGGGTTCAAAAGATCAAATTTTGATCTAGGGCTTAAATTCTGAAATTTTCTTTTGGAATGTGTTTCTTACTGTCTAATGTAAGATTAGACAGCAACTAAATTAATTTTGGGTGATTATTAAGCCATATGAGATCAAATTAGTGAATTTGACTCATAAGAACAATTTAGGAATTTGTCTATATGAAAGTTAAATTTTCTTTCAGATTATTGTTCTTTACTGTCTAAGCTTTCCATAGAATCTAAATTTGCTAAATTTTGATAAGTATTGACCAAGTTATGGCCAATACAAGATCTAGGGTTAAAAGGGTAATTAAGGAATCCTTAATTATAGGTCAAAATCCTAACTTTGTCAATTAGTGTCCAAATTAAGCAAAATCAGTGGCTATAGTTTACAAATAGTCCACTGATTAAAATGACATGTGGTAGGCTCAATTTGAATCTAATTTGACTAAGTTAAGACCTAATTAGTGCTAAGAGTAATTAGTGAGTGATTAGCAAAATTAACCACTCAAACACTAATTCAACCTTACAGATTGATTTTAAATGGTTCTATGAGTCCTCTGAAACTTAAATCACTCAATTTGGATTATTAAGTTGGCTAATATTTACTAATTAAGTTATAGGGTAATTAAGAGTGATTAGCAAATCTAACTGTTGGATCTTAAATATTCTTGTAGATTACTATAAATTAGGTTTTGCTGATCTAAATTAGTATTTGGATCAGCTAATTTGGAGCTAAGATGGCCAACTTATGGTCATTTGAAGTTCTAGGTCAAATTAGGTTAATTAGGGTTAGGTCCTAAATGTCATTAGTCAAATCCTAATCCAAACAGCAAGGTTAATACTATTAAAATGTTCCTTAGGTTTTTGTGAGTATTTTAAGACCCATATTCAATAGGTTTGGATTAAGGGTTGCAAAGTTATGATCATTTGAAATTTTGTAACATTATTTGAATTAATTAATACCCCTAAATGTCTCTACATGAAATAATAGTCTAGCCACAAAATAATTAGCATCATTAAATTCCTTATATTTTTCTGATTAAAATGATATATTTATTTGTATATTTCAGACTTGTATTTTTCAAGATATTAATGCCTAAAGTTTAAGGATTTAATTAATTTTTAATTGAATCTGATTATTCTGTGTTTAATTATCTAATCATCCTTTTCAACAAAATCTAATATTTATATAAATAATTATTTATGATTTTTTGCAGGACAAGACTTCTGGCGTACGGATGAGACCACGGTGGGCCCCGAAATCTGCGACAGCTGTTACTGTCGCCAGGTGGCTTACTGAGGTGCCGACACACAAAGCATCAGACCCCGACGCCACGCCATCAGCTCGATGCGAATGGACGGGCCGCAGACTCGGACGGGTCGCAGACTCGTTCGCGCAAGCGGACCTGAACGGGCCACGCCACTCGTCGGGCCTGCCCGAAATTTCGGGACCCTTCGCCTTCCCTATGGACTCGGCGAAACGAACGAAAGAATTTTAGGGTTACGAATTTTGACTGAAATAGATCCTTAATAGCTTGATAGAAGTTGAATCGAGCATTAAGAGTACAATAATTGTATAAACCAAATGTTTACGCAAGAATCAAATGGAGATCGGGATAGAAAGGTACCTTAGGGTTCAAAGCTTTTGAAGATTCTGCACGGGTTGAGGGTTGTATGCTTCTACACCTTCAGATCTTCCTTCTAAACCACCCCCCAAAATAAAACTTATGAACAAATGAGGTGTAAAGAGGTCTGAGAGGGCTGGTTTGAGCGGCAACAGCCACCTGGGCGACATGGAAGCGCCGCGCGTTGCTGAGGGCGACACGCGTTTGTCATGCAAAGATGACGAAATGCCGACCGTTCGATCGAATCCGATCGAACGATCGGATGAACTGATGGTGCAAAGTGGACGGCATCCCTTGAAGCTAACGGCGCGCGATAAACTTAACAGAAAGACATTAAGTTAAATTAAATATTATTTAAATATTATTTATTTTATTTATTAAAATTAAGTAATTTAATACATTTCAAAATTTACCAATAAATCACCCCTAACTAATTGAGGGGTGAGGAACGCAGCGGCGCGATCGGATTTTAGATTTGACGAGTATTTAATTATTAGATTTTTCAGGATATTTTAAATAATATTAAAATATTTGACGAAAAATCAACTACTTCCAAATGCATCCAAAACATCACCCCTAGCTAATTTGGGTGTTCTGAATGTAATGGCGAAGTCAGATTTTTAATCTGAGATCTATATAAAAAGTCATTTTTTTTTCCAGGGTTCTTGATTTGACTTTGTTGACTTCAGATTTGACCTAGGTTTCAGAGGCGAGTTCTAAATTACTTAATTAGTGACTTAAAACCTTAATTAAGACTTAGATTAGTCTTAATTGAGCAAAGTAACAACCTGGGTTATTACAGCCCCGCTGTCATTCCTGCAGTCAACCACATGTCGCACTCGTCGAGATAGCGGGTCCCACCGACGGTCATGATGTAGACCTATGGGTCCATTCGCCAACCTTCGATGAACCACGTCTGGACACGTGGGACGGTCCCGCCTTAGTCCTGTCCGTATGCCAGCATAGGGGCCAATCTGCAGAGAAATCAAAATAAAAACAAATATATATATATATATATATATATATATATATATTAATTAATTATATGTATATAATACTTATAGTATAACTAAAAATACTATAAGGACTATAAATAAATGGATGTGTATATATTTATATATTCTTATATATATATATATATATATATATATATATATATATTCATATGTAATCAGCAAATAAAAATGTTGATAATAAAGTTTATAATTTAAAATAAGTTTAATTAACTATTAACAGTACATATTATATTAATTAAATCAAATTAAACTCCAAACTTCAAACTTTCATAATTAGCAAACCAATAATCCAAATATATCAAAATTAGATATCATTGGATTCAAAAAATTATAAGGAATTTATTAACACTATTAGAATTTCAATTGGAGAGGTATGTAACATAGTGACATTTATGATCCTCTAATTAAACCCTAATTATGACAAAACTTCAAACTATCACAACTTTGTATCCACTTATCCAAATATATCTAATATGGGTCTCAAAGTGATCAAAAAACCCTATGGATTAACTTAGTAGTATTTATTTTGCTATTTGGATTAAAATTGGACTAATCACAGTTATGACCTAATCCTAAATTAGGTCAATTAATCCTAGAACCTCAATTAACCATAAGTTGGTCAATTAAACTCTAAATTGGGTGATCCATATATCCATTTTGATTAGAAAAACCTAACTAACAGTAAACTACAAAAGTATTTAGGATCCAATAATTAGATTTCTTTAATCAACCCTAATTACCTAAAACTTGATTAGTGAATATTATCATAATTAACAATCCAATTTGAGTGATTTAAATTTCAGAGAACTCATAGAGTATATTAGAATTTAGAGGTGTAGTTAGTTTAGTAATTTTGTAATTAATTTTACTAATCACTCACTAATCACCCTAAACCCTAATTAGGCCATAACTTAGCTAATTAGAGTCCAAATTGAAACTACTACCAGTCTATGTAATCAGTGGATCATTTATAAATCATAACCACTAATTATACTCAATTTGGACACCAATTAAAAAAGTTATGCTTTTTTACCATTAATTAAGAACCCTTACTTTCCATATTAACCCTAGAATTTGTATTGGCTATAACTTAGCCAATATATATCAAAATTTAATGATATTAGGTTGTATGAAAACCTTAAGACATAATCTATAGTAGACTAATAGAAAATTTAGATTTTATTAGGTTGAATTACCAATTTGCCCTTATAGGTCAAATTTCTTAATTTGACCTTATAAGGCCTAATTCTTAACCAAAATTAGTGAACTTACTGTCTAAACTAATATTAGACAGTAAGTAACCACTACACTTCATTAAATTTTAGGTTTAAGTCCTAATTCATAAAATTGAATTTTAGACTCTTAAGTAGGGGCAAAATGGTCATTTTCCCCAAATTTAGGGTTTAATGATTTTCAGTCCTGAATTCACCCTTAAATCATAATATTTAGTAATTAAAGTGATTTAGACTTTAATTTAGATAATTCTAAGTCCTAAATTAAAGAATCAAGGAAAATCCTAAGTTTGGTTTTAAGTATAATCTAAGTGAATATATAAATTCTTTTCCCTTTCTTTGAACTCCTTAGTTTATCCTATATGTCTTATAACATTAGTTAGGATGTGCATCTGAGTACTACTCTTAGTACTTAAGATCCTTAATTCATAAGATTAGGAGTAGATTTTAGGTTAGAATTCATTTAATTAGTAAATTAGGTTACTCAATAGGTGAAACTTTGATTTTATTAGTTTATAGATTTTTATAGTTTATTAAATGATTATTTTATCTTTTAATTTTAGAATTAAGATTAAAGATCTATTTTATTGAGTTTGACTTGATTCAATAGGATTTGCCTTAACATTTAATCAATGAGATAGGATTAAAACCTAGTCCTTATATTAACTTGGTGATTAAGGGTTGAACTTCATTATTAGGAGTTCAGTTCTTAATCCTTTCAATCTTGATTTAGCTAATCAAGATTGGGTATGGGGTTTATAAAACAACAATTCAGGATGATTGATTTATTTAATTGATCATGTAGATGACATTGATTTAATTATAATTAGGACTTAGCTAATCCTAATTATGTTTAACTCATAGGATTGTGATTTTAAGTTATAGATAGTATAAGAATTGATGATTCTAAATCTTATGTAACTTAGAGTAGTTAGAAAGATTAAATTAGAAAACAAGTGATATCACAAAGTTTACGTAGTGCTATTTATTACCTTGAATTTGATATGCTATGCTTTCCTTATTTTGAGCTTTATTATACATTTGGACACATCATATTAAACATAGAATATTTGATGAATATTCTATGTTAAACTTTGAATATATTTTGTATGGCATTTTCATAACTTAAAGAGAACTTTATAAAACAAACTTTACTATACTTTATGGGTTATGCCTTACTTAATCTGCCATTTGGTATAACATGACTTTTGAGATAGCTTTTGCCTATGACACTTTCCTAGTGCGTATTACTTTTGCTTAGGACACTTTCCTAGAATGTGTTACTTTTGCCTGAGACACTTTCCTGGATGATCAGATGGACGTTACCTTGTGACTAGGACATTTTCCTAGTACAACATACTTTAATCAGGGATACTTTCTTAGATGAACAGATGGACTTTACTTTTTGGCAGAATTAAGTAGGGGTATCTCCACACATTACTTTTACTTTACTTTTACTTTACAGTTACCTTACAGTTATATTACTTTTACTTACAGTCACTTTTCAGTTGTCTTTCAATTACTTTACAGTTCTGACTTACTTTTACCTTACAGTTCAATACACTTTCTGTTATATTTTTATTTTCTGCAGTTCTTTTGTATTACAAAATTTTTTGTAATTCTCTTATTCAGTCACTTTTCATTATTAAAAGAATGTTAGGATGCTCAAAATTTCTTTTTAGTTCAATATCTTTTACTTTGCATTATAAATTGGCATGCTTAATTTGATCATATTACTTAGGACTTTTCTTTGTACTTAGTAGATTTTCATTAGCACTTTACTTACCTCTTTTTGCAGCTTGAGTTGAGGTATGTGCTTACCTCACAATTTGTTTAAGTTATAATTTATTATTATAGCTTGCTTTTCTTTCTTTGTCACTTTACCGTTGTTTTTATGCTTAAGTAAATTTGTGATATCATTAAAATACTAAAAATGATTACCCTAAAATATACTTAGATATTTTGTCTAACTAGATTTTTCTTTTGTTAGTTGGAGCCCTACTATTATGAAACTGATAATGGTAGATTTCAAGCTATTTGAGGAAGTTGACCCTTCTGAGGAGCAGATCCAGAAGGAAGTTCAGGTTACTGAGGATCCATAGACTACTTGCTAGTTTCTTTATATTTTTGCATCATGAGGATGAGAGACACTTTATATTTCAGTCTTTAAACTTTAAATGTTTGTAATAATACAGGTTAAATTATACTTTTCTTTTCCTGCATTTTATATTCTGAGTTAGATGTTTTACTTTTCATTATGGATAAATGGATGTTACTATAGTTGTTTCTTTTTCTTCTGCACTCTAATTTCATAAGTATACTTATTAAGTGATTATTTTTCTTTGCTCTATTAAAAAGGGCATAACCTTCCCTTAAGATTGGATTGGAGTCTTAAACTTCCAACCTAATGTTAAGTAAGGGATGTGCTTAGTGACAACCACTCCTTAATATGGATGATTTGGAGGCAGCCGCCACACGTGTTGTGGCACTTTTAATGCTGTGACCTGCTGTGGCGTGTCGCAGCGGTCCAACTTGCAAAATAACTGTTCAATTAATTTATTTTTCATATTTCCTAAAGTTTTCTAAAAATTTCGCTACAGCCTGCTCTAGTGCGCTATGGCGCGCTGCAGCGGTCCATTTTGTGATTTACTGTTCCAATAGTTTTATTAACCGATTTTATATGATTTTTTCGAAATGCCACTACAACGGCCTATTTTACAACTTTGGGCGTTGCAGCGCCAGACGGTGTTTTCGTCAGGTGTGAAAACAGTAAGAGCCTACTTTCGAGCTATAATACTCTCAATCCAGAGCATTCCATGAGCCGTGCCATATATCAATAAAAATGTTTTTCTGATACCTTTCAATTGACTCTAAAATCGGCACAAACAGAGCATCCTAACTATACAAAAATGATGATGAATACAGGGGTGTGTAGAATAGACGAAAGACAAAGCAGTTTTCTGTGAAGCTCTTAAGAGTCTTAATGACTTTCATACATGCTTATGGACTTCCAAAGGTGCATTCAAGCATAATAACAATATGAAAAAGGAAAATGGGCACAATGAGAGTAGGCAAATGGGTACCTTAGCCCTGCGAGGAGGAAGAAGGAAGAGAACTTTGTTTTCTTCAAAAACTTTGGAGGTGGAGAGCTGCACTTCTTCTTCTTCAATAAGCACCCAAAGAAGGAGGAAGAAGGGAAGAGGAAGGAGGAGCTCAGCTTTTTGCAAAGGGAAAGATGAAGGATTTTAGCTCCTTCTTAAAGGAAGAGAAGAAATGATGAGCATAGGGAATAGGCCATCATGAGGCCTAGGGAGAGGGAGAAGGAGACCATCAAGCTTGCCTAAGAAGGTATGGGGGCGCTGGCTAGGGAGAGGGGCTGTCAGCTGAAGAGAATTAGAAAAATATGGGAAGTTACAAATTTATGACTCGATAATCTCATATTTAATTTCTTTGATTATTTAAAAATTCAGATTTTTGAAATGCACTCCAAAAATTCCCAAATATTCACCCCTAGCTAATTTGGAGGTGAGGAATTCAACGGCGAAGTCGGATTTTGATTCCGACGACTATTTATTTATTCTATTTTTCTGCGCATTTAATTATATTAAAATATTCGTGAAAATCCGAGGACTTCCAAATACGTCCAAAATATCACCCTAGCTAATTTGGGGGTGACGATCGCAACGGCGAAGTTGGATATTAATTTCGAGGTCAAAATAAATACCTCAATTTTCTAATTAATTAAATATTAAAATATTCCAAAATAATTGATTGAGCTCTGAATTGCTCCAAACCTTCAGGGTTTGGTTCTAATAATTAAATGAATTTAATGTGATGATAATTACGATATGATTAAACTAAAATTAAGTTGGGTAACAACCTTGGGCTGTTATAGACTCCCCCACATAAAAATGATATCGTCCTCGACATCATTACTAAGAATGGAAAAATTAAAATGCAGAACATTAAGAACAAAAATTTTGAATCTTAACGGTACCTGAATTATCAAAGAGGCTTGGATATTTCTGTCGCATAGCGGCCTCTTTTTCCTAAGTAAATTCTTCAATAGAGCGATTACTCCACTGAACCCTTAAAATGGGAATGGAACAATTTCTTAGCTGCCTTTAATCACGAGCTAAGATTCTGATAGGCTCTTCCATATAAGAAATATCCGACTGAAGGGATACCGCTAGAAGTTGGATTAGGTGTGAAGGATTACGAAGACACCTCCGTAGAGAGGAGATGTGAAACACATTATGAACTGCAGAGAAATCTTCATGAAGTTTTAATCTATACGCTGCCGAACCGATTTTCTCTATTACTTCGAACGGTCCGACGTAGCGAGGACTGAGCTTCCCGACTACACCGAAATGAAATACTCCTTTCATTGGGCTAACTTTGAGATACGCAAAATTTCCAATGCTGAACTCCAAGGAACAATGATGGGCATCGTGATATTTACTCTAGCGATCTTGAGCTACTTTAATTCTCTACTGGATCAATTGCACTTTCTTATTTATTTTTTAGACTAAATCTGAACAATACAATTGAACATTGTCTATTTCAGATCATGCAAAGGGCGTACTGCATTTTCTGCCATACAAGGCTTCATATGAAGCCATGCCGATACTTGATTAGAAATTGTTATTATAAGCAAATTCAACTAAGGGAATATGATCTTCTCAGAAACCTCCAAAATCCAAAATACATAAGCGAAGAAGATCTTCAATAATTTAATTAACTCACTCTGTTTGACCATCTATTTGAGGATGAAAAGCAGTGCTCATGGCTAGGGTAGTTCCCAAGTCTTGATACACAGCTTGCCAAAATTTAGAAGTGAATTGATTATCACGATCAGATACAATAGACCTCAGAATTCCATGAAGTCTGACAATTTCCTTGATATACAGCTTCGCCAATTTCTCTACAGAATCGGTTTAACGCATTTGAATGAAATGTGTCGATTTGGTCAGTCGATCGACAATGACCCAAATTGAATCAGCACCAGATCTTGATTTGGGTAAACCCATTACAAAATCCATAGAAATATTAAACCACTTCCATTTAGGAATTGCTAGAGGATGGAGAAGTCATCCAGGCTTTTGATGTTCAGCCTTGACTATATTACAAGCATGATACTTCGATACGAATTCAGCCACACTTTTCTTCATTCTAGGCCACCAGAATGACTTCTTCAGATCTTGATACATCTTAGTACTTCCAGGATGTTCTTGGTAACTAGAATGGTGGCCTTCCACTAAAATTTTATGATGCATGGATTTGGGAATCCATAGGCGACCCCCCTGATAGATTACATTACCTTGCAACTGCAGATCAAAGTGACGACCACTTTCAATCTCCATTTTGAATTTTAAGTAGTCTTCATCCTTCGGAGATGGAGATATTACGGTGAAACATTAGTTCTACGATACTCATAGATATCAATTTGCTTAGCCTAACACCACGAACTGGCCTGATATCAAGCATTCTGAAATATTCCTCTAAAGGGCTTAAAGATATTAAGGAGGAGAGTGTAGCATGATGACTGAGTGCATCAGCTACAACATTCGCTTTCTCCGGATGATATTGGATCGATAAATCATGATCACTTATTAACTCGAGCCATCTTCGCTGACGACAGTTGAGTTCGCGCTGAGTGAAAATATACTTTAAGCTCTGATGATATGTGAATATGAAACATTGTACGCCATAAAGATAATGATGCCAAATCTTTGAGGTAAAGACCATGGCAACTAATTCGAGATCATGAACGGGATAATTCTTCTCATGTGATTTTAACTGACGGGATGCATAGGCAATAACTTTTCCTTCCTACATCAGCACACAACCCAAGCCTATCCTAGATGCATCTGTATAGACTTGGTAGTTCAACCCTTTTTTAGGTAAGGCAAGAATTGGGATAGAAGAAATAGTATCTTTTAATGATTGAAAGGTATTCTCACATTCTGGACTCTAGATGAATGGCACTGCCTTCTGAGTCAACTTTGTGAGAGAAGAAGCTATCTGCGAAAAACCTTTGACAAATTTTCTATAATATCCTGCTAGACCCAAAAAGCCTCTGATATTAGTCACAGACTTTGACTGCGACCAATCTTGAACAGCGCTAACTTTATTTTGATCTACTTTAATTCCTTGTGCATCTAAGACGTGGCCCAGAAAAGCGACTGAGTCAAGCCAAAATTCACACTTGGAATATTTTGCATAAAGCTCATGGTTTTGGAGTTCTTGTATAATTAATCTTAAGTGCTTCTCATGATCAGCACTATTCTTTGAATAAATCAGGATATCATCAATGAAGATGATGATGAATTTATCTAAATATGCTTTTAGTACTCGCTGCATTAAGTCCATAAAGATGGACGACACATTAGTTAATCCAAATGATATTACCAAGAACTCATAATGTTCATAGCAAGTTCTAAATGTTATATTTTCTATATCCGCATCTTTAACTCTTAGATGATGGTAACCATATCACAGATCGATCTTGGAAAATACCTTAGCTCCAGATAACTGATCGAATAGATCATCGATTCGCGATAATGGGTATTTATTCTTAATGGTTACTTTGTTCAATTCTCTATAATCGATGCATATTCTCATCGATCCATCTTTCTTCTTCACGAATAAAATTAGCAATCCCCAAGGAGATGAACTCGGCCGAATAAGACCTTTTTCTAACAGCTCTTCCAGTTGCTTGTTCAACTCTTGCAACTCTTTAGGCGTCATACGATACGGAACTTTTGATAATTGTTGGGTTCCCAGAATTAATTCTATTGTAAATTCTACTTCTCTAACGGGAGGAAGACCGGGTAGGTCTTCAGGAAAAACATCAGAAATTCACAAACTATTCGGTTCTCAGAAATAGGCACGACTTCTTTCTTTTCTCCTAGCACTGTTACGAGTTACGCATCGCATCCTTTTCTGACTAACTTTTCTTCTTTCATGGCATTGAATAACGATGCTTGAGTGATAAATCTTCCAATGAAGGTTTTTGATTGGCTTCCACTATACAAAGTGATTTTTTTCTTTTGGCAATTTATGGAAGCACCGTATCCACTTAACTAATTCATACCTAAGATTATATCAAATTTTGCGATTGGCAATATAATTAATTTAGCTCCATAATTTTGTTCACCAATAGGAATAACTATATTGCATACAGGCTCTGGAAGGTAATTCGATGCTCAATGAGTTTGCTAATCGATAGGTTGGTAGCTTAAGAGTCTTCGCCCAGCTTTCCGATACAAACGAATGACTCACCCCAGTATCGAAAAGAATATTACAGAGCTTATCATTTATTGATAAGGTGCCTATGATTACAATAGCTTAATAAGGATTGCTACTCAACATTTGAAAATACTGAAACAGTAAAACTGAATACTGAAATAGTAAGTATTGAATAAAAATTTTAATTTAAGACATACTCAAAACAACATCATTGTCTTCAGGTGCAGAGGTGGGTGTTAGTATGAATACCCTTGCAGAAGCTGTGGGTTGTTTGCCCTGGGGCCGCTGGCCTTGACAATTACATGCCTACTTCTATGCAGGTACAATTGCTTTAGCATTTGAAGTGGAGGATGGCATTACAGCTGGGGCAGGTTCTCGGCTGTTCCTTGGCAGTGCACGGAATACTTGTTTATGATGGGAGTGGTCGATGAGCACTCTGTCAATTGTTGTCTTAGAGTTGCATTCGAAATAGCGGTGGCCTCTTTGACCACAAGTAAAGCACACACCACCAAAGTGGTAGTACTTCGCATACGGATGGTACTGCTGGCATTCAGAGTTATGGGGTTGGGATTGCTCAGCCTCCATATTATACACCTTTGCCATCTTATGATGACCAAAATGTTCCTTCCTTGGTTGCATAACTATTATCTTTCTATTTCGGTTCAATTGACCTTGGAATCCTTCTTGTAGATGAGCAAATTCAATCAGTTTTGTCAAATTCTTGTTCTGACGAGAGACTAGGTGAGCTTTTATAGAGTCTCTCAGACCCTTCAGGAAACAGTGGCATCTAGATGCTTCAATTCTAACTAGGTCCAGAACAAAATGTGACAATCTCTGAAATTCCTATTCATAGTCGACATTGAGTTATTGCCTTGGTGAGATGGAGGAGCTCATCCTCTAGAATTGCTTGAGATGATGCTGGTATGAACGCCTCACAAAATGCATCCAAAAACATATCCCAGGGGATATCTTCTATTTCATAATCGGTGAACTTGTTGTTCCGCTCATTCTCCCACTAATACTCGGCTTCTTCTTGGAACAAATGAGTCATTAAGCGAACAGCTTCGGAATTAGGACACTTGATACTATCCAAGTTCTTTTCGGCCATCTTGAGCCAATTTATAATATCCATTGGGTTCAATGCTCCATTGAACGTGGGAAAACTAAGGTGAAGGAAACTGTTTAGGATTCCATCACTAGTATAGTGTGAAGATAATGGAAACCCTGATGGGGGTGCAGATTTTTGCCTAACAGAGAGAATTATAGCACATGTCTCTTGCGCTTATTGCGCATTGCTTTCTATTAGGGCTTTCATCAGACCCGCCATTGTGTTTGATTCTTCGGGTTTGCCAAACGATGAGACCACATTCTTAATCAAAGTAGGAGCTGAAGGAGATTCTGGATTCATGACTGCAACAAAGCATGAATTTAGTAAATGAAACAAATATCTACTATCCTTTTCAATCATAATTTTCTCAAAAGAGAAGTTGCATAGGTAAACAAAAGGATAAACTGTAGTGCCCCCGCCCCGTCACCGCGCGCAAAAAGGTAAAAATCACAATTCGGCGGCGGAGTGGTGTGCCACTCGGGGAGTAACAACCCGTCTCCCCGAATAGCTGAAAACCACCAAACCCATTTGAAGGGATTCTGACTCAACCTCAAGGAGGGTTGAGAACTAATACTTATGATAAGAGTAGTATCATTATCCTAAGTATTAGACAAATACATATATTGGATTTAGAATACAATAGGAATCCAATATATGTATAAGATATTAGCATTTCTAGTATACTGATCACATCACAATACTAAGTATAAGTATAATATAATAGAGTGCGGAAGCTTAAAGCAAACATCCAGAAACATTCATCATAGAAGCTATAAGAAAACATCTATCTCAGAAAAGAAAAAAAAATACATCCAGAGTTATTACAAACAATTTACTGAAATACTGAAATAAAATTATGTACTGAACTGAAAATACTAAACAAAAAGTAAAACTAAAAGAGAGTCCACTAGTACTCCACGGGTTTCTCCTGAATCTCCTGGGTGTCCTCCTGACCTGTCTCAATATTGTTCAGGATCTAGCAAATTGCTGGATCCCAAAAGTACCCCGTGTTAGACAATAAGTATGTCTAACACATCGAACTAGTCTAAACAGTTCTAGTTATTTATTTAACATTTACATAATGTGATTAAATCTACAGAAATACTATAAATGTAATTGAAAGCATAAAATTATATAAAACTGTACAAAATTGAAGTAAAGTAAGGTAAAGCTGAACTATAAACTGAAATACTGAAAATTAACCAAAATAGCACTGAATCTGAACTGAATAATCATCTATAAAATTATGTTATATGTCACTGAAACTATGCATCTGAATATGTCATAATACTGTATGCTACTGATATGCAACCAAAATATTACTGAACTGCTATGAGTAGTACAGTCCAATGTATACATACATTCAGTTGGGAATACTACTTACTGATGATGCCGATGCATCCTGAAATTCTCCAGTCAATGTATGCAACATTCTGTAACCCATAAATCATCACTAATTCTCATATATTATTCTGATACTTACACGTCATGCTTATGCTTATGCTCATCCCTATGAGATAAATCCAAAATCTAGAAAATGCTTGAAATTTAACAATAAATCCAATGTCTCCATTGTGCAGAATCCTACTAAAAGGATTCTGACTCCTAAATTCTAATCTCGATAATTAGTTAAAGTTGAGAGTTTACTTAAAAATCATTAGCTAGGGAGATTATATACACATATTTAGCATATTTGTAAGAAAGGTGGATTTAACCCTTAGCTTGTTTAAACTGCACTTAACAAATCACACTACGATAGGAGGCAAAACCCAGTCACAGTTTATATATCAAATTAAGCCGTTAAATGACCTAATTATAAGAATACTTAGTGGTCTACGCAAAGTGACTTAAGGTACTTAGTTTGCTTAAACTACACTTATCGAAGCGCACTACGATAGGAGGCAGAACCCGATCATAATTTATATCTCAAACTAAGGATCTTGTTCACTAATTGTAACATTCTTAGTCTTGGAAGATTTACTCTAACAGGACTGTATTCGTCTAATCCATCAGGATAACACCTGGTCATAAATCCACATTGGAGTGAATTAACCAATCCTAAATATTACTGAATTAATCCAGTACTATGGGTATACCTTACTATACCCAACCAATAATCTGGGTTCAGACAAATCTATTTAATATACAAAGATTTATCAAAGCTATTAATCCTTACTCTAAATGAGTGAATCCTACACAAGGCTCCAAGGGTATGATCAAAAGATCACTCAATGTATATTGCTACTACAAGGAATAAGTTCCATTCTAATTGCTTTAGGTGATTCTTACCACAAGGTATCAAGTTCAACTTTTAAAGTTCTGAAGGATCATCTAAGTTTCAACCTCAATAAGTTATAAAAGTTTTTCCTACCTCAAGATATCAATATTCAAGGTCTTTAGACATTTCAAGAATGATCCTAAAGCAAGACCCTCAAGATCTCACTTTTCTACTTCTTAAGTTAACATTCAAGATTTACTTATTAGTTTTGGATTGAAGTGATCAGAATAGGTGAATAGAATTCATCTTATACAACTCTATTCTACAATTATGGGATGAAATTAAAGATATTATTATAGTCAAGTCATTTCATCAATCATTATAGTTTTATTATTCATCTTATGTTAATAGTCTTATATAAGAGAAAATAAAGGATTTAAGGTTTGGATTCAGATGGTTGGTTCAATCACACATATTCAATATTAACCATGGCACTTCTAATTCAATGATTTAAGATCAATATCAAATCATGTGCATTATTGGAATAATGTCAATTGAATTATCTTATAATCAGTTAATTAATTAAGTGATTAAGGTTTAGATTTTAATTAAGACAAGCTAGGGTTTAACCCCTAACCTTTCTATCATTAAGACCAACATTAATTTAAAGGTCAATGATAAATCAATGTATTATTAGTATATTATTGATGTCACACTTTAGGTTTGGATTAAGTATTATCTACTTAATCAAGTTATCAATATTCTTATGTTTAAGTTTGGTTTATATATCAAAATATCCCATTTAAATGCTAAAGTTCTCTAACATACATCCTAAAATTATAAAAGCATAAAATAGAAGGTAATTAAGGCTAATCAAATTCTAAAATCAAACCAAAGAGATTAGCACTTAATCACAATACGAAAAGACTTAAATTCATGCCATTTAGTTATTAAACCATACCTAATTAATACAAATAATTAAGGTTCTAATATTTATTCTTTGACATAACACATATTTAAGATCCATAGTAGATATGAGGGCTAATTTAAAAGTGACAAGTTTCAAATTTAACTTTCATATAAAATTTTATGCAATATTCAATTTTAGCTAAAATAGATTCAAATTTGATATAATTTAGTCCCAATATAGTCCTAGGGACCTTAAAATACAAAAATAATGAAGTTTTGACAATTTCAGCCAAAATTGGGCAATTTCTAAGCTAATTCTGGACATTTTGCAAGTTTTGGCGCTGCGCTGCAGCGCGCGGCAGCGCTTTTCGCACGACAGTGTACGGTAGGGCTTTTCGCGCGGCAGTGCGCGTTAGCGCTTTTTGCGCTGGGGTGCGCTGCGGCCCACTGCAGCGCGCGGTTCATTATGCAAAATACTGTTTAAATACTTCATTAATTGTTTTCCTAAGTTTTTTATGAAATACCACTGCAGCCCGCTGCAGTGCTCTATAGCGCGCTGTAGCGGTCCACTTTGCGAATTTACTGTTTAAATAGTCAATTAAATGTTTTTTATATATTCTGCCAAAATACCGCTACAGCCCGCTGCAGGGCGCTACAGCGCGCTGTAGCGGTCCGATTTGCAGGTTACTGTTCAAATAATTTAATTAAATGTTTCTATATGTTTATGCTGAAATACCGCTTCCGCCCGCTGCAGCGCTAGACGGTGATTTTCGCCTCGACGAAACCCTTTTGGCTTATTTTCGAGCTCAATTACTCTCAATCCAAAGCGTTTCATGAGCAGTTTCATATATCAATGGAAATGTCTTTCTGATACCTCTCCATCGACACCAAAATCGGCATAAATGGAGCATCCTAGCTATACAAAAAATGTGAATAAAGGGTAGGTTGTGTAGAATGTAAAAAAAAATAGAGCATTAAATTTAATCTCTTGGAGAGCTGTAATGACTTGCATACTTAAACATGGATGTCTAGAGATGCAATAAGAATAATAGCAAGATGAACTGGACAAGAAGAGGAGCAAAGGGGTATCTATAATCCTTGGAATGAGTGGGGGATGAAGACTTCACTGCTTCTTTAAGACCTTGGAGGAAGCTTCTTCAAGGTACAACAATAGAGCAGCAATAGGAGAAGAGAAGGGAGAGCTGCAGTTTTTGCCAAATGGGGAAGAAGAATGAGCTTGAGCTCCTTCATAAAGGGGAGAAGGGAAGAGGTGAGGACATGGCCTAAGGGGAGGGGTGGCATGGCCTAAGGGGATGGAGCTCTGCTCCTTTGCATGGGAAGCACCGAATGAGGAGATGGCTAGCCGAAAAAGGGATTTTAGAAATAAATGGGGAAATTGCATTTTAGGGACCGGATAATTACATATTTATTTCCCTTAATTATTTAAAAATTCAGATTTTTGAAACGTGCTCCAAAAATTCCCAAAAATTCACCCCTAGCTAATTTGAGAGTGAAGAATTCAACGGCGGAGTCATAATATGATTCTGACGAATATTTAATTATTCAATTTTTCGGTGCATTTAATTATATTAAAATATTCGTGAAAATCCGATGACTTCCAAATACATCTAAAACATTACCCCTAGTTAATTTGGGGGTGAAGATTGCAACGATGAAGTTGAATTTTGATTTTGAGGTCAAAATAAATACTTCAATTTTCTAATTAAATAAATATTAAATTAATCCAAAATAATCGATTAGGCTCTGAATCGCTCCAAACCTTCATGGTTTGGTTCTAATGACTATATGAACTTAATGAAATGATAATTATGATATGATTAGGCTAAAATTAAGTTGGGTAACAACCTTGGGTTGTTACATAAACTGATATGAAAGCTAAGTAAGATATGAAATCTGAGAACATCAGATATAATATTCTGCCCTAAAAGCAGCACAAAAATCATCAAATATTACTAATCGATGATTCATGGATAATCTTCTATCTGTCCAGTACCACCATCTATCGGCAGAACCACCAAGCAAAAATCCCAAAATTTGGAGATGATAGTCGTCAGGATAAGCTGTCTCTCGAAACGCAGTGGTCACACAGTTCAACCACTCTTTAGCAAGAACAGGGAGACTAGTTCCTCTGAAGGCCGGACAAACTAAAATCTTATTTAGCACTTCTACTCCACGAAGAGATACTCCTTCTACGATCCTTCCCTATATTTTGCCATCTTGGAAATCATCTGCCCAATACTCGTTGAACAATCTAAGGTAGTAGAAGAAATCGAACTGCTGATATTCCATCCCTAAAATTTCATTCAATTATTAGTTCTAATTTCCAATTATTTCAGTTATAAGAGTTAATTTTGTATATGTTACTTCTTTAAGGTCCGTTCAGATCCTAAGATGTCATATGTTACTTGCTTTTAACATTTAACCATATTTTACTCATTTATAGTTCGTTCAATTCCTAAGGTGTCATTCCCAGATATTCTTAATTTCATTTCTGAGATTTTAGTAGGATAAACCATGGATGCTGCTTTTCTTACACTTAGTAGTTGTGCTCATATCCGCTATAGAGAATATATCATAAAGTAGATAGGAACATTTCCTTATCTGACACTTTATGATACTTCTCTGATACCAACTGTAGCGCCCTGCCCTGTCATCGTGCGTAAATGAAATAGTCATAAATAAGTTTGGCGACGGAACGGTATGCCACTCAGGAGGATAGCCCGTCTCCTCGAATAGCTGAAAGCCAAGCCTGTCTAAATGGCTGCTGACTCAACCTCAAGGAGGGTTGAGAGTTAATAATTAAGATAAGAGTAGTATACTTATCATAAGTATTAGGCAAATACATATATTAGATTTAGAATATAATAGGATTTCAATATGTGTATAAGATATCAGCATTTTTAGTATACTGATCACATCACAATACTAAGTATAAGTAGTATATAACAGAGTGCAAAATCTTAAAGCAAACATCCAAAAACATTCATCACCGAAGCTGTATGAAAACATTCATCTCAGAAAAGAAAAGAAAATACATCTAGAATTATTATAAATAGTTACTAAATTACAGACACAAAGCTAAGTACTTAACTGAAATAAACTAAGCAGAAAGATAGTAAAACTGGAGAAGAGTCTACTAGTGCTCCACGAGCTCGTCCTAAATCTCCTGGGTGTCCTCCTGACCTGGCTCAATATACTGCTCAAGATCTAACAAATTGCCGGATTCCAAAAGTATCGCGTGTTAGACAATAAGTCTAACACATTGAAATGAGTCTAAACAGTTCTAATTATTCATTTAACATTTACATAATATCAGTAAATCTATAGAAAAACTATAAAAGTAACTGAAAATATAAAACTGAATAAAATTGTACGAAATTGAAGTAAAGTAATGTAAAACTGAATTGTAAACTGAATACTGAAAGTAAACCAAAATAGTAATGGATATGAAACTGAGTAATGATCTATTAAACTATACTGTATACTACTTAAACTGTGCATCTGAATATGCCAAAATACTGTATGTCACTGGTATATAACCAAAATATCACTGAACTGCTATGAGTCATACAATCCAATGGCTACATACATCCAGTTGGGAACTGCAATACCGATGCATCTTGAAATTCCCTAATCAATATATGCAATATTCTGTAACCCATAAATCATCACTGATACTCATATATCATCACTGATACTCATATGTCATCACTGATACTCATATGTTATCACTGATACTCAACATCATGCTTATGCTCATGGTCTTGCTTCTGTTTACATGAAATAAATCTAGAAAATGCTTTAAAATTCGATAATGAATTCAAGGTCTCTATCATGCAGAACCCTGCTAAAAAGATTTTGACTCCTACATTCTAGTTCGATACTTGATTAAAGTTGAGAGTTTACTTAAAAATCATTAGATGAGATGATTTTATACACATATTTAGCATATTTACAAGAAAAGTAGCTCTTAACACTTAGTTTGATTAAGCCACCCTAACGAAGCGATCTTCGATAGGAGGCATCACCCAATTGTGATTTGTATCTCAAGCTAAGTCATTAAGATGCCAACTCACAATCACACTTAGTGTTCTAAAGAAAGTGACTCAAATTACTTAGTTTATTTAAGCCACACCTATTGAAGCGATCTTCACTAGGAGGCATCACCCGATGACAATTTGCATTTAAATCCAAATTAAGGAATGAGTCACTATTTATAACACTCTTAGTTTTGGAAGATTTACTTTAACGGGACTGTATTTGTCTAATCCCTCGGGATAGTACCTAGTCATAAGTCCACATTGGAGTGAATTAATCAATCCTGAATACTACATAAGTAATCCAGTACTATGGGTATACCATATTGTACCAACCAATAATCTGGGTTCAGATAACTCTATTTAATATATAAGGATTTATCAAAGCTATTAATCCTCACTCTAAATAGGTGAGTCCTACACAAGGCTCCAAGGGTATGATCAAAAGATCACTCAATGTATGTTGCTACAACAAGGAATAAGTCCCATTTTAAGTACTTTAGGTGATTCCTACCACAAGATATCAAGATCAACCTCTAAGGTGATGAAAGATCATCTAAGATTCTTACCTCAATAAGTTATAAGAGTTCTTCCTACCTCAATGTATCAATAATTAAGGTCTTTAAATATTTCAATAATGATTCTAATGCAAGACCCTTAAGATCTCGCTTTTCTATTTTTTAAGGTTTACTTGTTAGACTTAGGTTAAAGTGATCAGATCAGATGATTAAAATCCATCTAATTCTTTTCTATTCTATAATCATGGGATGAAATCAAAGATCTTAATAGAGTTAGATCATTTTATAAATCATTATAATTTTATTATCCATCTTATGCTAATAATCTTATATAAGAGAAAATTAAAGATCAAAAGTTTAGATTCAGATGATTCAATCATATATATTTAATATTAACCTTAGCACTTCTAATTCAATGATTTAAGATCAATATCAAATTATATGCATTATTGAAATAATATTAATTAAATTATTTTACAATTAAATTAATTGATTAAGTAATTAAAGTTTAGATCTTAATCAAGATAGATTAGGGTTTAACCCCTAACCTTTATACCATTAAGACCATTAAAGGTCAATAACAAATCAATGTGTTATTAGCATATTATTGATGTCAAATATTAGATTTAGATTAAGTATTATATACTTAATCAAGTTATCAAGATTTTTATATTCAATGATAGTTTAATGTCAATTTAAGCGCATATCAGTGTCCAAATAATGTTAAAGTTTTCTAAAATTCATCTTAATATCATGAAAGCATATAAATATAAAAATGCAATATGGTAGAAAGGTAATTAATGTTAATCAAATTCTAAATCAAACTAAAGGGATTTGCACTTAATCACAAATCTAAAAAGACTTAGGTTTCATGTCATTTGGTTATTAAGATATACCTATTCAATGCAAACACTTAAGATTCCATTACTTAGCATTTAGCATAAAATACTTTTAAGGTACATAGTAGGTTTTGAGCACTTATTAAAAATGACAATGTTTCAACTTAATTTTCATATAGAATTTTATACAATGTTTAATTTTAACTAAATTAGATTCACATTTGATATAATTTAGTCCCACTAGGGTCCTAGGGACTTTAAAATGTAAAACCAGTGAAATTTTGACCATTTCAGTCAATTCTTGGCAATTTTCAGATATTTCTGGGCATTTTTGCAATTTTGGGCGCTACAGCGCGCTGTGGCGTTTCTGGCGCAGCAGCGCGCTGCGGCGCTTTTAATGCCACGCCCTGCGGCGGCATTTTTAGCGCGGCAGTGCGCCGGGGCGCTTTTAATATTGCGGCCTGCTGCGGCGCGCTATGGCGCCGCAGCGGTCAAACTTGCGAAATTACTGTTCAATTAATTCATTTTTCATATTTCCTAAGTTTTCTGAAAATTCCGCTACAGCCCGCTACAGCGCTATAGCATGATACAGCGGTCCATTTTGCAATTTACAATTTCAATAGTTTTATTAACGATTTTATATGGTTTTTCCGAAATGCCGCTGCAACGCGCTGCAGCGCCAGACGGTGTTTTTGCCAGGTCCGAAAACTGTAAGAACCTACTTATGAGCTCGAATACTCTCAATCTAGAATATTCCATAAGCGGTGTCATATATCAATGGAAAGGTCTTTCTGATACCTTTCCATTGACACCAAAATTAGCACAATCGTAGCATTCTAACTATATGAAAAATGATGATGAATATAGGGGTGTGCAGAATAGACGAAAGACAGATCAGTTTTCTCTGAAGCTTTTAAGAGTATTAATGACTTTCATACATGCTTATGGACTTCCAAAGGTGCATTCAAGTATAATAACAACATGAAGAAGGCAAATAGGCACAAGGAGAGTAAGCAAACAAGTACTTTAGCATTGCGAGGAGGAAGAAGAAAGAGAACTCTATTTTTTTCAAAAACTTTGGAGGTAGAGAGCTGCACTTCTTCTTCTTCAGCAAGCACCCAAAGAAGGAGGAAGAAAGGAGGAAGGAGGAGCTCAGTTTTTTGCAAAGGGAAAGATGAAGGATTTGAGCTCTTTCTTAAAGGAGGAGAAAAAATAGGAGCCTAGGGAATAGGCCATCATGAGGGTTAGGGAGAGGGAGAAGGAGACCATCAAGCTTGCCTAAAAAGGTATGGGGGCGCCGGCTAGGGAGAGGGGCTGTCAGCCGAAGGAAATTAGAAAAATATGGGAAATTACAAATTTAGGACTCGATAATCCTTTATTTATTTTCTTTGATTATTTAAAAATTTAGATTTTTGAAACGCACTCCAAAAATTTCCAAAAATTCACCCCTAGCTAACTTGGGGGTGAGGAATTCAACGGCGATGTCGGATTTTGATTCTGACGACTATTTAATTATTCTATTTTTTGGCGCATTTAATTATATTAAAATATTCGTGAAAATCCGATGACTTTCAAATACGTCCAAAACATCACCCCCTAGCTAATTTGGGGGTGACGATTGCAACGGCGAAATCGAATTTCTATTTTGAGGTCAAAATAAATACCTCAATTTTCTAATTAATTAAATATTAAAATATTCCAAAATGATCGATTGAGCTCCGAATTGCTCTAAACCTTCAAGGTTTGGTTCTAATGTTTAGATGAACTTAATGGGATAATAATTACGATACGATTAAGCTAAAATTAAGCTGGGTAACAACCTTGGGTTGTTACACAAGAACCCCCATCAAGCATGGCCTATGTCGAGCCAATTTGGTTCGCAGAGTAAACCTTAGCATCCAGCTTTCGACCGAGTAAGGGTCATTGATCGTCGACACCAACTAATGGGCTTTTAATGCCAATCGATGCGCATAATCTTACTGATCATTTTGGTAGGTTGTTCATCACTTGAGGTGGCCGGAATTGTCAGGAATTAGCGGCAGAAGTCTGCCCTAATTTGGGATCCCAATGGGACAAAGCACAGTCACAAGTGGGCCCAATCCGAGACCCACGCCGTTCTAGCACAAAAAATATTTTTCGAATATTCCCTAGTCCGTCGGATTTCATCAACTACTCCCAAAACCCAATAACAAAAAGGGAATATTTTGAGAATATTCTATTTTGTTTAGTGGCACAATAAATTTAATTAAATCAAATTTAAGGGAATTAATGCACAACATATTAATTAAATATATTGATGAATATGTATTTTAAAAATATAAAATTATATAACATTTTAATCAGAAAATATGAGGAACAATAATCTTAAATAAAATTTTAAGTTTGGCGAGTATTTTTGCTAATCACCATCTAAATATGATTAATCATACTTAGAGCATATTAAGACCCATAGTTACTCAAGTTTAACATTTGAGGTGTTATTTGACTCCTTAGATAATGACATTTCACATTGAACATCAATATTAATGATTGAATGGTTAATTTGCAAAGTCAATTTTAAACTCTTAAAATAATATTATTTAATTAAATGTTACAAATAAAACCTAATAACTAATTTAGGTTAATTTGTTAGAGTGATCAAAATTGTAATAATTCAAATATTGGTAAAAGCAATTATAATTAAAATATTGGCTCAATTAGGATAAAATTAAAATCTCTGATTTTAAATTTTGGCCGAACCAAATATACCGTTAGAAAGAATGTATTTTTGTGATTGTAATGCCCAGGTTTGGGGACAATCTAACAAATGGATACTTCTGTATTAATTTTTGAATTTTTAAAAATATAAAATTAAAAAAATAAAATATAAGTCTAAATTCAAAAATCTTATTGCGGTTGGCTTGTAATAATAAGAAAATGCAACTTAAAAAGTTTCATCAAATTTTGAGTGCTAGATTGATTGTAATTAATTTTGAAAATTTTCAACCAAGTTTTATCAAATTTGAAAATTAGATGACGAAAAAATGGGAGTAATTTAAAACACATTTTTATTTAATTTTTTCCCCTTATAACATTCTCTCTCCTCTCCCTTCCCTCCACCCCGTCGCCCCCTCCCTCCTGCATGCCCTAGGCAAGTGGCAAAGGGGTTAGTCCCCCCTTGGGAGTTGCGTGCCCCTTGCACGGCGATCTGACCGGCGGGTAGCTCAACCGGGCAAGCTCTCCTTCCCTGTAAAAGGGACATCTCCCCCTCCTCTCCTCACACACGCCAGCACCTCCCCTCTCCTAAACCGGGCGCCACCGCGGCCTCTCCCCATGTTCCCTATCTCATCGACAACTCCTATCCTCTCTCTCCTTCCCTCTGGGCAACATCATATCAACTCATAGCCTCTTCTTCATTTTCCTCTCTTCTCCTCATTATCCGGCCAACCGCCGCCCCTCGCTCCTCCACCTCCCTTTGCTGACACATTGCCGACACTCTGCCAAATTCCTCAAACGTCATTCCTAACCTCCCCGACAAGCCGTCGCCTCCCCACGATAAACCACCTTTAAACTAGAAGTAGGACCAAATATACAAAAAAAAAAACGAAAAATTTTTATTAAGCAAATCAAAACATTTAAAATTATACTTTAATATTCCATCAATTTATGGTTAATACTAATTTATATATAGATAATATTATATATTTGTTAACTTAATTATAATTATTTTTAAATAAATAAAAATATATTTAATTTGAATATTAAACTATGGGGTGCGATATGGAGTAATTTTTTTTTTTTTTTCTGTTTTAATATCAAAACAGTGATTTTTTACTTTGTATGTTGGGTACTCTTCGCTTCGGCCGAACCATACACTACACTCTCAGTATACATGTCTGGAACGGGCAGCAGCAATCAACCTTCAGTTCCTATGAACCCGGCATCTCCGGCGATGCCCTCGGCCTCATTACCGTCAGAGAGAAATCCTCTTTTCCCCCTCCAATGCGGTGGTCGGTGCGTGCAATCCATTACTGGGAATATTCTCTCTCATTTGCCGTTCTCCGCCCTAATTCATGGCAACGTTGCAACCCAGTCCAAAATTACCCCGCCGCAGCCAACGACAACGACGAACATTCCGCCTCTATTTTCCGTGTCCAGCATCTTGTCTTCATCCTCCTTAGCCTCTTCGATCAAATCTATTGGCCGGAGCCAGAACCAAGGCTCGCCTTCGTCGTCGATGAGAAGCTTCTCATCGAGCGTTAGAGTGGATAGGATCAGTTCCAGCGGAAAGGGAGGGGGCGGCGGAGGACCCGCTTTTGTGGGGCAGGTCTTTAGCATGTTGGATCCATCCGGCAATGGCCTTATGGCCGTCACCACTCATCTCGACTTCTCGTTCATTGCTGATAGGTGGTTCGTTTGATATCTTTTCGGCTAATCTTTTGATTTGGAAGTTGAGATTTCTTGTTGGAAGAAAGCTTAAAATATTATCACGGCTGTGTTGGTGCCTATTTTATGTAGGACATAGGCAAGATTTAACCCAAAACATGCCGAACATTGAAACAGCCCACCTTAAATTTCTTTATTTACTATGGCTAGAGTGATTGTTAAAGTAATGGATAGGGAGTGACAAGGAGAAAATAGTGCGTGGCTAGGGTAGTTTTTGAAGAGAAATGGAGGTAGCTGATTATGATTGAATAGGGGTGATGGGAGGCCATTATGGTTGATTTAGAATGGCGAGGCTGGGCATGAGGTGGAATTTAGGTTAGGTGGTGGTTATGGGATACACTACACATGTAAGCATTATGACTGTGATTACATTCCTTGTAATATGTTGTCTGTTTGAAATTATAATATGTGTATATGCATAGAACTATAAAATTTGGCACATCTACTTGAGAATTTTGAAAAACTTAAGCACATGAACATGCATGCAAAGCATTAGAATTGTCATATAGAGAAAGTAAGACATAATAATGGTGGAAAATGCACACACATGATCCTACTTTAAAGTGTATTGCCAGGCCATGGGTGTAGTCGGTAGTCTAGAATGGCTAGGGAACTAATACTTTGAATATGGAAGGGTTCTGATCGAAAATGAGGAAAATATTAGAAAGTGAGTTGGCTTTCTCTTATATGTATTTGATACATCACTCGCTAGTATCAAGGAGGGCAATGAGTGTGGCATGTGAAAGACTATGGACAATGTTTTCATTCTTATAGAATATTTGGTAGCTCAAAGTCTTGCAAATGGTATATTTTTCAAATGTGTATGTGCCAAGTAGGTCTAAAGGTGAAAAGGAGCAATATAGCGTGGTAATGGATGTTCAAATTTTAGTGGTAGATCAATCTATATTTTCAGAGACTATTTACATTTGTAGGTATCCATAAAGTATGAATGCCTCATTAGTAAGTTTATCAAAATATTTAATTACTTTTTACAACAAATCTACACCTCATTTAGCTGGACATAATTTTTCATGTAGACCTGGGCACATGCTGAGCTTGATCGGGCTTGGGCATGATCATATTAGGTTCAAGAGCATTGCTTCATAGGCCGGGGTTGGCCTGATAATCAAACTAGTTTCTATGGCTGGACCAGCCCGATAATCGGGCTAGTTTCTGTGGCCAAGGCTCGGCCTGACAATCAAGCTAATTTTTGTGGCCTGGGCCCTGCTTAACAATCTGGTTATTTCTTGTGGCCTTGCTCGGATTGAGTTGACTAATCTTTCTAATCGGCACAGAGGTAAGTAGTGCTACAGTAGAGATACAGATGCGATGTTCGTGCAGGCAAAGATGTTTGTCATTGTTTTTAATGTAAAAAAATTAGTATGCTTGTCAATGGAATAATGAAGATGAAAAAAATGAATTAAATCCTTTGACCCAAAGAAGTCAATCTTCTCTAAGATGAACAACAGAAAAAATCAATACAATAGAGTGATTACGCTCGTATGAATCAAAGATGTTAATCCCAAGAGGAATGTTAAAAAAACATTGGATGAAAACTAGCAGGCATGATCCATCAATGGAGTAAAAAGTTATCATTTGATTCAAAGAATATGATATTCCCAAATTTGAACAAGAAAGCATAACTAGTAAATGGATAGGGAGGTAATGTTGGTGTGAGGTAAGTAGTGCTATAGTAGATAGATAGAGATGCAATGTTCGTGCGGGCGAAGATGTTTGTCATTATTTTATGTGTGGACAAAAATTAGTATATTTGATCCATCAATAGAATATTTGTTAGAAGGATAGAAGAGGGTCAAAAAATTCTCATTCGTACTGATGTAGCATACATAGGTGCATACATATATATATATACACAATAGATAACTACTTAATTGTTTAGTTAGCAAGTTTCCAGGCGCCTGGGTGCTGGTTGACGCTAGTAGAACTTAGGAGCTTGGGCGCACCTGACTGCCCAACTCTCTGGTTGGTGCTGGCTGTGCTAGCGTCTGGACGCCTAGTCTCTCATTGGCGCTGGCTGTGCTAGCGCATGGGAGCCTAGTTTTTAATTGGCGTTGATCATGCTTGAACCTATGCGCACATAGATGCCCAGTCTTCCATCTCGTGTTGTTATATGTTGTTCTCTAATATCTCTCGTAAGATGATGGTGGAGTTTTGAACCGTCAACTTATCTAGTAGGTAATTTAATTGTGAGATTGGAAGGGGTTTAGTGAGGATGGCCTCTATTTGATCGAAGGTTGATATGTAGTAGATTGCAACTTTATTGTTTTTGATATTATCTCTAATGAATTGACAAGCCATGTACATGCATGAAATAGTGGGTTATTGGCAATGGAGATTGTAGATGTGTTGTCGCAGTAGATAGCTGTTGCCTGTTGTTGAGGTTGAAATTCTTGAAGTAATCTTAGGAGCCAAATGATTTCTGTAACTGTGGAGGTGAGTGCTCTGTATTCGGCTTCAGTGGAGGATTGTGCGACCGTGCGCTGTTTCTTTGCGCTTCAACTGATTAGTGTTTGGCTGAGAAACACACATAGTCCGGTGGTGAATTTCTTGTTGTTGGAGTCACCGGCTCAGTTCGCATCTGAGTAAGCATGAAGCTCCATGGTGGTGGGAGTGATGGGGAGCTCGTATTGAAATGTGCCTTTGATGTACCGTAGTATACGCGTCAGTTGTATGAAGTGACGTAAGGATTGATGTATGTGTGGACATACATGGTTGACAGCAAGGCTAATGTCCAGACGGGTGATGTCGAGAAACTGACGGTGGCTGGCGAGCTGTGGATCGGAAAAAGATTCAGATATGGTAGTGTAGTAGTCAGCTGGACTGCCAGGCGTCCTTGCTGGTGTGATGACCCGGTGCTGGGTCAGCGGGAGCAGATCCAACACCAATTTGCTTTTGGGATAGCAATAGTAACAGCAACAAGCAATAAGTCCTTTAGTCGCAGGATCATATTGAGTGATTTAAGAGATAAATATACAGACATCAAAACATAACTCATTTATTCATTAATTCATTAGTCTTGGATACAATAGATCAAAATAAAAGAAAAGTTACAAACTTTTAAAAATAGAAAGAGTCAGAAGAAAAGTGGTAGATCAGCAGGTAGCAGTATCAGCACTGCTCAGTTCTTAGCACCTTTCCTCGATGATGATCTCCTGATCTGGGCACGTTTTAAAAGTGCGGGCATTCAAATATCTGTTAGTTGTGAAACTAAGTACAGATAGATGTCATCTTTACAAATGTTAAATAATAAGCAAAATAATTAATATTTGACAGGAAATAAAAGTTGTACAAACTTATTCCTGCAAATCTATTTCAATTGCACTTGAAACTTAGTATAAAAATAAGTGCAGTCACAAAAATAAATACAAAATTTTAGCGCTTGATATCTGATGCAAAAAATGATTTTGTTGGGCAAGTACAAAATCGAGAAAAAGGGGGTTTATTTTTGTGTTACATATCTCAACTTTCCTCTATACTTGCCCCATCAAAGACTTATCAGTATAGGCTCCTTATGACTACCGATGTCGGACAGCCCCGTTCTAACGGTTGTCTGATCAGACAAAATGTATAAATCAACATGGAACCCTTGCTTCTCGTTGATCGAAATTTGTTCATATATTATTTTATGTGACTTTAAAAAAATCACTTTTATCAAATTTGTGCGATGCTGAGCAGAAAATCATATTTAAACAAGAGTAATAAAAAACATCTGATACTTTGTTCTTTTAAGCTCACAAGTTCAACAATTCAACAGTTCAATAGTTCGGATGAGTGACAGTTCGCTCAATCTGCATTTAGGTTTTAGATATTTTTAAATTAGTTCTTAGCCAGGGTAACATTTATTTTCATTTCAATTATGTTCTTCTTTCGATTTCTTATTATGATTGAAGTCTGATTTTAAGATACTGCAATGACAATAATATTTATTATAGCGTTTATTAAGTTGCTGAGAATAATAATCATATATGATACAATATTATTGTTATCATTATTTTAATGATAACAATAATATAAGAATGAAAGAACATAACAAAAATGACTGTCAAAATAAAAATGCTTGAATTGAAATTGTAGTTATTTTATAACATATGTATAGTTTTTATTATTAATTAATAAAAATCATATTAATGTGAACGATGATATTATATCCTTTATTATTTTCATAATAATGACTATTAAGTAGGTATAAATTAAAAGAACGTAGAAAATTCTCCTCTTTTCTCTCCCCATTCTCTATCTCTTAAACTTATCATCTTATCTTTAGGATTAGGATTGTCGGAAAGCGGAGGGAGGTCGGAGTGGGTTGCTGGCCGGGCTGTTGGCCGGAATGGGGTGGCCGGAATGCTGCTTGCTGGTTGTTGGCCGGCTGAGGGAGGGCTGCAGCAGGCTGAGGGGCGGCTGCCGTGGGCTGAGAGGCTGAGGGTGGCTGCCGTGGGGAAGGGAGGTTGGCTGGGCTGCTGTGAGGGGGAGGAGGGGATGCAGGTTTAGGCTGGCTAGGGTTTGGAGGAGGAGGGGGCTGTCGGGGGAATAAGGAAGGAAGGGGGGGACATTTATGTAGGGGAGAGGGGGGTTGGCCCGGTGGGCCGACCAGCTTGCGCCAAAAACGGCGCAGGCGGCCCCTTCCTGGCGCGGAAGGTTCCTCGCCAGATGCATGTCGGGGCGGGTTGCAGTGGGGGGCGGGGCGAACGGGGGGAAGGAAATTAGGGAATTGGAAAAAAAAATAAAAATAAAAACTTAAATAATACTTAAGAGTTAAATTATTCTCATTTTTCTTCCGTTCGACATCCAAATACAACAAAACTTGGCACCGAGGTGTATTACGACATGACGAACACCCTCACGCCGAAAATTTTCGATCAGACAAATATTTTATTTTTAATTAATTTTTGAAGTTTAAAAACTTCAGCAATTAACCACGATAAAGCTGACGCTCAGAATTTGATGAAACTTCTCGAGCAATCTTTAAATAATATACTTAACACAACGACACTGAAATCGATGAATTATGACACGTATTTCAATGTCATTGTTTTTTTAGAAATTAAATAATTCAGAAAATAAAGCGGGAGCTTCTGTTATTCGGATTTCTCCCAAATTAGGGCATTTTGATCTTAAAATTATTCTTATTTAAGGGTATTTTTATTTGCCATAATTCAAAATTCCCCAGAGTTTTGATGTCTGAAGCAGGCTTTGACCTAATTTTGAAAAATAACGATATTGGGTCGTTACAGCTGGTTTGCAGTTTAACATTCCTGCATCATGAAAGATCTGTTGTGCATATGTTGCTTGAGATAAATGAAGGCCTTGGATGTTGGTTGGATGGTGATGCCGAGAACTTGGGAAGGGGAGCAGAGGGTTTTCATTTCGATCCTGTCTTCCATTGTTTGAATTGTTTGTTTGAAGAATGTGGGGTTGGTGTCGATGAGGAGGGGATCATCAACATACATTAGGAGATAAGCACATTTGTGGGAATTGTTGTAGCTGAGAAGTGAGGGATCGACTTTGCTTTGAGTGAAGTTATTTGATATTAGGAAATTGGTGAGAATGTGGAACCATTGACGAGGGGATTGCTTAAGTCTAAAGAGAGCCTTTTTGGTGAGCCTTTTCTAGATTGATGAAGCCCAAAGGTTGTTTAATGTATACGGTTTCATTCAAGGATCCATGGAGAAATGCATTTGATATGTCGAGTTGTAGGATGAACCAATGGTGGTGGGATGCTATGGTGAAGAGAACGCGAATAGTGGATATTTTGACAACTGGGCTGAATGTTTTCGTGTAGTCTAGCCCGTGTGTTTGGTTGAAGCCTTGGGCCACTAGGCCAGCTTTGTAATGAGCTACAATGCCGTCATAATTTTATTTGGTCCAGAATATCCATCTGCATCAGAGGGCTGGTTGAGTAAGATTTGGAGGCACTTGATTCCAAGTTTCTTGCTCTTTAAGGGCCGTAATTTTAGCGGCCATTGCTTTTCTTCAACGATCATGCTTATTGGCTTGGTTATAGGTGGTGGGATAAGATTGTGGAAGAGTTTGGGCAGTGAGATAAAGAATAGGGAGGCAGATTAGAGTGCCTATTTTAGTTCGGGTGAGCATTAGGTGCGAAGGATGTATAGGGGAGGGAGAGGATTGAGGGGTAGTGTCGGTTGTGGGTAATGTGGGGGAGGTAGATCTGGAAAGGCTTGGTTGAAGTGGAGAGGTAGAAGATGATGGAGGAGATGTTGGGTGGTTTAGGGTTTAGGGTGAACAAAGAGTAGAAGGTGGAGAGAGAGAAGAGGTGTTCGGTTGATGTTGTTGTAAGGTGCTAGAGAAGGTGGACAGAGAGTAGAGGGAGGAATAAGTAAATGGGGAGTGGGGAGGTCGGTTGCTAGAGATGATTGGGATGGTGGAGGGGATGAGGGTTGAGTTTGAAAATGATGTTTGAGGAAGTGCATGTTGCGAGAGATGATAATTTGGTGTGTTAGGGGGTTGTAGCATCGTTATCCTTTGTGAATGGGAGAGTAGCCGATGAATATGTGTGATGGTTTGGTGGAGAGTTTGGATTGTCTAGTGAGTAGTAGAAGTTGGTAGCATGTGCATCTGAAGACTCGTAGATGAATGTATTTGGGTTGATGACTGTGTAGGAGTTTGTGGGGGCTTTTGTTGGTGGTAGTTTTAGAGGTGAGGCAGTTTATGAGGTAGGTGGCGGTTGATAGAGTGTCAGGCCAGAAGTTAGGTGAGAGACCGACGATGTGTTCGAGTGGTTTCAATGAGATGATGGTGTTTTCGTTCGGCAACGCTGTTTTGTTGGGGTGTATAGGGACAGGATAGTTGATGTTGAATTCCATTTTTTTTAGGAAAGTATAAGTATGGACTGTCGGTGCGGAGAATCTTTATTTTGTGGTTGAATTGGCGTTTGAGAAGGCAAGTTAGTTGAATGAAAAGGTTGGTGGTTTCAGATTTATGATTCATTAAAAGCACCCATACAAGGCGAGAGAAATCATCTATACAAGAAAGATAATATTGAAAACCTTCATTAGAAATATTTGGGGCGGGCCCCCATATATTAGAATGAAACAATCTAATAATTTGTAGTTATGATTAGTAGAGGTAGAGAAGGGTGATTTGTGGTGTTTGCTCATGATGCAATGGGTGCATTCGTTGGTGCATTGCTGTGTGGAATTTGTTAAGCTTGAGTTGTAACAAGTTGTTGAATTGCTGTTGCTGAGTGGCCTAGGAGTTAGCGCCAAAAAGTTGGTGCTGTTGATTCAGTGGAGGAGGTGAGGATGTGCTTTTGTGAGAGGAGTGGTGGCTTTGGTGGGATTACGTAGAGGCTGTTACGGCTGCGACCTTGAAGGAGAACCTTGTTCGAATGGAGATCCTTGATACAGAAATTGATGGGGTCAGATGAAATAGAGCAACTTTTATCAATTGCAAGTTTGTGAACTAAAAGTAGATTGAATTTTGATTGGAAAACATGTAGTGTTTGAGATAGAGTAAACTTACGTGTTGGAGTAGGTCGTAGACCGCTGCCGACAATGGAGATATGCAAGGTTTGGCCATTATTGATGGTTACTTTGTTTTGTCCGTGGTATGATATGAAGATAGAGAGATTGCTGAGATCATTGGTAATGTGAGTTGATGTGGTGGAATCAAGTAACCAATTGATGTTTGTGTAGTCATCGGAGATGAGTGCTGTCTGTTGGGATGGTTTTGTTTAGGAAAAATTGTGTTGGTGCAAGTAAGAGAGTGTTGCATACCCTCTCTTTTCGCAGATTTGGCATGTAGGAGGTGCAGGACGAGGGAGGGTGCTGTAGTCACGGTTGCTGTAGTCGCGGTTGTTGGCTGTTTGAGGGTCTGAATTGAACCGACTTCTTCCTCTCTACAGCCGGCCACGTCCTCTGCCACATGTATGGATCAAGAAGGTTGCGAGTGTTGTTGGAGATCATGAGGTGCTTCATGTTGGAGATTTATTTCTTCGCTGCATAGTAAAGGATAGAAGTCATCGAGGCTGAGAGGTTGTAGATTTGTCCTGATTGTTATTTTAAAGGCTTGATATTGAGCCAGTAGACCGTTTAGGGTGTAGAGATTTATCTCCCGGAACAACGGTGGAGCCGGTGGCTGAAATTTTATCTACGATTTCTTTGATGTCTGAGAGAGGCTAGCATTGATTTATCTTTCATGTTGACATTGTGCAGAGCATTCTTGAGTTGGATTATCTTAGATTGATTTGTTGCTTGCAACCTTCTTTCAAGAGTTTGCCATACTTTTTGGAAGTTTTGGCATGAATTATGTAGGGAAGGATTGAGGGAGAGATGGTAGAGTATAGTGCATATATATGATCTTATTGGTTGCAGTTCACACAGTGGATGTAGGATTATAATTTTGATTTCGTGCGCTATCGGGAATATGAGGTTGTGGTTTGGCTGATGAGTCGTCTAAGTGGCCTTGGAGATTGTTTTCTTTGAAGAGGTTGAGGAGTTGCACACGCCATAGTGGGTAGTTTTCTGCGGTTAGGGAATTGTTGACTTGATTTTTGATATTATTTAGTAGTAACGCAAGGTTGGATGGGAGTGTAAGTGAGGGCAATATTTCTTGATTTGATGTTTCGGTATTGTTTATGATGTTTGAGGATGCAACAACCATTTGATGATGGTGATGAGGGAAAATATGGTGTTTTCGGGTAGTTCTTGAGAGGTTTGAAGGGGGAAGATTGGATTGAGAAGTTTCTTGATGATGGTTGTGAGGGAGAAGAGAGTGTTTTTAGGTATTTCTTGATAGGTTGAGGAGAGAGAGGAGAGGGGATCGAAGAAGCTCTGATACCATATTGGATGGGAGTGTAAGTGAGGGCATCATTTCTTGATTTGAAGTTTCGGTGCTATTTATGGTGTTTGAGGATGCTAGCCATTTGATCATAGTGGTGAGAGAAAATAGGGTGTTTTTGGGTAGTTCTTGAGAGGTTTGAAGAGGGATGATTGTACTGAGAAGTTTTTTGATGTTTCTTGATGATGGTTGTAAGGGAGGAGAGAGTTTTTTTAGATAGTTCTTGATAGATTGAGGAAGGGGAGGAGGGGTGATCGAAGAAGCTCTAATACCATGTTAGAAGGATAGAAGATGATGAAAATAATTCTCATTCATATTGATGTAGCATACATAGGTGCGCATATATATGTATACAATAGATAGCTATTTAATTGCTTAGTTAACAGGTTCCAGTCGCCTGGGCGCTAGCTCTCTGGATGGCGCTAGTAGAACTTGGGAGCCTGGGCTCCCAGCTCTCTGGCTGGCGTTGGCTGTGCTAGCGCCTGGGCGCCCAGCCTTCTGCTGGTGCTGGTTGTACTAGCGCCTGGCCGACAATGGTCATGCTTGAACTTGGGCGCGCCTGGGTGCCCAGTTTTCTGTCTTGCACTGTTATATGTTGTTGTTCTCTAATAATAATGAAAATGAAAAAATGAATTAAATACATTGATCTAAAGAAGTCAATCTTCTCTAATACGAACAACATAAAACCACTACAATAGAGAGATAAAATTTGTATGAGTCAAAGATGTTAATCTCAAGAGGAATGATAAAATCATTGGATTGACTAGTATACATGATCCATCAATGGAGTAAGAAAGATAAAAAAATGAATACAATCATTTGATCTAAAGAGTACGATATTCCCAAATATGAACAAGAAAGCAAAACTATAGTAAATGGATAGAGAGGTAATGTTCATGTAGGACGAAGATGTTCATCATAGGAGGAATGAAAAAAATCATTGAATGAAATCATATTCTTGATCCATTAATAGTGGATAAGAGATGATAATTCAAATCAAATAAAAACATAATTTTTCATTCAAATTGGACTTAAAGTGACAAAGTTTTATTAGCACACAAAGGAGCTTGGGCAGTGTCGAGCTGGCCTAGATTTTATTTTAAGGGAAAAAAAATCAGCTCAAGTCTGAGCTTTTGCTGGGCTTAGCCGATCTGGCCAGATAGGGCCCATGCCCAAGTCTAGTAAGATGAAAGTACTTGATATAATTAGCAAAGATATATGTTGGATATGTATTTCTTAAATAATTTTGTTCTATGTACGTAAAGTCTCTTTTATATGATGTTATATTAAATAATATTTACTTGGATTAGTTAACAGAAACATTACTTACGATGAGTTCTTGTCCATTTAATCATTTTCTTTATTTTTTTTCTTTCTGTAGTATGTTTTATATAATTTCTTGGGGAATGTTTGATGATTTTGTAGTTCAAGAATCTTGAGCAAATCTCTTACATGTGAGTTATCTTTTTCACATGCTCAACCATAGGTGCCTATATATATTTGCTACTGAGATTATTTAGTTTTTTAAAGTTAAGAATCAATCTTATGCTTTTCATGATTTTTATCACATAGATACTACTAAATTAAGTTTACATTGTTGAAATATTAGTGCTCTTTTGGGCAAGTTTTTTATATTTGCAGATATTTTGATAAATGGGGGGAAAATATTTTGTTTGTAAGAAATGCAGTGGGTGGAAGAGAGCAAAATAAATTAGTAGTTTCAGCTTTAATTTTGTACTTGGGTAAGAATCACTATTGGAATGGCATATGTATCATTCTTAATATAAAATTAAAGAATTTAGTAAAGTTAAGATATTGGGGTGATAAATTTTATCTTTAAAGATTATAATTGATATAATAACATTTAATATTACAAGTGTTTATGCCCCTCAAATATGATTGAATGTGTTTAAAAATTCTTTTAGCCAGATTCAAAGAAGTTATTCAAGGTATATACTAAAGAGATGCTATTTGTAGGAATAGATTTAAATGATATGTTGGAAGGGTGATTGAAAAATTTAATTATATTTATTTGTGGCTTGAGAGATTAAAGAAGAAATATATTTAAGTTTTCTTTAGCTTATAATGGTATGATTATTATTGTTTTAAGAAAACAGAGGAATGTATTATCACTTGTAAAAATAAGACGTCTAAACTCAAATTGATTATTTTTTCTTATTAAAAAGAATCGTTTTAATGTAAGGATTGTAAGATTTTTCTAAGTGATTGTTTGGTGACCTAATCATGATTATAAGTTTTAGATTTGAACATAAGCAGTAAAAGTAATACTAAATATAAAATTTGTCTAAAATTATATGATAAAATTTTAAGAAGGGTAATATGTATATATATATAGATATTATTTGTACTGGGATCCTACTTTGGCAAGCCTCTCAAGGTTGATTATGCTACTACGACTAATCTTATTTTCCTCTCGATCGCTCGAGTTTTGGTTGAGATTGACCTAACTGAAGAATTAAAATTTGAAAAATTGGATTGGGGTGAAGAGAAGGGATATTTTCTAAAATGTATCTTTGCAAACCAGCCAGCCTTTTGCTCCATTGTCTATATTGGTCATGATATGTCTACATGCTTCAAGCAGCTTCATCCTCATTTCAAAACACATCTATTGGGGGAGAGAGTGCAGACTCAAACATTCGGCAAAGGAAGGGAAAAAATTAATTAAATGCAAAAATTTATGTAATATCTCAAAGATAATTGAATCTCCTACCGGGAAATGTGGTGCGGGAGGATGCGCCGAATGATTAATGCTTGGCTATGAAGGTGACGAGGTTCACCAAGAGTTGGTTGGGCAGGATTTGCAAGTTCGCATTGTACTGACAATCAACTAATGGTGGCTGAGGATTATGCTGAGAGATGTGCCACTGCCTACTTTTCCTTTGGCGATTTTCGTGTGGATTGAAATGTAATCCAAGGCCATTCTTACAATATGCGGTATGTTGTGGAAAGGGCTTGATATCTTGGTTGTTGACTTGGACTCAACTACTCATGGAGGTCCTTTTAAAACTCATGGAAGATAATGGTAATTTGCTTGAATTTGGCTATTTGAAATGGGGTGGGATTCTATTGTAGGAGATGAATCCATTGTTTTCTGCTTCCCCCTTTGTGATGAAGAAAGCACTGTTGATTTATTGGGTTATGACGCTTTCTCTTCGAATCGGCTTCAAATGTGTTTTTGGCAGCGCAAGAGATAATGAGGTTAAGAGCTGCAGGGGAGGTGGGCCATCGGATGCTCATTCCTATTGGGTTTGGAAGTTGGTCATGGTTCAACAATGGATTGAAGAAATTCCATTAGTCCTTAGCAATTGTAATTTGATAGAGGATACTTTTTCCGTAGCCAGTGATGAGAAATCCTTGCCTTTGGAGAACCACATGAGATGAGGCAACCCTTTGGAGATTGAGAGGGTGAAATATGGGCTCAACCTGTAGAATTTTGGTCGCTTGCTTACGGAGGCATCAACTTGGCCTTTTGTGGAGCCAAATAAAAAGAAGGTGCCTTATGACTTCGAACTCAAATGAAAATATAATGATTTGGAAATTGAATTTGGCGATATTGAAATTTTACAAGGAATAAAGGAAAGAAAAAGAAGAATTGCTCTAAATCCTTGAATAGAAGAATAAGGTACAACCTAAGAAAACTGCAGATATTGAATTGATTTGTTTTCTTTCCAATATGAATATCTTCTGCCTGCCTTTTGTATTTCGTCTGATGAGATTCCTTTTTTCCTTTTTTGTGATCTTTTAGGATGATTTGGTGGTAATTTGCTATTATTTTAGTTTTTTTAGTTCTATTTTTTCCTTTCATTTATTTTTTACTTGTTTGACATCACTAAAAATGTCTGTTGTGATCTTATTTCAAATCAATAAAACCAATATATTACAAAAAAATAATATATATATATATATATATTATATATATAGTAGTAGAAGTCTTAAAATTTAAACAATGAGGTTTTAATGGTACTGATTTTTTGTGGATTCTGTTCTTGGTGAGTAAAGGAGCGGCCGTGATAGTACCAAATCTTTCGTAGTGACTATGAAATTTAAGTAAAGTTCGACTGTGTAACTAATGGTTTAATGTTGCATGACTGAATATCATTGGTTTATCGTGAATTCAAAATAAGATTTTATGATGTTAAGATTATTATTTGACGCTGCATGATAAATTAGAAATTGTTTAGGAAAACTCATATATAAGGTTTATTTTATCTATTAATAAGTTGACTCAAATAAATTACATTTAATTAGTTTTTTGTGAATCCAAAATAATACTTTGTGATGTTAAATTGCAATATTTGATGATTTACATGATAAAGTAGAAACTACTTGAAAAATGCATAAATTTTAAGAGGTAACAAAACTAGTAGCTTACTCAAGTAAAATCATTAAGATGATCATAAAAAGTTCTACAAGGAAGATCTTCATTGTAGATGGATGAATTTTTCTTACTAAGCTTTTTAATGAATATTCTACTAATATAATTATTATGAATGAGTTATTAAAGTATAGCCACATGCTTGTAATATTGAATATATAAGTGCCACTCTTGTATCTATAAATAAGCGTGTAGTACCATGTAATATGTATGTGATTCACAATTGAATGAAATCAGCTCTTCTCTATCTTCTCTCCTCTTCACTGTTGCCTTCTCTAACACTTGCATGGTATTAGAGCTTACTTGCTCACGCATCTCAAGATCTTCCCTTTTCCAACTCTCTAACCGAATTCTTCAAGCCTCTACCGTTCTCAACACCTGCTCTCTGGTAGCCTACCGTGCCAACGATCCTCACCTTTCCCTTCTTCATTCCTTCAAATAGCACCAAGAACCCCTCAACTATCTTCAAACTCTTCTCAGCACCCAGCCCCTTCACCTCCCTCCCTCCATTTGCCTTCCTCTTACGTCTCCAAGAAGCCCCAGCAGTCATTCAAGAACCCCAGACCGCCTCAATCTTTGCGGAAGTATTATCAATCTCCTCTCTTTCATTCCGCTCAAGAACAAGCAACAATCAAGAAACAACAACTTTTTTCCGGAAGCCGATAACAACATCAAGCCTCTAGCCTGTCAGCCCTCCAACCTACAGCTCATCAAAAACCTCAAGAACCAGCAGCCCCCTATTTTTTGTCCCATAGTCACTATGGCCTCATCAACCTGCAACCCCAAATCCAGCAACAACGTTCAAGAATGTAAAGAAACCTACAATACAGCTCGGTTCAACCTCCAATCTCACATTCTTGATAAACAATATCAAGAATCTAGTAAACAACCTCCTCACCACTGGCAATTATCCAATTTGGCGAGTGCAACTACTCAATCTATTCAGAGAAAATGACTTACATATCCATTTAGATGGTTCATCAGCAAAACCCCTTCTCCACATCCACATGATAGCAATGGCAACCTCATTCCTAATTCTCAGAGCCACCGCATGGAGCTTCACCGAGCAAAACCTTACCTCTGCCCTATACTCGACCATTTCACCCTCTATACTTCTCTACATAATTTATGCTGAAACTTGTCAAGAAGCTTGGCAAATCCTTCACAGACGGATTCAATCAACCAATCAATCCAAAGTAATTCAGCCTCAAAAATGCATTACACAATGCCACCATGAAAGACAAGTCCTCATTAACATATCTATCCGAAATCAAAATCATTGTTGACAAAATTTCAGCCGCCGGCTCAATTGTTGATTCGGAATAAAGCATTCTTTATACTTTGAACGGCTGCCTGACTCAATACCAAGCGTTCAAAGCAGCCATCCGTAGCGATCTTCAACCTTTAAGCCTTGAAAATCTATATTCCCTACTTTGCAGCGAAGAAATCAGCCTTCACCACGAAGCCAGCCTCGACCTTCAACAACAACCGCAGCCCACCCTTCAATTACACACCAGAGGTCGTGGATGCAGCCGTCCATGGAGGGAAGAGGCCGTACAAACTCAAATTCCATAATATTAAAGAGCCGAGACACTCATCCTCACTTCGCAACCGTGAATTGCTAAATCTGCGGTAAACACGGTCATTCAGCCCTCGACTGCTGTAACCGACTTGATACATCATTACAAGATGACTACCACACCATACAACATTTTTGCAGACAACCACATCAATCAACTACATTGGGTTCTTGACTCTGGTGCATCTGTACATAACAACGGATCTCAACAACCTCTCCATCTCAAACACATACAACGGTCACGACAAGGTTACCATTGGAAATGGTCAAGCGCTGCACATCTCGAATATTGGTAACGGTCTATTACCCACTCCATCCCATAAGCTTACTTTGTCTCAAATTTTACACGCCCCTCAATCTCAATTCAACTTTATTTTCGTCCATAAACTTGCTACAGACAATAATTGCTCCATTATATTTGATTCTGTTGGTTTTTTTTATCAAGAACCTCCGCTCAAATACAGTCCTCCTTCATGGTCGCAGCCAAACAGGCTCCATTTCATTCCACCCGAGCCTCCACACTCCTTCCAGCAACTCCTACTAACATCATCCACTGCCTCAATATATTCAGATCTTTGGCACCAAAGATTGGGTCATCCAGCCGCTCCGATCAATACCTCCTCGCAAATCAGCATTCACACATCTCCTGCAGCAGCACAACAACACCAATTGTCATCGATGCATAATGAATACATCATAAATTACCTTTTTTCAGCTCTAATAATCATTACTATCAACTACTTGATTTAATTCAGTCAGACATATTGGGTCCTGCCTCCAATTTATCAAATAATGGCTATCAATACTACGTGCCATTTATCGTTGATTACTCTTGTTTTGCTTGAGTCTTCCCAATGAAACAAATTCCAAATAACAACCCTATTCATTCAATTGTCACAATTCATTGAAAGACAATTTCAACATATAATCATAATACTTTGTACTGACGGAAGTTGAGAATATTGCAACAACAACCTTACAACCTTCTTTCAACAAACTGGAATTCATCATCAAATTTCGTGCCCTTGTACACCACAACAAAATGACATTGCTGAAAGAAAACATTGCCATCTCATATAAACCACAAAATCTACTCAGCAATGCTAAACTTCCACCCACTTTTTGAACTGACGCCCTACTAACCTCCACCTATCACATCATCCGTCTTCTGTCCACAACCACCCAAAAGATAACACCATACGAAGTTCACAATCGCACACCCAACTATGAACACCTCTGTGTCTTTGGATGCACTTGCTATCCCCTCCTACCACTTACAAAACACTCCAAACTCACTCATAAAACAATCCCATGCATTTTCATCGGCTATTCACCCAACCATAAAGGCTACCGATGCTACAATCCTCTCATGCATAAAGTAATAATCCCCCGACAAGTATATTTTCTTGAAAACCAATTCCATCCTCAAGCCTCCCCTCCTCGGTTTCCTACAAACTCATCTAATACCACCATCTCCACCCCTCAGCTGCTCGTCTTTATCTCTACCCTTCCATCATCTCCTTCTAATTCAAAATCTGTAAACATCCCTCCACGCAATATCCCGCCTACCCAATCCTATACATCCACTGACCCCACTATCAAACCCTCACAATCCTTGCACTCACCTGCAACTGCACCTAATCCCCTATCCCTTACAAATATTCCAACCTCCAACTCATCCCATATCCACAACTCTCCTCCCTAGCTCACACATCCCATGATCACCCGATCCAAGACAGGTACTATCAAACCTCGCCACATCCCTCTACGATTCTTTACCGTGCAGTCAACTCCCACAACTCAATCCCTCACCCAACCCGATCCCACCACCTACCTTCAAGCCTCCAAACACGACCATTGGAGAAAACCCATGATCGTCGAAATAATGGCCATTAAAAATCAAGATACTTGGAACTTAGTTCCCCAAATCCAACCTAACCACCTCTTGGCAGCAAATGGACCTTCCGAACCAAATAAACACACCAACGGATCCATAGCTAGACACAAAGCCCTACTAGTAGCTCAAGGATACAATCAAACCTATGGGATATATTATATTGAAATCTCTAGTTCAGTCACCAAAATATCTACAATTCACATTCTCTTCACCATAGCCACTCATCATCATTGGTCCCTACTACAACTTGATGCCTCAAACACATTTATTCATGGATCCTTAAAAGAAACAATCTACATTAAACAACCACTTGGCTTCACCGAGCCTACTAAACCCAACCACATATGTAAGTTAAAGAAGGCCTTATATGACTTAAAATAGCCTCCCGTCAATGGTTCTTTGTTCTCATCGGCTTCCTCATATCAAAAGGATTCACTCAAATAAAGTTGACCCATCCCTCCTCATGTATGACAAATCAAACATCCATGCTTATTTCCTCATCTATGTTGACGACCTCCTCCTCACTGGTACAAACCAAGAATTCTCCAACAAACTCTATGAACAATGGAAGCTCGCTTCAAAATGAAGACTCTTGGGTTCCCCTCTCAGTCCTTCGGTGTTTCAGTTCACCCCATTCCACATGGTCTCCAACTATTTCAAGCAACATATGCTGCCCAACTCCTCCAAGATGCAGGAATGTCATATTGCAAATCAGCCTCCACACTTGCTACACCCGCCGATAGCTCTATTGATACCTTTGCTCCATTCACCGACCCACAACATTACTGACAGCTGGTTGGATGCCACCAATTTCTTACCATCACTGGTCCAGACATTAGCCTCTCCGTCAACCGTGTTTGCCAACATATGCATCGGACATCGCAACAAAACTTCTTTCAATTCAAGCGCATACGGTACATCAAGGGCACAATTAAGTTCGGTCTCCCGATCACTTTGTCGGATACAGAACTTTACGCATACTCCAAGTCGGATTGAGCAGGGGACTCAGCAGACCGAAAATCCACAATAGCATTTTGCAGATTTCTTGGCAACACACTTGTCATTTGGAGCGCAAAGAAGCAACGCACAATGGCTCATTCCTCTATGGAAGTTGAATACATAGCACTCGTATCGACGGTTACGAAAATCTTATGGCTTCAATGCCTTCTACAGGAGTTTCATCATCCACCATCGCAAGCTACTACCATCTACACACATCAGCGATAAATCTCCGCAGTCTCTATCGCCAACAACCCATTATTCCACGCTCGAACAAAGAATGTGGAAGTGGATTGCTACTTCATATGAGGTAACGTCAAGAACAAAGAAGCCAACATCCAACACATACTGCCAAACGAGCAAACAATAGAAATTCTAACAGAACCTCTCTCTATTATGCAATTCAATCGTCTACGTGATAAGATGATGGTTCAAGACCGCACTGTCACCATACAGGGGGATATTAAAGTATAGCCACATGCTTGTAATAGTATATATATAAGTGCCACTCATGTATCTATAAATAGGCGCGTAGTGCCATGTAATGTGATTCACAATTGAATGAAATCAGCTCCTCTCTATATTCTCTCTCACCGCTTCCTTCTCTAACTCTTACAATAAATGATTTTAATATAGTATTAAAATAATAATAATTGCATGTTCATTTGGTGAGTTAGTAAAATTGAGTTTTAGATTACATTAAATCAGATGATGAGTAGAAAAGCTATAAGATTGGACAACATTGCTATCAATGTGTGGAAATGGTTGGGTGAGGAGAGAATTTCTTGGATTTTAAGTTGTTTAATGTTATTTTGCTAATTTAAAAGATGCCAGATGAGTGGAATATTGTTGAGCCCATTATAAAAATAAATGCAATGCTCAAATTGTGCAAATTATAGATAGTTTAGGTTAATAAGCCTTACATCGAAACTTTTGGAGCGGATGATTGAGTACATATTATGAAGGGATACTTGTATTTCACAAAGTCAATTTGGTTTTATGTGAGTTCAATCTACTATGGAAGCTATACATTTACTGTGAGTTTTGATGGAGAAATTTATAAAGAAAATATTTTAATTTATTCTTTATTGATTTTGAAAACTTTATGATAGAGCACTAAAAAAGTTCTTTGGAAAGATTTGAAGAGAATTTGTGTGACATATATTAATGCTGTTAAAGATATGTATATAGAATGTAGCATGTGTTTGATTGCAATGTGATTTACCTAATGATTTTTCTTGTTATTGTTGGATTATATAAAGTCATGCTCTTAGTACATATCTTCTTACCTTAATTATGTTATCTTAGTGAATCCAATCAAGAGTTTCATTGATGCATGTTATTTGTAGATAATATTTTCTTAATTGATAAGATTAAAAATGGAGTTAATAAGACCAAACTAGAGTTATGCTGAATTACTTTAGAATCCAAAAGGTTGGTGTGGTGTATGATTGGAAATTCTTACTAAAATTAAAGGGAAATTTTGTAGTGCAGCCATATGATTGGTTATGTTATATGGTCTAGTTGTTGGCCAACAAAAAAGAAATTCACTGATAAAATAAGTATTCTAAAGATGATTGATGTTAAAGTTAGGCTAAGAATGATTTATAGAAAGAAAGAGAGATTAAGGAAAGCTGGGAAGGAAGGAAGAAGAAATAGAAAAGAAGAGAAGAAGAAGAAGAAGAAGAAGAGAGGGGAAGAAAAGAAATGGAAGAAGAATAAGAAGAAAAGAAGAAGAAGAAAGAAAAATAGGAAAAGAAGAGAGGGAGAGAGAGAGGAGGGAGGGTTATGAGTGGGTATACTTGAAAGGACATAATGAGAAATGAGTTTTTTCGTAGCATGGTTGGAGTGGCTCTAATAGTGGATAAGCTTAGAGAATGTTGTTTTAGATGATTTGGACATATTAAGGGTAGAACGTTCCACGCCCTTATTAAAAAAATGAGTATATGAATGTCTCATGTTAAAAGAGGAAGAGAAAGACCAATAAAGACTAGGGAAGAAACTATTAGAAAGGATTTTCTCTATTTAGAACTTACAGAGAGATTTTTATTTGATCGTGCATAATTGAAACAAAGGATTCATCTGTGGGACCAAAATTTTTTTGTTGTTTGTAGTTGCTATTGATTTGTTGTGAAAGTATCAAACTTGTAATTTTCTTTGTTTAGTTAATTTATGAATGTAGTTAGCCAAATTCTTTAATATTGGTCCCAATAGAACCGATATTGTTTTTCATCTATTGTTTATGATGCCCCTTCTAGCTTCATGGATATGCTAGCTTTCCATCTGTTTTGACTTTGTATTGCTACCATTCAAATTGCTTGCAAAGTGAGATCCAAGCTTTTACTCTACGCAGTGCATCTAAATATTTATCAGAGTTTATAATAAACTTCAATTATTATTGCAGTCATCTATATTAATAATTATTTATGAAAATACATTTATCTTGCACTGTGAATCTTGCTTTAAACATCTTGAGATGGGGATGGCACTAAATTACATTTGGATTGTGCATACTTATAGCGATATATCTCTGTCCATTATCACATGGTGATCGATTTTTCTTTTCTCTATTTTGATATGACTGGCTTCCAGGGTGCCTGAGTGTGTTAAAAAGTTGTTTGCAAGGGTCACCAAGAAACAACAAAATGGACCAGTATTCCGTTTTTTTTGGATTTAAATGACGCAGGTAAATTTCGTTTTCTGTATTATGGATTTAACTGATGCAGGTAAATGTTTTACTTCTTTGCAGCCTTTTTTCATTTTAACAATTGATGCAGAAATCAATCAAGTTAATGCGAAAGTTTGATTCACTGTTTTTTCCCTACATATATTGTCAGCATAGTTATGGTGTACCCTGGCTCTGTATTTTAAATGACCAATTCAAAATTCTTATAAATTATAAAAAAATGCTATAGGATTTAAGGAAAAATCTTTTAAATTGTTGTTTCTTCTCTTTTGATAATTTATACCATCTTAGAATAACATTCCATTATCTTGTATAATGTTTTTTTCCTCTTTCACAAATGAATATTCACAATTTAAGCATACATTTATTGATGACAATAGATGCTTAATGTATGGCATTTGCGTACACAATGTTAATTAGAATAGGTGTATTAGACTCATTGATTTAATCTCGCTTATGCCTAAGATTGGATATCTCAATTATCTTTGGAGATTACAAAGATTTGTTTGCTTACAAAAAAAAGAGGAATGAAATGATAACACTATTATTCAACATTAAATGCATATCAAATTGTTTTAAAATTATGACAATCAACAATCAAACATTGGTTTGCAAGCAGACCGGTTTTTTAAATGCCTTGTCACTGTGACCAATTCTTGGCACACATCTATATATCTCTTCAACAAGCTCTCAATGCCAGCTCCAGTTGCAACTTGGAAACGGTACCTGATTTTCAATTAGTGCATCAGTTTATATTAATAATAATGCGCATACAAATGCGATATATAAAATGTACATATTTAAAACACAGAAAGCACAAAATACTAGTCAATTGATTAGACAAATAAGCTAAGGGGTCATGTTCAGTTATTTTAACTTTTAATTTATCTAAAGATTTTAAGTGAGTTATGCTAACTTGCATGTTAATTTTGATTCCTTGTTTTTCTAAGAATCCTAATAAATCATGTTAATTTGATCGCTAGTTAAACCCTAATTGATCTAATTTTTCTATTGAACACTATCATTTTTTGTCTAATTGTATAATGATTCAATTTCTAGTTGATTTAAAGTTTCTAATAAAATGCTTTATTGTGCAATTAAACTGCATATGTTTCTTTACCACCTTATTTAAAGAAGCAACGTCACAAGGCCCTTCATTAGGACGTTTTAGATGATGGTTTCACCTTGAGTTAAACTCATAGGCATTTAAAATGATGAAACTTTACTAAATTACATAAAATCTTTTCATTTGAGCATTCTAATAATACATGTTCCACTAACTACATAAATCATCATAAATCATTTGTATGCATGGGTCTCTTAAAAGATGTTAACCTTGACCCAAACTAAATTTTGGCTATCACCAATGCTAATATGTCCATAAGCTCAGGCTAAAACTCTCTAAGGGGCTATTTAATATGTTGTGTTTAGAGTGTAAAATAATCTGATTATAATACAATTAGCATTTGATGTGTAAGTATGGAATGATCATAAATTTAGCATTGCAGAAGGTGCAACAGATATATCAATAAGAAAATCATAACGGGCAATTTTAGTCACCATTATGATTTTTGTCACAAAGGAAAACTCAACAATCACAAACTTTGTATTAAATTCTTCTAAGATTCAGTGCAAGCATTGATTTAGTAGTATTAACAATGTCTTTCTATACAAATTAGATGCCATTGTTTTAAAAAAAAATAAATCCATCAAATAATGTCAAAATACATCTCATCAAGTATGAATATCATTATAGATGAAAGATTGTCTTATCACATTATCATAAATCCTTGGCATATTTCAAAGCATTCAACAATTAACAAAATTTTTTAAATTTTTGGCTTAACACTAGCTTGTTAAGTTAGTGGCTCACTAATAGCTTAACGGTTGGTTCAACTGATTCTATCGAGAGTCGATGTTTGGCTGGTTCGATTCAATTTTGTTTTGGAAAATAATGGCGTTCCAATGTGAACGAGAGCAACAAACAGTGATATCCTGTTAAGCCGAATAGAACACGTCCACTAAAGAATCACTTTGTTTGAATTCGGCTCCAAAGTTTCTATTTATACAAAAGGGTTACATATTTATGGCCGGCTTCCAGTTGAGTTTGATTCCAATCAAGCTCAACTCAAGCTAAAAAATTTCAAGTTTAACTCAAATCGAAATTGACTTGAACTCTAATCTTTTTGAGTCGAGCCAACTCGACTGGACTCAAAATGATTTGATTTTGAGCTAACTTGACAAAAATGCTAACTATGAAGGAGAGGAAATTTGAATCAGTGACCTCCTAAAATGACAACTCAAACTAATTCAGTTAGATAAGTGACTTTGTTATTGATGCATGCAAATGTATTTATTATAAATTGAGTCTAACTAAAAAAATAAAATATTAAATAAATTATGAAGGAGAGATGATTTGAACACATGATCTCTTTTTTAGAAATTACACCCCAAACCAACTGAACTGAAGAAACAATTTGGTTAGGCATACATATTAATATATTAATGTTTAATTTTGAGTGTACTCAATCATCCAATGAGCGAGTTGACCTAAACTCAATTCGAAAAAAATTTTCAACTTTGAGACTTGTTACTCAATTTGAAATTTTCTGTTTGATTTTTAGTTGATTCAATTTTAAGCTAGTTCAAATTTTGAGCAAAAGTGCCAACACTATACATATCACATAGGCCTTTTGTATTTGCATTTTTAAAATTTAAACATTAAATATTGCCCAAATCTTTATTATTTTATTAATTGTTTCATACCATTTAGTCACTTATAATCATTGTACAAAATAATGTTCATATATTAGATATGTGAAATACATAGATTGTCATAAGAATACTTTTCTTTGAAAAAAATTGAAATTTGATATTTTTAGTAGTACAAAAATGATTTTGGGGAGCTTTATCTTCTGACAACTTTTAGGAGGAAAGGAGGCACTTGTCCCCTATCCTAAGGATTTTTAAAGGAAAGAGAATAGCAGGCTCTTGGTTCAGGGATGAAGAAAGAAAGCAAGTTTTGGTGGCTAAAGACAGAGAGGGTAGTAGGTTTTAGAAACCTAGCTCTAACAATGCAGAAAAGATGATAATGTTTAACACTTTTGTTGTAAAAGATATTTTCTTTGGTGAAAGTGTTTAATTTATATAATAGTGGAATGTGATAGTTTAGGATAATCAATTTTATTATAGATTTTGAAAGTATATATTTTATTAAAATTACTGTGTAAAAGTTGCAACATTGACAAATGAGAGTGAAGTTAAGCAGAATTGTGCTAGCTATGTTGCTAACATATTCGAAATAATGATATAAAAGATATGCTAGTTGCATGGAAGAAAAAATAATTCATTGCTAGCTTAAGTTTTACTTACCATTATGTAATTTTATTAAAAATGAATGCTTGTAATCTTGGTAAAGCAAGATTGGAGTCAAGATTATTTTAGCTTGATTAATAGATTGAGAAGATATGATATTGATACAATTATTAATCTTATTGAACCGTGTTTTTATTGCATTTATTATATTTAAGTTTAGATAAGTCTATGATTAAATAATAATAAGTAGTCACTATAATTTAAAAGAATAGTATAGCTTTATCAATTCAATTATTAATTATAGATAAACCTTAGTTGAGTGGCTAAACCAAATTGCTAATTCTCAACTTGAGAAAGAAGGAAGATAGAGACCGGAGGTACCTTCGTGTGTATAACAATTAACTTCTAGCCCATTGAATAGCTATCAACTTTTTGTTATCATCAAATTGAAATAATATTAGGCATAAAGTTGATGCCAATTCTAACAATGCTACTTCATTGACTAGCTTCATTTCTCTCTTTTCTCTATTAAACATAGATACTAGATTAGATTTAGGTCTCAAGCCTACTTTTTAATAGCATAGCTAATTGTGAAAGCTTACTTGATCTGATTGTTAATACTTGTATCTTAATGGGATACAAAAACATTTACTCTATATAATGTTCCTTACTCATTTAATCTTACTATATAATACAAATGTAGTAACAACTTCTCTATTTCCACAATCTAATTATTTATTAACTTTAATAATCTTAACTTTGCTTTAGTTTATCTAGATTACAAATATACAGTTTTAATGCAATTAAATAATGGCAGTAAAGTAAGCTAGCAATTGATAAGTCTTTCTTTTATGCTTAATTACATATCTTTTGTGTCTTTATGTCCGATATGTTATCTACATGTATTTCATAATTCTTCTTAACTTTTCTCTTGCAATGTCAAGGTTGCAAGTTTTACACAAACATTATTAAGTGCATCTATAGCAATTTAATCACTCTAAACCATCACATCTACTGCTACTTAGAATTCAGTATAATAATCAAATTGCTATTTAAATTCAATTAATGCATAAAGAAATTATCAAAATTTTCTTAGACTACAATCATACATGCATGTGATTCTTCATTACTTCCAAGAATAGAGGTTTTATATATTTCAATCAAATTTTAATAAAAAAAATCTTGGATTCTGAAGATGATAACATAGACATTCGTATCATATTGAATTTCAACACGTGTATTCTTAATTGACTTAAATAAGGAGATTTATAATGACTAAACAAACTTTATCATAGAGTTTTTCTTAACAGAAGTATTAAACATAGTAAACATCTCATGTCACAAGAACGCCATATTACTAATTCATCACTAAAGAATAAGCTAAAAGAGCACTAGTTTATTGCATGCGAATTAATTTAACTTCCCTATCTCATCAATCCTCAAATCCTCTTCTCTTTGGCTAGGGTTAATTTCTTCCTCTACAGCACTGAAACCTGCTACCCTCTCTTTCTCTTCAGTCAGCCAAGCCTATTCTCTTTCTTATTCAGTTAATTGAGAGCCTGCTGCTTTCTTTTATCTGAAACTTTTCATAATGAGAGTTCACTTTCTTCCAAAATCTATAGAGATAAAGCTCCCCAATGTAGAAACCTTCCTCCCCTCTTTCCAACTGAATACTGCCACATCTTCTTTCCAAACGCTGCATCTTGTTAAATTGGGCTAGGCTTGAGATTTCTGTCTATTAGGGCTGCGGTTCTTGTCTATTAGAGGTGCTAACTCTTCTTTCTTTTAAGCTTCAACAACCTTCAGCTTCTTATGATTTTCAGCTATCATGTGAATTGTCTTTTCCTTTCAAAACCTGAATTGAATCTCTCCAAATCTTCTCTTAAAAGCTTAACCGAATTTGCTTTATATTGGGCATAACACATGTTAAGGAGAATGACATGCAAGCTTCTCAAATCTTTTTTATTTACACATCTGTTCTCCAACCTTTATTTATTTCAAATCATCACTAAATTAGTTGAAAAAATCTTGAAAAGGAATGATGATTTTGTTAATATCAAAATTTTGATGTTAGATAAGTAAAGTCTCGTGATTTGGTGTTTGTAATGCTAGTCTTCTTAAAGCTACAGGCATATTCACAATTCCTGCAATTAATATAACAAGTAATCAATTAATTTTAAAAGATGTTCAATACATTCAATTTGTATAAATTTTAATTTCAACCTCATGTATATGAATAGTTAACTCATGTACGAATTTGCTCAATAATTGTGATTTTACATGTAAAAATGATAATATTATTTTAAGCTTTTCACTAATATTTGTTCATATGTTATAAAATAATTCGACAAATGATCAAGTGAAAAATTATTCAAATTCTTAGCTTCCATAATAGCTTGAACATTTGTGTTCCAACTATGTGGAAGACTTCTCGATAATTTGTTGACTTTCTCAAGATTTGAATTTTTTATTTATTAATATATGAATACCAATAATATTTTTTCAATATTGTGTATGCTTTATATGAATTTTTTTGTTTCACACAAACTAGTTAATATTCATGTAGATTCTTGATTGGTGAACATTGTTTACACATTCATATGTTTTAATTAAATTATCCATATCTATTTGCATATGCATAATAAAATCATTTTGTAATCTTCTTATTTCAGTGTACGTAAAAAAGTATTTTAATTATGCACTTCTCACTTTTTCATCAGTCCATTCCACAAATGGATTGGAAGATTTGGTATGATCTTCTATTTGAAAGAAATTTCACACGTCTTTAAGAAATCAAAATTAGTTCATTCAATAATGGTGAACATGTATAGGAGACCCACTCCAAAGTACTATACTTTCTCTTCTGAATTGTGTCATATTGCTAGATATTTGCTTTACTATTGTGAGATCATTGTAAGGTAGAGTGTTGCTTTGATGTCTCCTAGATTAATTTGGCACAACCCAATAGGGGTTAAATTAATTGAGTTTTCAGATCTTTTTTTTTTTTCAACAACCTGTAGATTTTCTATAGAAATAATGTTACAAAAGGTGGGCTTGGCAGTTTACAAAGATAAAAAAATAGAAAAAAATATACATAAAATAGAGGAAATTAATCGGAAAATTCAAACACTGCACCATAAGATCAAAATAACTACCAACAAGCCAAGAGCAACCAATTCTAAATCACAGGTTGAAATGCACTTCTCAGAAATCAAAAGAAGCCAAATGCAAAATACATAGCAGAAACAGCCAAGGCGAATATGCTCCCAGAACTGATAGAACAACCAGAAAACATCACAAGCTCAGCCGGAGCAGGTAACAAAGAGTCCAAATACCATAGAATAAAACAAATAACAAACACGAGCTAAACAACACCTAGTACACCAAAGAAAGCAGGGACAAGGGAAGCAAGATCTAGTAACTAAGATTAAACTCATTCTTATCTCAGTTTTTGTTGGCCAATCAGCCCAGTAACTAGCATAAGAAGTGTAGCCCACGTTACTACGTCTTGCATCACCTATCAAAAATTCAACTATAAAAAGAAACAATCTCAGAGCCTACTATCTGGCGTTTGAAGTTTATCCATCATACAAAATAAATTTAAGGTTTGAGGGGAGTTCATTCTCATAGTAATTTGCAAATGATCAAACTTGAGGCCATCATTAGTTAGTCTATCTGAGGTATAGTGTAATTAAAAATATTAAGTAATTTTCCAAAGAATAACAAATTTTCTAGTCTACTTGAAACCCGGCTTTAACAAAATTTATTAAGATGAGAGGATCAGATGTTTTGTAATCTTGTTAAATTTTGTGTGATAGTTAATAAAGCAAACACTGCACCATGAGAACGAAACAACTACCAACACCGGTTAAACCAGTATTTTGCTTTGTGCAACCACCCACATTGAGTTTAAAAAACCCTAAAGGGGCTTTAACCATTTAATTAGGACACATTTGGTTTTCTGAAGGACAACATTGATGCCAAAGTATTTCTTACTCCAACCTTCCCATTTGAAGTTATTATAATCAATGAAATGAGTAGTAATAGCATTTTCAATGTAATCGATGATTTTTAGAATAACTTATTAGATTAATATTAAAGTTTCTATGCTTGCAATTGTTTCTCTCCTCCCAAATATGCAAAATGATAAGAATGATAAAAGTAATTCTGATATGGCTTTTCTTAACAAAATTTTTTGAATGACACCAAGCCCGCATGAAAACATAAACAATAAGATTAGATATCTGAAGCAAATCATGCTAGCATTAAGAGTTGTTGGATTTATGGAGATTAGATATCTGAAGCAAATCATATTAGCATTAAGTGTTTTCAGATGTTTGAAGATTAGACATCTATGAAATTTAATGAGTTACTTATGGTTAAGAGAAAAATAATAAAGATATTAAAAATACACAGCAAAAAAATGCAAATCGAGATTTTGTAGTAATTCAGATTTAATCAAATCTATCTCTATACTTTGGGGATTCCTCCTGATTTCGTTCAAACTAAGTGGCACTACTTTGCAACATTTAACATGCGAAGAACTTTTCACAAAACTACCATCCTTTCTAAGCATCATTGGTGGGAAAGTTATTGTTTTTTCTTGCGCAACCCACAAGGATTAAGTTTGTAGAAAAAAATTCTAAGCCAAACTCTTAAGTTGAGGTTTTCCAGATTTATTACTAGATACTGGAATCAATTTATTCAATGCTTAGGATAAGAGAGCTTAGAAATCAATGAGTTGCCTTCAAAATTTTTCTCATATTTTAATTTAAAATTTGAATGTGGTATTTATAGGTTATGTCACCCTCCTACAGTTAAGTATGTTCAAAGATGGATTAGTAAATTTGAAGTATATATTCTATTGTTTCTAGGACAATATAGTATATTTCATTAGGTGAATATAGTTACTAAAATGTATGAAACTAGACCCTTTGGAACCTTATCAACTAGTTGTCATATCACTAAGCGAATGATAATCATTCATTGGGCAACTAGTTTTGTCCAGTGCTAGCTCAAAATTCTAATGATAGCTGGCTTGACACTTATTGATTAACAGCTCTCCAGGAAACATGAGTTTTTATTCGTTAAATGATTATAAGCAAAACCTTATAGTGAACTTTTAATTGAATTTTCATTTAAGCTTTCCTCTTATGAGTCTAAACTTTGATTGTATTACGTTAATGTTCATACACTAAAATAAAATTACATTACAAGATATTGTAAATCTTTAAGCTAGGATTCATTAATTTTTTGTAACTATCAATTAATTTAAAATACGGGTACATTTAGCAAGCTCCCTCCCTATTTGGCACTATGATATTCTCTTAACTTTTTCTTTGATTATTTTGCTATTTGCTTAAAAATACAGCATTACTCAAATCTATTATAGTTATGCCAATTTTTTTTCTTGCATGAGTTTTTTATATTTTTGATGTATTTGTTAGATTGATTTTTGAAGTTTTCATTACTAGTAGATAAAATTGTGTTAACTGTCTTGTTTTTTAGTAGCATGTTGAATTTTTCAGTTACAATAGCATTATTTTTTGATATACGTTAGAACATCTTGCATCACCTTGGTAGGCAAATTTAAGCTTAACATGCAAAATTTTTTCATAAGAATTGTGTTTTGTTACAATTTTTCCAAAAACATTTAAGTAGACCAATTATAGGGGCAACATAATCGGTGTACAATTTTCATGCTACTTAGTTTGAAGCTTTGAAGAATGGAGATGTCATAATTAAATATTGCCTATTATGAAATCGAACATGTACTGCTCAAAGGCATGAAAACATTCAATTACATAAATATCATCTTATGAATCACCTTTATTATTTTCAAGTAATTGAATTTATATAAGGCATAAATTGCTTTGCAGAAATTTGTATGCAAACAAGCTTGCGATGATATTACACATGCACTGTTGTCTTGATGAGATTAAAGCAATCCTTCATTGAATTACTTACTGTTCTTTAAAATCTTTATATGTTTTTGAAATTTGAGTGTTTTAATGCAAATTAGAATATGCAACTTTTTTAGTGGAGGGAAGGGCGAATTTTTAAATCTTGTTTGCTGCAAAATAAGGAAAGTGAAATGAAAGTTAAAAGAATATCTCACCTCGAGCTCGGTCTTACTTTCCAATGTAGCACATGAGCATCTGATTCACATTCAAGTTGGAAACATACAATTGTAGGCACCCTCATGCGTCCTAGCATTTGGTGTTGACCCAAAATTTGATTTTTGTGCATGACTATCGTCCACGACAGGTTTTGGATGTGCGTAGAGAAGTGAGCTTGATCCATGTCCACATGTGCCTTGAAGCTATGTCATCGACCCGTGATCCCTCAGCTTCTCACGTAAAATTGAAGCGAAGCAAGTGCTTGCATATCAGGGTGTGTATGCCGATCTCGTTGTCATGTTGTCTGCTCGCAACCTAATTAATGGTCATTGATGCCCCTATTCGGATTTTAGAGATGTAGTGGATGGACGCACTGAATTACACAATGCTTTATGATGCTTATCACATTAACTCTATCAATACACTTTGTGGATCATGCTTTAATCCTATAATTAAATAGGAGCTGACTTCCCTTTGGCTTTCTTTTGTAAATATCACACCCTCTCCCATCTATAATAGACAACACACCATCTTAATTTTTTCAAAGCTCTCAAGCAGATTATGTCCAAACAATAGGTAGAAGAACCAAGTTCTTTAGAATTTGTCCTACTAGAAAAATTTCATTTTTGAAGACCTCTAGTGTTGTTGATCTTTGGTTGTATAATTTAATTAAACTTCCTCTATTGTTTTGATCTTGAGCAAGAAAGAAATCATTTGATGTAATTTTGAGTGATATTATTTTGTATAAAATGCATAAAAAAATTCAGGAAAAACTTAGAATGTCATGTTAACAAAATTTTGTCAAAGATTTTATCAAGTTAATAAAAATTGATTGATTGATTAACCACATGGTAGCGAAGAGTTCATATAAAATTACATGTTTGAAACAACTTTCATGAGCTGAGGGTGTGTTATGCATAATTAAATAATAATAATTATGAAAATATTGAGAGTTGAATAAATTAGTTCTTCTTTTGAATAATGATGTTTAGAGGATTATGAATATAATCTCTTTTAATTTAATGTGGTACTAATAATAATAATGCAATTATTATTATTTGACAAAAAATAAAGAGAAAAGAAGAGCGAGTTTGGCACTATTTATATGTTTGCAAATTTACTTGTAAAGGCCAAATGATATTTCTCATTATCCAAATTCCAAATTCCATATTATTATATTGCTCTAGCACTTTTAACTTCTACTTATAACAATGAATGGAAAGTTCTCAATCCTCCTAACTTCTCACAGAACTGATCATCTTACTAAATGACAATTCTAATATTTTTAGAATGGATATATTTTTGCTTTTGTATATATATTCTTTTCCTTTCAAATGTGCTCAATCATGCTCTGATACCAACTGTGAAGGCCCGATGCCGGTTCAGCAAGAACTGTCCTGACATTAGGTATTCACAAATCGCAGGATCCTATTGAGCAATTTAAAAGAGAAGGGATTCACATATAAATGCCAAATGATATTTCTCATTATCCCAAATTCCATATTACAAAAATTGCCAATGTACATCTCGTACAATATTCATCTTATTAAAACAAAAGTGAAACTGAAACAAAAAAAAATAAAAAAAGATAGGTAAAATAGCACTGTAGATCTATCAGCAATTTGAAAATTTATGAATTAAGGTTCTTGTTCAAATTCTCCCAGAAGTACCTGACCTGATATTGTAAATAAAATAATATCGGGATTGAAATTCTCAGTAATTAGAGAATACTCTACCGCACTAAACAATAAAATATTACATTTTATAATTAGCTAAGAAGTGATTAGCGAAAAAATGATATGATAAAAATGCAGAAAAAATAATGCAATAGTGCAAACAGGATAATTAATTTCCTGCAAAAAGTATTATCACAAAGATATATGTTATTGATGTTGTTTTTCCAGTAATCAATCACGTACGTTACTGATGTTATTTTTCCAGTAACCAACCATGTATGTTACTGATGTTATTTTTCTAATAACCAACCACGTACATTACTGATGTCATTTTTCCAGTAATCAACCATGTTATAAAAGGATGTTAGTTTCAAACAACTAACCAGATATCAATATGAATTTGGCTCAAAGCGAAGCTAAACAATAGTAAAATGCAAACAGTAATACATGTATATATACTGGGTATCTTTTTCTTTAAGTTCAAAATGTAAATTGATTGAATCTGCATAAGTTTTGATATTTGAATTAGCCTTTTAACCAACAAAGTAATATGATATTTTTAGGAGTATTCACTTTCTTCTTTTCTATTCTATTTTTCTTTCACTCTTTCTTCTTGATAGAAGATATAATTTTAAGTTACTGAGGGTAGTAATAATATTTATAATAACATTATTATTATCATTATTTAATCACGATTAATCACGATTGAACGAGAGCTCCGAATTTAATGAAACATTTAGTGTAGTCTTTAAATATACTTAATCCAATGATACAAAAGTCGATGAATTTGAATTTGTATTTAATTTTCTCAATTTAGTGAATTTAAAAAAAAATTCAAAAATTAAAACAGGAATTTTCATTATCCGAATTTCTCTTAAACTAGGGCATTTTGATCTAAAAATTAATTTTATCTAATTGTAATTTGGTTTGCCTTAAATTGAAGCTCCCGGGGATCTTGATTTTGAGTTGGGATTTAATCTAATTTTGCGAAGGAACGACATTAGGTCGTTTCACCAACTTTGCACATTCTCATATATGTCTGATCATTGTAAACTTATATTCTTTAACATAATTCATCTGTAAGGAGAAGTCTAATTTAAATATTCAAATTAGCTTTACAGAAGTCAACTCCTAAAAATTAATGTAGATAGTGGAGACTTTTGCACTTTTTTGAGCATCAATTGTTTTTTCCTTGGGTGCAATATCTGCAACTTTGTACATTGGCACATTCATTTGAACTTTTATTATTTATTAAGATTAAGATTTGATAACTACATTCTACTGGTTCTTTTTCTTCATGCTTTAACATAAAAAACCAATGATTTAAAATGCTGATTTAAGTATTTAATTGCTCTTAATGATTTAGATATATTTATTAAATAATGGTTTTGGATGATTTACATGTCTAACATAAGAAATATGATCATGTTGAAGTTAACTCATGCAGGTAGAGCACATAGCCACATCTTTTTCCTCTATGTCGACAAGTTGTATAAGCTTATAAGAATTTTATTTTAAACCCATGTCAAAGCTCTCTTATCCTCAAAATAGTTTGAATTTATGAGCTAGAAAATGCTAATATTGATACCTTAAGTTTTGTTCTTGACAAGGCATTGACCTAATCATTCATCTTAGAATTTCTTTCCTTGCATTACTATCTTATTTGGTAAAAGTGTGCATATAAGGAACCACGTAGTTTGTTTCAGCATAAGCATTTGAATGTAGTTAGAAAAGAGCTCTGGTTTTTGTTTCAGTGTTTTGTAAGAGATGAGTGAAACTGCGTTCCTATTTTCTGGGCTTACCTTCATAAAACAGATTAGCGACTTTACTTACTATGACTTGGAAAGTTAAAAAAATGTATTTTTACTTATTCATCAAGTAAGATTAAAATAGCATAAAATAGAGTATTGGGTTGGAACACTACTTTATCTAATAACAATAGAAACGTTAAAAATATTTATATGTAGTTAATGCCACTATAAGTAAAAGTGATTTTCTTTGCAGGACAAACAAACACTATGTCTTAATGGTTTGATACCAAACAAGAAAACATCATTGAAACTAACAACTATCGTTCAGAAACTTTCAAACACTTGAAACTAACAGATGACGCACACATTGAAATCATTGCTTTTTTTATAATTTTAAGATGTTGATAGTGGCTTCTACTCAACTTTTATTTGCAAATGCTTCTTTGCAAATTGTTAATCTTTTAGTGGTTTTGCAATAATGTTACTTGAAATTTGTTGACCATGTATCATGCCATGATTAATATTCCATACAATTTTAATTGTCTTAGTGGCTTATGTCAAAAGTGTGAATGTTCCAACCGGGGTGGTGGGTGCTTGTCGCCTTGATGTAGCATATGAACACTTCAAGGTAGGACTAATATTCTGAATTATTATCCCTGCTGGCTTTTAATGGATGTCTGATATTTATTTATATTTATATACACACACACATGCACACATACATATATTTCTTTTCAATTCTGATGATGGATAAATAAAATGTTTAATATTAATTGAAAAAGTGAATTCAATTGGTTTTAGCATATGATATTCACCCCAAACATAATGATTGTGTTCTTAATTTAAGTTTCATGTTTTTAAATTTTACATGCACATATTTCTTGACTTCAAAGTAACCTTAGTTTGATCCATAGTTGGAAATGATAGTAACATGAATTACTTGCACCACTCATTTACTTAACCTTTTGGGAAAGATGTTTGTTGTTTGACATGTTGTTATTATGTATTTTTATCTCATTTGTTTCATCTTAAACCCTAAACTCTAAACCAAATTTCAATATCAATTTTATTGATTAATTTGGAAGGCACAAGAAACATATATACTATGATGGGTGCAAACGTGTGGACCAGAACAGATGTAGTACAAATGAGATACTAGGTCTCCTTGTGCACAACAAGCTGCACTAATAGAAATGTCCTTTTTATTGGGAAGTTAGACTGGCGTAGCAGATGATAAACACATCACAGGCAGATGTAAGGAATGTGCAAATTGCTAAATATTAAGTTGATGTTTATTTGAATTAAGTGCTAAGCATACCAACGAGAGAGTAATTAGTGTGAATAAACACGGGACACAGATGACTTGAAGTGGTTGAACTTTGTGGCTGACATCCTCATTTAGGTATAGAGAGATTTCACTAAGTATTGCTAGGATTATAAATCTTACAATGTTATGTTATATTTTTTTTTGTGTATGTGTATCAGAGTTGTAAATCAAAAATTAAATAAAAATATCTTCATTCTTTGCAGAGGTTTACTTAGTATTGGTAATAATAAATATTGGATAATCTTTAATTGACTCTAACCAATGCGTTACTTTGTTGGAATCTACATGCTTTTGAGGCTTCACTTGCTTAAAACTTTATCATAATGAACACCATAACATTAAAGGTGTTGAATCTTTATTGCAAAAACTATGGATGCATGCTCAAGATTATGGGTATGTTCTTTTCATGGGTATGCACTTGATGTGAAGTGTAGGAATGACATGCTCATGTTATATCAAAACACTTTCCAGTCCTTAAGAGATGGATCAGAATAGATCTACGTGTATATGAATGGCATGCCTTCAGGGCAACAAATGAATGTTTACAATTCTCTTCCCAAGCAGATGCTGTTGAAGTTAGTCTAGTCAAAGGTTCAACAATTGAAAAAAAAATCTTAACAAACTTGGATAATAAATGACAGCCTAAGAAACTATGAATCTCTATAACTAATGTAGAATGGGTCAATTGATGGTTGCTCAAACATTCTATAGAGTAATCGAAATGTTGGCCACATTGATCATATGCCCAAAAAAGATATAGTTCTTACCTGAGTTAACATTTAGAAAATTTAATAAGGAGTTAGTGATTTTGTCGTCTTCAAAATACAAGATTTGTAACTCTCACCAGGCTTTGAGAATATCAAAATGTTATCTATAAAAGCAATATCAAATCGATTAAGGTGAGTTAAGATAACATAATTCATTAAGTTAATAAGATGAAAGGGGCTTTGGTGGCCCTAAAAATCATTGTTGAAATTCAAAGTGCTAGTGTCAGGCTCTAAATGTTGTATTCCTTAAATTTTGACACATACATAAACCTAATGATACCATGATTTTAATCTATCTTTGAAAAAACATCATTCTTCTAGTTGATCGAACATTCAAGAATGCAAATACTTGTGAACAATCACTTTGTTAAATGATCGTTAGGATTAAAAGGTAGATGTCCCTTTTAGTTGATCGGACATTTATGGAAGGAGATACTTTTTGCTAACAATAACTATGTTAAGTGATTCTAAAATTAGAATTAGATACATTTGAGCTGTCGTTCGAGCCAAGCTCCATGGCCAAGCACTCACAACTGGGTCATTTTGTTAAGCAATGGAGCTTAACTATGTGGCTTATTGAGCTAAGCGAGCCAACTATATCATTATGCTACTTGTCGATCTACCTTTGGAAAAGCTTGCCGAGTCACTTGAGCTTTGGCTAAGCCTAGGATTATCCTGGGAAAGGAATTAAAATGCATGCTTGGGCCATTTTCATTCCCTTTAAGCCCTAATTGTGTTTGGTGGTTAATTATTAAATTTTAGTATTTCTTTATGTTGTTATACCTTTATTAAATTATGATGAAAGACTATTTTCATCTTTTCATGCCAAAAACAATAATGCTAAGTTTGTTGATCAATCCTCTATTGTTTTACATCAATTTTTAACACTTATGCGATTGAATGAAGGAATGCGTTCATATACCATATGCCATGACTCTACTTGATAAGTGTTGGGAAATGAAAGTTAGATGATGAAAAAATATGAAATTCATTAATTTAAAGAACTATAAAATATGTCATCCAAACCATACGTTAAGCTAACTAAGAATTTATAATTTTATTTAGAAAACATTTACAATAAAACTTTGCATCCCACAAAACTACTATAAGAGTGCATGTACTGACAAAATAAAAGAAAACTATAATTGAAAAGAAACTAATAGTCTTATATTGAGTGCAACGACAGGTGTTGATCAAATTAGTGAATCTATTAACTTTTAAAATAATAATTAAAGATACCATAGTGGATAATTATGATTTTTAGTTAATAATTAATAATGAAGAGAAGAGGGTATGCATGTTCTAAAGGTTGAAATACATGCAAGCTCAAAACGGTAAAAACTAAAAGTAAAAGGTTAACAACTTAAATATGAATTGCAAACTAATTAGAATAAATTATATCATGAAACACAGCTGTAATCAACATAGATTCAGTTGTACTTTATTTGTAACATGTATAAAGTACCTCATTGTAAAGGCGAGCGACACCGGCTAAGGACTTACATGAGAAGCCTATTTAAATTTAGGGCGAATCATATTCTTTGGGAAGATTCATAGTGGAACTAATATGCATGTCTCTACTAGGTATACTTAAATATAAAAACAAGAGTTGCATCCTGTAGTTGTGCATTCATATTTTAATATATTCATAAAGTGATAATTGTATTGAGTTTTTCCTTGCTTTAATATGGTTTATTTTCATTAAGCATGGTAAATCACATAAGATTATCTATTATGTAAAATGCTATGTAATTATTTATGTTATATGGATCTTTAATTCTATATTGATGTTTATCTTGTAGAGAAAATGGTAATCATATTTATTTAATTTAATTTTCAATATGCAGAAATAATAATATATAACTCATTAATTAAATAGCAAGTAAACCGGGGAATGTTTAATCATACTAGATTTCAGGCTATAGATAATAATTTTACCACAAAATATAGTACTAAAAAAATTAGTCAAGAAAGACAATATCTTAATTGTAAAATGAAATTTCTAATTACTTACCTTAATTTCAGATTTAGATGTCCGAAAGTGTCAATCTCCCGATCGGTCTTTCTCCAATGAAATTAACCTAATTTGCGAGGTTAGAATTTTAATCCAAGATTTATTTGATTATTAAAATGATTAAAATCAGGAGGTTGCCTTAGATTTTGGTGTCATGTAGGGAACAATGGAAGACATGTTCATTGTCGATAAGAATCTAATTGGAAGCACACAATTATTTACGATTGAGTGCCTAAAGTGTCGATCTTCCAATCGGTCTTTTTCTAATGAAATTTAACCTAACATGCAAGGCTAGGATTTAATATAAGAGTTATTTGATTATTAAAATGATTAAAACCATAAATTAATGAGGAATTTAACTTAAATTTTGGTATATCAAGTAGGGATGAAAGATGTGCTTGGCATCAATTAGAACTTAATTGTAGGGAACACAATTAATATTTAGCTAAGAAAATTATGATTAATTAGTTTTTGATATTTACAAAACTAATATCTTAAAGGGCGAGGAATGGTGAACAGCTCGCTTTGGGTTCATAATCGAGGTCTTGCGCGTCTTAGGAGCCCGAAATCAGAGGCACATTTTACTCCATTTGAAAAGGTGCTAAATTTGTGAATTGCAATTTCTTAGTGCAAAAGAAATTTAAAAATAATAGGAAGCAAATGAGAGAAGAAAGAAAGTGATTATGGGGGCTACTTTGGATGACGGTTGGAGCACATCAGGGACTATTTTTGATTGCCATGGAAGGGTGAAGAGGCAACGGTCATGGAGGTGGCCAATTGATTAGATTTGACCATGAGGTGGCTTGTTGTGGTCATTGGATTTGGAAGGGCCAGTTGGCATAATTTGACTAGTCAGTCTATTGGCCGATAGATGGAGGTAGCGCCATGAACGTAATTTCTATATGAGCTTTAACTTTAGGCTAACTTCAGGCTGAGCCACACCCAAGTCCATTTAGTGTATGTTGGATGAACCACACATCTCATTCTGTCACATTGAGGTGTTTAGTGCTAATCAAGATAGGGAGTTATGAGGGTAAATTTTGGTGTAATGTTTTACCCATGGATATAACACACATACTATCGGGTAGAGCTTGACTTTTTGACATGGTCATAATATACTATGGTTGGGAGAATACTTACACATTTAAAAACGATAATAAAATCATATTATCCCACCAAACCCCATCCTAAGGCACCTCCCATACCTTCTAATGCTGATTCAGGAACACTACCCTCACTCATTTTTATTCCATCCACATCATTACATCCACTGATGTCAAAGAAAGGGACTAAACTTAAGCTGATCACAATTACCACCTCTCCTCAAGAAGTTACCCTGAAAATGAGGAAGTTGTCATTCCTTCGCCAATTGTAGATCTCCTTGGGAAACTTTCAGAGACCTCACTAGAGAATCTTCCAGATGACTTGCCACCCCCACAAGAAATTCAACACATTAATAATTGGGTTCTCAACTTCACAACTTGGCACACTGCCATCTTAATTTTGGGGAGCTAGCTAAGCTTCAATGGCAAGTAGAGCTTTACTCCAAAAAGATTTCTTATGGGAGAGTTTGTGCTCATGGTGGTTAATCGATAGTACTCTAAACATTTACTATCATTACACCAACAAGCAAATAGTCCAATTGAAGTGGTAAATAAGTTATTAATGAAACTAGTAAAGAGCTTAGTGGGGGAAAACATTTGGGAATTATACCTTCCTACATTAGAATTTTCCTGCAAAAGTACTATATCTAGGAGAATGAGGATAATCCTAGGAAACCATAGTTAGTTTGCCTAGCCATGTGCATTTTGATATTGCATCTACTTTTACTAGGGATTTTCATGAACTTCATCATGATGTTAGAACCCAAATTAAAAATTCTAATGAAAATTATGCATAAAAAATTAACATGACTAGGTTTAGTTGAAGTCTTAGTGAAGGTGGTTATGTGCTCATTTGCATTAGATTAGGTTGAATACTTAATTTTCCTTCTGATATGTTTATAAGTCATATTTTCAATCTTAATTATTTAATTCCATATTTAAATGAGCTTTCACAAGAAAATGCAGGTATTTTTCCAAAGGGGCATAATGGTAAACTATTTTAAAAAACTTTCCAACCTTTCTTTTTTGAGATTGATGATATTATTTCTGTTGAGATTATTTCAGGAGAGCAGGTTGAACGTACGTTCCTGATGCAATGGAAGGATAGACTGTCGTTAGAGAACTTTGTTGTCATATGAGGAGTTTAGAGGATCAACTCTGTGGAGCAGAATTCTTTTAGCGGGGGAGAAACTGATGCAGGACAACAAATACATTGGAAGAGGAGACCCATGACTCGAGCCATTGATGGAGATTAGCTATTTGGGATTAATTTATTATTGAGTCGTATTATCTTTGTTTTATTTTTGTTTCGGGTCGTGTTGTGATCATAGTTGTGTTATACTGGTTTTGTTGAGTCAAGTTGTGTTATAATTATGTGTGTTGGTAGAATATGAAGGGACACCTTGGAATATGATTTGGTGCTTGCTTCTACATATAAGTTATGTATGTCATTTGGAAGAAGATGGTTGATGACATTTGATTCTAAAATTTTGACTTGAGAGCTCTTGTTTTCTGTGTGGACAATTGAAAACCTCCTTGGTGTGTATAATCAACGGGCTTCAGGATGTGTATATTCTTGAATATGTGCATAATCTTGATCAAATTTGTCTTTTTGCTTGTTTTCTCTATTTTTTTGTTGTTCTATTTGTTACCTTTCATTTTCATTTTATCTCATCAAAATCTGCTTTCGTTTCAGCCACCGAACACCCCCAATGAAACTTACGCAAAATTCGATATCCTTTCACTTCACTATCCTTAACCCTTCCAAATAGCCTTTAAATTAAATAAAATAGATTCTTAAAGATTTCTAATATCCACCATAACAGCCTCTCAAAATTTTGTCCAAGTCCGACTTCATTTGACCCACCAAACGACTTTTTGAAGCTAAACGATCGCTTACACACATAATCGTCTTCTTCAACTTCACGCCACCACAAAGTCTTGGCCATGAGGTGGCCGATCTTGATCATTAGATGTGCAATGGTCGGTTGACTTAATGAGGCTAGTTGGCATATAAGGCGAGAGAGACTAGGTGAAGGGAGAGAACAAGGTGTTGATATATCAAGAGGGAGAAGGAAAAGATTGAAGAGCTTATGGTTCAGCTAGGCTTTGCACGTCTTGTATGGCTATGGCTTCTTGAGAAAGGAGTGGTATGGATTTAAAAAATTCATTCTAATTCCAATTATGGTGAAATTTGTCTTAAAAAGTTTTTGATTTTATTTTGCTCATACAAAAAATTAATATTATATTTTTGATTTAATTTTTTTTTTATTTCACAAAATAGTCCATTAAGAATAAAATTGATAATTTTTTAAGATCAACAGAATTACCCAAAATTTAGGAAAAATAAAATTAAATTTAGAGTAATTTTAATAAATTGACTTTGCACTACACATCCTATTGTCCCTTGTAGATTAAGTTTGCGAATTTACAACTCTGCTCATAGATGTTGCGAGCTGGTCTAGACAGCTTAGGAATTTATTGTGGAAACTGTTGAAGTTGGTATAGAGGTTGATGACAAGAAGTTATTAGTTTCTCATACAATAAACAAAATAGCTTTCACACATTGTTACTATTCATGAATCAACTAATGGATATATGCTATTGTAAAGTTTTACAATCATTAGATGACAAAAAATAAATAAAAATTGATTGATACTGAATTGAAAGAGAACTTGAACAAAATAAAGCATAAAACAAATGTATCATTTTAGGGGTGTGCGATGACATCTATAAGTTAGGTCAACTAATTTGCCAGTCATGATCTGAAAAGGTTAATTAATGAATAGTATAATTTGAAACCACATTCCAAAAATAAGGGGCCAATGTGTATAATTCTATAAGTAAAAGATTGAACCAAATATGGCTGTAACTCACAATGATCTTAATAGCTATAAAATTAACAACATATACAATTTTTATAAATTAAACATAGTAAAATTAATATAGCTTGTAAATTGTTATATTGTAAAGGTCCTTTATGTGAAAAAAAGTGCTCAAATACTGATTTTTTATTCTTTTTATTATTATTATTTTAAACATTGATGGAATAGCTCTTCATAATTTTCCTTGGCCCATTGAGCATCGTACAATTAAAAGCTCATTGACCTCATTCGCTTAGGAAAACCTTATGAAAGATTCCTCAGAAAAATTTCACAAATTGTCTTCGTAAGCATTAAATGAGCAACACTTTGTACATAAGACATGATAATCCTTACTGTCACATGTAGGTGGAGCAGCAGTCACATAATTTGGATATTTATTATCTTGATGTTATATTTTTAAAGTTCTTTCATATGGTATGTAGTGTTATGATTTGATGGGTATAGTAGAATCAGGTAAGGAACGATTCCTATTAAAATCTAACTTGGAACTCAAATATGCTAGACTTGAGATTCCTTAGTTTTATGCAGATTGTTCTGGTTACCATTTATATAAATTTTCTGATATTCAACATGTAAGGTTTTCATAAAATATTGAGATAATAATAAATTTCTTAGGTGTCCACATATTACTTAGATATTTAAATCCTTGAGGAATTCTAAATGTAATTCATTAAAATGCATTTTAACTCAATGAGTAAATGCCAAAGCTAATATAAAGTAAAGAAAACAAAATTTTAATAACAGTTAAAAATCCTTAGGAAAATGCTTGAAACCTTGCAACCTCACTGCTTTTAAATGGGAAATAGTACAAGTTGGATTAGGATTGTAAAACATACTAAATATATATTAATTAACTACTACCTTTAGATGACCCATGATGATTTCCCTTACCGTTGGAGGAAAAGCGGTTTAATTCTTCAGTTTTTCTTTCTTGATGTACTCTATAATTTATCCATTTCATTTAAATGCAAAATTAGAAAAAAATAATAGCAAATGAGATTTACTTTGATGAAATTGGGCTGACTGAAGGGAGATCAGTCCTCTAACAATCTTCTAACCCAATTACAACTTTACCTGGAAGGGATTTTCTTAAAAATCACAGTGTAAAACCTAAGGCTCAATTGAACATGAAAAAATATGTTGATTTTACCTTGGAAAGAATGTTGAGGGTGTAGGAAGTCATTCAGATTGGTTTCATTGTTAAAACCCTTAAAACTGAACAACAGTTATTTAAAATCAAAATGTGAACCTATTGTTTTTGTAAATATGCTTGGAAAACTCATTGAATTTAACTTAGTTATGAGCATTATACACTATGATTTATTTGAATATTACTGTTTAAATGGAATTAAAATATAAGAGAGAGATGTTACTTTAATATGGCATCAATGATAAAGGAGGCAAATTCAACGATGCCAATGTCAAAATAATCTAAATTATGCAATAGAAATTCTTAGATTTTAATAGGATTCTTAGTATTAATGACACAAGAAAATTAAAGTCTTTCTTTAGGGTTGACATCAAAGAAGGAGTTGATGATCAATGTTGAACCGTCATGAAAATTGTCGAATCTCAATATAAATGAATTCTTGTGTTTCATTTTTGCTGGATAAGTAAAGAAAGGGAGGAAAAGAGGAGGGCTACTTTGGAGTTGGAGAACCATAGGCAGAGGAACAGATGAGAAGCAGAGAGGGGTTGTGTGGATGAGAAGAGGCAAATGGCATGTAGGAGATGTGGGGAAGGAGGAGAGTTGTATAGAGAGAAATACTTACGGTTGGGGAAGAAAGTGTGTTATAGAGAGAGAAGTCGCTGGAGAGTAGGGTTCAACCGGGAGAGGGGGAATTCGTCTCACCTGTAAGGAAGTTAGGGCTACTGCTTGCATGGAGTAGAAAGGAGGGTTGCTTGGGAGGGAAAATAAGGGATGCATGCCTCTGTAGAGGTGTGGTGGGGCCTTTTAAATAAAAAATTGAATAGAAAATTTAAACAATTTTCAAAAAATATGAAAACGCTTAAGGAAAATTTCTCAAAATTTTAAAGATATACTAAACTTAAAATACTGCAAAATTCACAAAAAAATGAAGATAACATTATAAAAATTATAAAATTTTCTTATTATCATAGGATGAGAAATTATTTGTATGGTGTTAACATGAGACTCCTATTAGGTCATAGTGCTAAGTGCTTGCTACTTTATCGATTAAGAATTGACAATGGGAGACAATAGTGATGTCCAAGTCATAAGAAGGGAGTATAGGGGAATTGTCATGGCATATATCTCTACTCTCAAATTAGTTGATAATATGCTTGAATAAATACAACTATAATTCTTAGTGAAAACTCTTGGGGGCAAAGCATTGAAGGGGATCTTTGAGCTATGAAATGAAAATTTTTAAATCAACTAAGAAGTTTCTTTTATAGAAGAAGATAATGAAGGACTAAGGAGTTGGTGAACTTTTCAAAGAACTTATTTAAAAATTGATATATCCACCTTTCATGGCTTTATGGTTGTTGACAATAAGATTGAGTTTCTTAAAGCTCCATGAATATATCATGTATGTGAAAGTCAAGTTTTCGAGGCACGCTCTTCGTGTGGAATACATAAATTAAGACCAATTACAATCTCATAAGTTGGAAGAGATTTAAACAACTCTTCTAGAAGAAATTCTACCTGAGCTACAGGGAGGGATAGTGGAAAAGTCATCAATTTACTAGAGGAAGTCTTAGTTGGTCTAAGATTACACTATTAATTTTTATTGATGAACAACTATTATGAGGTTCTTCATTGACGATGTTTCAACTCTAACAATACATTTCAGGACTGCTTAACAACATTACTTTCGAGCTAATATTGATCTTGAGTATGGGCCTGGGTAGGTGAAGACGCATGAACAACCCCTAAAAAAGAATAAGGCAAAAGATGACATTACACAGATAGATGGAGATACATTTACCGAAATGTCCCTTGACTATTTTAGTTATCATTTAATTCTAGACTATTAAGTATGTTCATTATAGTCTCTCAACTATTAAAAATAATCTAATTTTATTTATCAACTACTCATTTAAAGATCAAATCCATAAAATTTTGTTGTTGAACTAAATTAGGCTTAAATGAATAGTTGACAGATTAAATTTAGTATATTAAAATATTTGAGAGACAAAGCTGGACAAATTGAATAGTTTGGGACTAAATCGGCCAAATTAAATTGTCATAGAGCTTTTTTGAAAAATTTCTCATCAAAGAAATCAATAGATCAATCGAATAAAGAAAAGAATCATGTTGAAACAAAAAGAGGAGGATCATTGACCATCAATGTTAGCCAGTTATACTCTTTTATAAGTACAAAAAATTACAGGGCATGAGCAAAAAAAAAATGTAGACCCAGGCTGTTAACTAAGATGTTTAGGAATACTAATGGGTGGAAAATAATGATGATGATGATGGAAGGCTTTGATGACTTTTTTTAAGAACATGTATTTTATATATATGAAATTTAAATGAATATAATAGTCCAAGAAGATGGTGACCTCTGAAAAAACTAAAAAACAATTAACAAAATAAATAAAAGAAAAGTGAAAAAATGTAAAACGGTTATCATACTTCTAAAAACTACTAAAATAAGGAGTTAGCCTCCACACAAGATCCTTTTAGCCATTAATGACCTCGTCTTTGTCTAAGGTTATACCTTTATTTGTTGTTTGAATGTAAACCTTTTTTTTTCTTCTTCTTATTCCTTTTGATTTTTCCGCAAAACTCAAATTTATTGAAGTTGTTCTCCGAGTTCGAGACTTCATCCGACTTAGAGTTCTCTTCACATCCTATATTTGATGATGATAACTCATGTATTTTGTAGTCGTGTCGTATGGTACTCCATCGTGAAAGGATTAATGTGCGCTTCACCATTCGAATCATTTTTAGCACGGTTGCTAACAATTACATGATTTCATCAATGAATTGTTTTGTCCATTCAGATGGACCTCACATCAAACTACATCAGGAATCATCAATCTCTATCGCTTTCTGCATCCTTAAGATTTCAATAGATTATGAATGGGGTTTTCAAAGTTTGTATGAAGGGAGCATATCATAAGTGTATACCTTATTGACAACACAATTTGCTTCCAAGGCCACAATCCCACCGGCATGAGTCGCCATGTTGTCTTTAACCTGTTGGTTTTTTGCATTTTCATCTATCTCGACCCGTTCAATCAAGTGTTGATCACCTATATTCCTCTCAATATGAACAAGTGGCCCTTTTCTCTTCAAGTGGAGCCAAATCTGGAATCTACAGCATGTTATCCATCGTCGTGACTCCAATATCGATTGAAGTGGGTTCAGTAGTGAGACTTGAATCTAGGCTAATGACAACTAACCCACAAATATTCACCTCTCTATTAGGCTCCACGATGTACATCTATTTTCTTTTTTTATGAAATACGATCGTAGCCTAAGCATATATATATATATATAAATGCATTAATACAAAATAAACCGGGATCAAACTTTACGTTCTATGCGACAAGGAGGTCCAAAAATAACACGAGGAAGATCCAACCAGAAAGCAAGGTGATCGGCATGACGCTCTCTTCCTCGTGAACAGAGAGTCCTCTCCCACTGACCTTGGAGCCTCCTGAGCACTCCAAAGCAGCCGCTCTCAATGATAAGTCCACCAGTATCAGTATCTCTGGTCACGAGGGCCCGACGGAGATCAATATTAACAAATTCACAATTATTTTTCGTTTTTTGAACATAAGCAGAGTTAGTTTTTTTTTTCTTCAACCCTTTGCGAGCGTTTGTCGCTATAGGCGAGGGATTCTCTTCAGCTGAGTATTCAGCTTGAAACATTATGAATCAATATGACAGATAATCAAGCAATGTGAGCAATATGTTGGTTGGTTTTTAGTAATGCAATCTTGGAAGCACCCCTTCCATTCATCGCTAATCCATATTTTGGATTCAAATTCTTCGGTTAAGTCAATTTCCACCAGATCCCGTGCCACATATGGCCTTGCCATATTTGTTGTTGTATAATCAATCTTTAAAGGTTTCCCAAAGTAGGATCTTAGAGCAAATAAAATTGAATGGGTAACCAAGTGTACCTTATGCAATTGGAATGTTAATTCAAATTGGCGCAATAGGTGGTTCAAGTGTTGGATTGGATCAAATGATGTTGTCCATTTTAGGATTTTCATTGGACAACTTCCAATAAAGTAGATGCCTCTAGCGAAAATTCGTGAGTAATCTACTTCATTAGAAAGTTTGAGAAGCACACGATGCGAATTGATTAGTCCGACAAGAAAATCTTCAGATAAATCCAAGTTGTTTAGAAATTCCCTAATGGCAACAACAACCATAGAAGGTTGGCCATTCGAGAATTTGCCAATGAGTGTAAATTTGTATGTCTTGGCAAGTGTGTTTGTTCTTCAAATTCTAAAAATATTAGTGCAGGTTTACGAACAATTTGCCATACGAACAATAGGCTTGATTCCGATCAAGTTAGATGAAGATGTGGTGTTCGTTAGCACATCACGAAAGGATTTGGAGATTGACGGTTGCCTTTCACACCGAGGACAAAGATCGGGTAATCCCAAGCCTTTTGATGCGAATGCTGGGACTGTAGTACCCATCGCTGTTGTCGTCAAAGGTCGCACTCCATGCCAAGGTCGAAGGTCGGGAAAGCCCGAGCCTTCCAATGCAAGCGTCGGGACCGCATCAGCCATCGTTGATGTTGTTGAAGCCGAGAGCCCAAGTTAAGTGGTGCCGCAACGAAGGAACCAATCCCGTCATCACCTTCGCTAGGGCTTGTGCACCTTTGCTGCTTTGATGACATTATTGGGTCAATAACACTAACACAAATCTTTCTCTGCTCACATTTCTTAAGGGAAATAATTGCTCATATTTGATGATCTGAGGAGCTTGTGTGAGTTGTTTATTATCTGCATCTAAGTAAAATGAGGGGTTATTTGTAACATCCAGTACAAATTAAAAAATATTATTTCTTAACTCAAATAAATAAAATTTGAAATTTCTTATAAACTATGTAAATTTGGTTTATTGGAAAATATTAAAATTTTGAGTTAATATACTAAAATTATTATAAATTAATCTACCCATAATATCCCAAAATCATCTTCATTATTAAACTTATCACATTTCTACTCAAGATACATTTTAGTACGACAAAAACAACAACACCATGCCTTTATCTTACTAGGTGGGGTGGTCGGCTACATGAATTTTTTGTTTCCATTATGCGCGATCAAATAGAAGCCCAGAGCCACTCCAACCTTTCTATGGATAAACTCATTTCTCATTCTATCCTATGAGTATACTAACTCATCCACCTAAGCATCCTCATCTCTGTAACACTTATTTTATTGGTAAGTTTTTTCTTTATAGGCCAACAGTTAGCTCCATATAACATCATTGGTTGAATAACTGCTCTGCAAATTTTCCTTTAATCTTGAGTAGGATTTTGGATCGCACAACTCTTCAAAAGTGCTTCTTCATTTCATCCAACCAGCTTGATTCCTATTAATAACATCGCTCTATTTTGCCAATATTTTTGAATAATTGAACCAGTTACTTGAATCTCTTGCTCTTATTGATCACATAGTCCTCAATAGTTACTTCGAGATTATGGCTACTGATACAATTGAACTTTTACTATATATATTTAGTTTTAGATCTGCTAAGAAAAATATTTAGATTCTAAAGTAGTCCTCCATAACTCAAATTTTCTTAAACTCCATCTCTAGTATTTTCAATCAATAGAATATCATTTGCAAATAACATGCACCAAGGAGTCTCTTCTTGAATGTGCTTAGTAAGAATATCCAAATTTAAAGCAAAAAGATATGGGTTGAGAGGTGACCCTTGATAGAATTCATTAGAAACAATAAAATTATTAGATAAGCAATCTTGTGATCAAACACATGTTACTGTCCCATTATACATATCTCTAATAACATCAATATTGGCAACCCAAGTTCCTTTTCTCGCTAAAACTCTTAAAAGAATTTTTCTTGTTACTCTGTCATAAGCCTTTTCAAGATCAATAAAAATTTAATGAAGATCTTCTTTTCTTTCTCAAAATTTCTCCATCAAGCTTCTTAATATAGGTATGGCTTTCATGGTTGATCTACTTGGCATAAAATCAAATTCATTTTGAGAAATACATGTATCCTTTCAAATAATATCTCTCCTAAAATTTTAATTTATGACACATTAATTTATTTTGTCTATAATTGGCAGCCTTGACTATCACCTTTTTGTAAATATGTATTACATTACTCTTTATCCGCTCACCTGATATCTTTTTAGTCTTCAAAATGACATTAATTAACTTGATAGCCAAGAAATTCGTTCCTCACCCAAACATTTTCATACATCGTTAAGATGTCATTAGATCCTACTGCTTTCGTTCTTCATTCTCTTTAAAGCATTTCAAATCTCAGCTTTACTAACACGACAAATAAAATTTTATTGAGACTATTTTTATAAAAATTGAACTCACTTATATTAATTTTTATTAATTTAGTAAATTTTTGAAAAAATTCAACAAAATATTTTAGTATGATTTTAATGTATATATATAGTTCTTATAGCACATCAGATCAGAATGTTTCATGAGAGCAAGAGTGAGAGCGAAGGCGCCCTAGCGATGGATACAACAACAACTTCTAGTGATGGCGTCGTCTAAGTGGGTTCTTGGCTTCGATGAATGTCGCGATGCAGATGTTGGAGGGCCTAGGCTCGCTACTGGGCCTTCGTCTCCAACATGTGAAACCATCGATCTCCAACTTCTTTTGGGAGGTGCTGACGAATGCCTCTTCCACGGAAGTCTTGATTGGGATCATGCCCATAGTACTACTCTGAGGTAAACCTGCCCTGATCATCACAGATGTTGAAGAGCAAAAGCTTGCAAAATCGTACGAATTCACTATGAGTGAGAAGTTCTCGAACGGTCGATTGCCTATAGCCATAAGAGAATTTCTCAATAGTTTGGGTTTATCCGACGAGTTTCAAGCCGTCTTAATTGACTCATGACACGTGCTTCTCAAATTTTTCAATGAAGTAGATTGCCCACGAATTTTTGTTAGAGGAGTCTATATTATTGAGAATCACATTATAAAAATCCTAAAATGGACTACATCATATGATCCATCATATGAATCTCCTGTTGCATCGGCTTGAAACAATTATCTTATTCTTAAGGTTCACTTGGTTACACATTCGATTCTATTTGCGCTGGGATCCTACTTTGGGAAATCTTTGAAAAATGATTTTGCAACGTCAAATTTGACAATGCCATCTGTGGTGTGAGTTTTTGTTGAAATAGATTTAATTGAGGATTTCGAATCCAAAGTTTGGATCGGAGATGAAGGGAATGTATACTTCCAAGAGTGCATGATAGAAATTCAACGAATCTATTGTCCTCATTGTTTGATCATCGATTATGACAAATCTCAATGCTACAAACTCAATCCTCAGTTGAGGAGAAAATTCGTGCCAGTAGAGGCAAATGTTCCCAAAGGTTTGGAGAAGAAAAAATAGTTTATGTCCAAAAAAGAAGAAAAGAATCATCGGCGGTTGACCCAAGCGCAAATGAGTCATAATCTGACAAGCGTCCCATGGCTGAGCTTCTCAGTGAGGCTAGTTCGGCGAGGGATATGCCACATCCTTTGGTTGTCTCGGATTTGGCCCCGCTCGATGGAAATGGAGTTACCGTTAAAGTGACTTCTGAAAATTTTGAGATGCTGCGGGAGAGAGCATTAAAGGGCACTTCGGGCCTCAATCCTTTTGATGATAAATCCACTCCTTTAAATGGAGGGGAAATTGAATCCACGATGAAGCTTTCGATCCTGATGTTGAGGATTCTTCATTGTCGAAAAATAATATGCTGATATTGAAGATAGCTTTGGGAAATAAAAAGGCAGGAAGAAAAGAAAAAGAAGCATTAATCCAAATTCAATTATAAGCTCACATTTTGAAGAAAAAGCAGTGATTATTCTCATACGAGGAATCAAAAGCTCAAGTGGAAGGATAGTTATCATATTTTTAATTGCTCTATTCCTTATATGGAATCCCCTCTGTGAGATTCTCTCAGGAGATTAGTAGCTGCTTTATTTTATTTCATTTTTTTTATCTTTTGTTTTCGGTTTGAGGCCACCAATCATATTTGTTGTGTATTATTTTCGATCATAATATAAAAAGTCAGTAGCTGGTTTTATCTTATATATATATATAGTGAATGATGTTGTAGCCCAGTGGTTGAGACTCAGGATTTGTTATCTTAGGTCATGGGTTCAAATCTCACTGGCCACATATAAGGAAAAAATAATTATATATATATATATGTATATATTTATTATTTTTCTTAGGGAAAGCCAATTTTATGGAAATAGTAAAAAGATACAAAATGAGATTGGGTGATTACAAAATCCTATAGTCTAAAAGTCAAAAGCCAACTCTAAAAGGATAGTGCCCAAGGAATATCCTTAAAGGCACCACCAACAAAAGGAAGAAACAAACTAGCAAAGAAACCTAAAATGAGTACAAGAAAGCAAATAAGCAAAAGGAAATAATAAAAACAAGCAAACAAAACATAAAAATGGCAGCCCCCAAAAGCAGGCGAAACAAAAATTCTACGGGCAGCAGAATCGCCCCGGTACAACAGTTCCTCTTCCAACTAACAAAAAAGAAAACTGATAGATCCTCCAATACATCTCCCAGCGCAAGACAAAAATCCAACACATAGCAACTAAAAGAACCTCAAAGCGACAACATCCAGACTCCAGACGAATACATCTTCCAACGTAAGACAAAATTATAACACAGAGTAACTGATAGATCCTCACTAAAAGAAGCCATAAAAAATGTATGTTGCAGTCGAGAGCAGAAAGACCCCAGGTCTTGCACAAGCAACAGGTGAATTAAGTTGTAACGACCCAATGTTCTTACTTTTCAAATTAGGTCAACCCGCCTCAGACATAAGGACCTTGGGGAATTTCAAATTAGGGCAAACAAAAATACCCTTAGATAAGAATAATTTTAAGATCAAAGTGCTCTAGTTTGGGAGAAATCCGAATAATGGAAGCTTCCGCTTTATTTTCTGAATTAATTAAATTCAATAAATCAAGAACATTGAAATACGTGTCAGAATTCATTGATTTCAGTGTCGTTGTGTTAAGTATATTATTTAAAGGCTGGTCGAAAAGTTTCATTAAATTCTGAGCTCCGGTTGATCGTGGTTAATTTTCGAAGTTTTAAACTTCATAAATTAATTAAAAATATAATATTTGTCCGAATCAAAAATTTTTGGAGGGAGGGTGTTCGTTATATTGAAACACACCTCGGTGTTAAGTTTCGTTATTTTTGAAAGCCAAACGGCGAAAAAATACGAAAAATTTAACTTTAAGTATTATTTAAATCCATTTTCCTTTTAAGGAAAATTTCCATTTTCCTTCTTTCGCTCCCCCCCCAATTTCTCACGGGATCGCTCCGCCTGCACGCGCGGAAGGTTCTGCGCCAGGAACCTTTCCTGCGTCGTTTGGCGCAGAAATGGTCAGCCAAATGGCCGACCAACCCTTCTATCCCCTCCCTTATCTTCTCTATAAGACCTCTCTCAGCCCTCCCCTTCATCTCCACAACTTCCATACTAGCCAGCCCCTCTCCTCCCTTTCCCAGCCAAGCTTCCCTACCAGCCAGCCCCCTCTCCTCCCTTTCCCAGCCAAGCTTCCCTACTAGCCAGCCCCTCTCCTCCCTGCCAGCCAGCCTCCTGCCAGCCCTCCCCTCCCTGCCAGCCAGCATTTTGCAGTTGCAGCCGGCCACCTAGCAGCCAGCTCCCTCCTGCCGCTGCCTTCCCTCAGCCATCCAACACCCAGCAAGCAGCCGTCCGGCCACCCCATTCCGGTTAGCAACCCCACTCTGACCTCCCTCCGCTTTCCGATAATCCTAATCCTAAGGTAAGAAGAAAAGTATAAGAGAAAAAAAAAGGGAAAAGAAAATAGGATAAATGATTTTTGCTATTTATTTGTTCTTTTATACATACTTAATAGTCATTATTGTGAAAATAATAATGATATAATAACGTTATTCACATTAATATGGTTCTCATTAATTAATAATGAAAACTATTCATATGTTATAAAATGATTATAATTTTAGTACAAGCATTTTCATTTTGATAGTCATTTTTGTTATGTTCTTTTATTCTTATATTATTATTATTATTAAAATAATGATAATAATAATATTATATCAATTGATTACTATCCTCAGCGACTTAATAAACGTTATAATAAATATTGCTGTCACACAATATCTTAAAAATCAGACTTCAATCATAATAAGAAAGCGAAAGAAGAACATAATCGAAATAAAAATAAATGTTACTCCTAAAAATATTGGCTAAGAGCTAATTTTAAAAATGTTCAAAACCTAAATGCAGATTGAGTGAACTGTCACTCATCCGAACTATTGAACTTTTGAACTTATAGAATAAGGTACCATATGTCTTTTATTACTCTTGTTTAAATATATTTTTCTGCTCAGCATCGCACAAATTTGATAAAAAATGCTTTTAAGATCACATAAAATAATATATGAATAAGTTTAGATAAGTGAGAAGCAAGGGTTCTATGTTGCTTTATACTTTTTGTTTGATCAGACAAGTGCTAGGACGGGGCTGTCCGACATCGGGAGTCATAAGGAGCCTATACTTATAAGGTTTTGAGGGGGCAGGTATAGAGGAAAGTTGAGATATGTAACACAAAAATGAACCCCCATTTCCTTGATTTTGTACTTGCCCAACAAAATCATATTTTGCCTCAGATATCAAGCGCTAAAATTCTGTATTTATTTTTGTGACTGCAATTATTTTTATGTTAAGTTTCATGTGCAATTGAAACAGGTTTGCAGGGTTAAGTTTGTACAACTTTTATTTCCTGTCAAATATTAATTATTTTGCTTATTATTTAATATTTGTAAAGATAACATTTATCAGTACTTAGTTTCACAACTAACTGATATTCGAATGCTCGCACTTTTGAAACGTGCCCAAATCAGGAGTTCATCCTCGAGGAAAGGTGCTAAGAGCTGAGCAGTGCTGATACTGCTACCTGCTGATCCACCGCCTTCTTTCTGACTCTATCTATTTTTAAAAGTTTGTAATTTTTTTTTTTGATTTTTTGTATCCAAGACTTATGAATTAATGAATAAATAAGTTATGTTTGATGTCTATATATTTGTCTCTTAAATCTCTCAATATGATTCTGCGGCTAGAGGACTTGTTGTTGCTGTTATTGTTGATTTATCACACCCACAACAACCGGTGCTGGATTAGCTCCCGCTGACCCAGCACCGGGTCCTCACAGTTGGTATCAGAGCAGGATTGAGTTTAAGCTTAAGAGATAATATATAAAAGTCAAATTATAATTCACTTTGAGAATAGAGAAGGATAGCATAAACCTAAATAGCTTAAGCTTTTAACCTTTAGGCAAAAAGATGGATTCGGATGAAGGATTTTTTAGTACACCATCAGAAACCCCAATCAAAGCACCAATTTCATTAGAAGTTTCAGGAAGTACCAACAACTGCTTCATGGAAGCCGTCCTTGAACTCCTAGCAAATCAAAAGAAAGCAGCTTTATCAAACTCTGTTCAATTACCCCAAAAGCATTGTTCTGAGAGAATCTTCCAATCTTTCCTCAAATTAAATCTGCCAGTATTTCATGGGACTACTTGTCATATGGAGATAGAAGACTGGTTAAGAGAAATATATAAGACACTAGAAAGTATGGAGTGTCCAAGTGAAAAAGCAGTGCGTGTGACTTGCTACCTATTTAAAGGCGAAGCTGAGCGTTGGTGGGAATTTGTCGTCAGTACTGATTTCACTGACATAGAATTTGAGAATATAAGTTGGGAAGCATTTTCAGAAGCTTTTCGAGCCAAATATGTCCCGCAAGCTGCCCAAAGCATCATGGAGAACTAATTCATGAAATTAGTTCAGGGTAGCAACTCAGTGGCCAACTATGAGGCCGAGTTCACTAGATTATCAAGGTATGCTTAGAACCTGATAAGTACAAAGAAAGCAAGGTGCAGCCGTTTTCTATCAAGGATGAAAGACACCCTTCGTTGGAGCCCGCTTCCATTTAGACGTGCTCGTTTCTCTGAACTTCTAGAATGTGCACTAATTATGGAACACGAAGAAAATAGCACACTTTCTAATCACACAGGACAAGGAAAGAGACGGGATCATCCCACAGAGGACCAAGGGACTTTCAAAAGACAACAACCCAGCCCATCTGCTAAAGTCTTCCAACTAACATCAGAGAACACCGGTAAAGGAATAAGAGGAGATTGTTGGAGACCTCATCCCTACGGTAAGTGCTACCACAACGACAAAAGGTGTTTTTTGTGCAGCAAGCCCGGCCACCAAATTCGGGAATGTCGATCCTTAAGGATGATAGATGGAGTAACCATCATAAGAGGCACAAACACCACAACAGCTGTAACCCCGTTTCATGCCCAAACAAGAGGAGCCGCCCTAGAACCAACCAACGCCCAAAGGCCACCAACTGCGCCGACACCCACCCAGAGGAAAGGACCCGCACCTCGTAACCCCGCTCCCACAAGAATTTACACGCTCACTAAGTCTGAGCACCCATATGTTAAGGACAACATCATTTTGAAGGGAGTTTGTAACGACCCAATGTCGTTACTTTTCAAATTAGGTCAAAACTCGCCTCAGACATTAGGACCTTGGTGAATTTCAAATTAGGGCAAACAAAAATACCTTTAGATAAGAATAATTTTATGATCAAAGTGCCCTAATTTGGGAAAAATTTGAATAACAGAAGCTCCCGCTTTATTTTCTGAATTAATTAAATCCAATAAATCAAGAATATGGAAATACATGTTCGAATTCATCGATTTCAGTGTCGTGTTAAGTATATTATTTAAAGGCTGCTCGAAAAGTTTTATCAAATTTTGAGCGCCGGTTTGATCGTGGTTAATTTTTAAAGTGATTTTTGATATTTCTTCGTTCTTTTATACATAATAGTCATTATTATGAAAATAATAATGATATAATATCATCATTCACATTAATATGATTCTCATTAATTAATAATGGAAACTATACATATGTTATAAATGACTATAATTTCAGTTCAAGCGTTTTCATTTTGACAGTCATTTTTTTATATTCTTTCATTCTTATATTATTGTTATCATTAAAATAATGATAATAATAATATTATATCAATATAATTACTATCCTCAGGGACTTAATAAACGTTATAATAAATTTTATTGTCACCGCAGTATCTTAAAAATTTGACTTCAATCATAATAAGAAAGAGAAAGAGGAATATAATCGAAATAAAAATAAATGTTACTCTTAAAAACATTGGCTAAGAGCTAATTTTAAAAATGTCCAAAACCTAAATGTAGATTGAGGGATATATTACTCATTTGAATTGTTGAACTTTTGAACTTATAGAACAAGGTACCAGATGTCTTTTATCACTCTTGTTTAAATATGCTTTTTTGCTCAGCATCGCACAAATTTGAAAAAGAATGCTTTTATGATCACCTAAAATGATATATGAATAAATTTGGATAAGTGAGAAGCAAGGGTTCCATGTTGCTTTATACTTTTTGTCTGATCAGACAACTGCTAGGACGGGGCTGTCCGACATCGGGAGTCATAAGGAGCCTATACTGATAAGGCTTTGAGGGGGCATGTATAGAGGGAAGTTGAGATAAGTAACACAAAAATGAACCCCCCCTTTCTTTGATTTTGTACTTGCCCAACAAAATCATATTTTGCCTTAGATATCAAGTGCTAAAATTTTATATTTATTTTTGTAACTGCAATTATTTTTATGCTAAGTTTCAAGTGCAATTGAAATAGATTTGCAGGGATAAGTCTGTACAACTTTTAGTTCCTATCAAATATTGATTATTTTGTTTTTTATTTAACATTTGTAAAGATGACATCTATCAGTACTTAGTTTCACAACTAACTGGTATTCGAATGCCTGCACTTTTGAAACGTGCCCAGATCAGGAGTTCATCATCGAGGAAAGGTTCTAAGAACTGAGCAGTGCTGATACTGCTACCTGTTGATCCACCACTTTCTTTCCAACTCTATCTATTTTTAAAAGTTTGTAATATTTCTTTTATTTTGATCTTTTGTATCCAAGACTTATGAATTAATGAATAAATGAGTTATATTTAATGTCTATATATTTGTCTCTTAAATCACTCAATATGATCCTGCGGCTAGAGGACTTGTTGTTGCTGTTGTTGTTGTTGTTTTATCACACCCACAGCAACCGGTGCTGGATTAGCCCCCACTGATTAGGCACAGGGTCCTCACATAAGTTCCCAGCCGCAGGTGAATTAGGAAGATCAGATCCGCACATGTGACACATCCAGAAAAATGCCAGAAAAACTAAATGGAAAGCGAAAGATGTAAAGTTCCTAGCCGCAGGTGAATCAAGCATTGACAGCATATAAACTGATTAAATTGTTATAGCAAGTTTTGTTAAACGTTTTTAACTTGAAAGATTTAACAGGAGAAATTTTAATAATCTGATGAACATCACTGACAATTTTTTTCAGAATGTTAGAATAATTGAAGTTATGTTATGATGTTTAGTCTTGTTTTTAGCACCCCAAATGTACCAGTACGTATAAGCATCAGAAAGATTACCAACATGCAATTTACTATGCTTAACCTTGCAATTGATCCATCTTTCCAAAATATTCTGAACGTTAAACACCGTGTTACTTTTCTTTGAAATACTATTTATATTCTGCCAAATGCTATAAATTATATTATTCTTGGTGATTAATAGTTTTGTTATCAGCATTGTTACTATTACAACATTGGAATTTTTAAGGTAATTGAAAGTAATTTATTATTAATACAGCATCAATACTAATATGATTAAAATGCAATCTCCAGATGAAAAGGCTAATAGAGTTGGGAAACTAGTATGCCAAACCAAGGCTTTAATAAGAAAATAGTATGCTTTCTAGAGATGTTCCAAGCTAAATGAATATTAAATTTATTGTTAATAACAATGCCAGCTGAGGCATGCTTAGAATGATTAAAAGTAATGCTTGTGTTAAGAAGTTTTTTGGAAGAGACAACGGAGTTATTCTGTGAATCAAACTAGTGTCCCAGGAATTATTAATGGATAAGCAATCACCAAAGTTAGCTTTGGGTGAATGGGAGTGTAGTACTCGAAAAGATGATCCATCTATCTCAACAAATCACACCAGAAAACAATGGAGGAGCTAATTTTATCCCAAGAGATTAAGTTTTTCATTAACTCTCTATTATCAAGCATCCTTTTCCACATGATCGAGTTGGTAATTTTTCTTGGCACCAGCACAGGATGGGTAGTAGCACAATATTTAGCCAATAAGATCGACACCCAAATAGAGCTGGTGGTCCGAAATTTTCACCAAAGTTAAGGAGAAAATATTATGGAGAGCCTCAAGATTCCTCAAACCAAGCCCACGTTCACTAATCGGGAAAGTAAGATCATCCCATTTTGACCAAATAATTTTAGAACTATTTTCATGGGTTCACAAAAATTTATTAAAAATAATCTTGATTTTTTTAGAGTGCCTTTTTGAAAGGGAGCAAACTTCCAACCAATAAAGAGGTAGTGTTGAGAATGAATTTAATAAGAGTGAGTCTACCACCTTGAGAAAGAAATTTATGGTCTCACCCTCTAATCCTTTGAAGATTTGCACAATTAATTCATTAAAGTAGAGGCTTTTCTTAGGACCCTTAACAATAGGAATCCCAAGATACTTACAAGGGAGCTTACCACTCTTAACCCCAATTTGGACTTGATAAAATCTTTTAAGTGATTAGAGGCCTTACTATTAATGAAGAAAGTGGATTTACTAGCATTTATCCTAAGACCTGAATCAAGTTCAAGAGCATTGAGCAAGATTTTCAGCTTATTGATGCTCCTTTTTTCAACATTAGAGAAAATAATGATATCATAAGCATATGCTAAATGAGAGACCAAATATTTACCTCCCCAATTGTAATGAAGACTATGATCTTTGGAGAAAATATCATTTATATTATAAGACCAATAGTTCATTCCAAGTATAAAGAGAATAGAGGAAATAGGGTCACCTTGCTTTAAGCCCTGAGAAGAGTTGAAGAAGACAAAGGGAACCTATTAATCATAATAGAGTACCACACTTTGGCAATAAAGTTTCTTATTTTACTAATGAAAGACCCATCAAAATCTTAAGTGTTAAGCATACGGTAAAGAAAACCCCAATCAAATTTATCAAAAGCTTTTTCAAGATCATTTTTCAGAATTAGATTATGAGCTCTCCTTTTTTTGTCGAGGCTATGGAACATCTCTTGCACAGCCAGGATAATATCTTGAATATGTCTTCCTGGAATAAATTCGGATTGATTTGGTTCAATGATGCGAGGAAGAAAAGTTGTAAGCCTATTCGTAATAATTTTGGAAGTGATTTTATTTAGAGTGGAGCATAAGTTGATAGGTCTAAATTGGAACCACCAATTACTGATTTTCTCCTTCGGGATGAGAGTGATAGTTGAGTGGCTAAAGAATTTAGGAAAAGGTATGTTGTAGAAAAATCCTTGAACACCACTACAGATATCAATTTTCAAAATGTGCCAAAATTTTATAAAGAATTCCCCCGGAAAACCGTCGGGCCTAGGATAGGTATTAAAGTTGTTATTAACAAAATCCTGTCCAACACAAACCATTTCAACATGAAAATTTTCATTTTCAGATAAGGCAACATAAACTTTCTCAACATCAGTAATTTCAACTAAGATTTTCCTGTTTTCAGGCTCAGGATCCAAGCCAGATATATCCTTATGCAAGCTCTCAGTAGATTCATCAACATTAACCAGCACATTATCTGTGCCACTATAATACATTCACAGTCAAAATCAGCTTTAGTTTTAGTTGCAACTTCAGTCACAAGCTTAACGGCAGTTTCAGAATTTTCAGTCAAATTGTTTTTTAAAACAGCAGAAATAGCATTAGACTCAACTGCAAAATATTCAGCCAAACAATTTTTAACAGTATCGGAAATAATATTAATCTCAGACAAAGTATTAATCTCTGTTTCACTAACAGCAGCAGAAATAATATTAATCTCAGACAAATTTTTAACCTCTGTTTCACTAACAGCAGCAGAAATAATATTAACCACAGATTCGGCAGCAGTAATAGCATTAACTGAAGAGACAGCATATTCAGAAACATAACAGCAAAGTTAACCAGAATAACTTCTATAACAGGTAAATTATCCAAAACAGTATTAACAGCAATTAACCCAGAACTAATATTCTCAGCAATGCTAGGAGCATCAATAAGGTCTGAAAGATTAGACTGACATTCATGAATAATTCGAAGGAATTACAATTTGCTCATGGTAATTTGATTTTCACCTGAATAAGTTGGAGGGTCAGGCTGTGCAGAAATCCTGTTCAACGTGTTAGGAAGACAATAAGCACAATCTTGATCATGTTCCAACTCTGACAACTGCAGTAACTAGGCAGATTTTCAGAAGAGATTTTTTGGAAGTACCCTTTACTAGTTGAACCTAGCCAGATTTTATCAAACTTGGGTTTCGATAGATCAAACTCTAATAAGATGCGAGGGGCTGCTAAGTTCCTAAGAGTAGCAATATTTCTAGCCAGTTGTAAGGATTTTCTAACTGCCTTAGCTATGTTAAAAAGAGTGCTTTTCGAAGTATATTGTAACTTCAGCCCCGGTAAATTAATTCAGACAGGGACACTAGGAATGTCTACCGTAATGTCTGTGTGGGGATCCCACTTATAAAATTTCAGCATATGACCATTAAAGTCATAAGACACTTTATAGAAAAGTCTGGCATAATCCATTTCAGATGAACATTTAAAAAAAACCTGTTTGGAATCGATGGAGCTAAGCGAGATAGCACCCACTATATATATATATATATATATGTAGTTCAAACTAACCTTGAAACTTATACACATTACAAGCAATTAACGATTTAATTTATAGTAATAAAATTTTTATTCATTATTATTGTTATTATTATTTTATGTTAGTAATATTTTCATCTCCTACCTATCCTCATCCTTATTAGCTGACCCACCTGGATGCACCCGAAGGCCATTGCCGCCCCCGACAACTTGGCCTTAGCGCTGACACATTAGCATCCGCCCATTCACATGATCGATGATGTTGGTTGTGACATCACTCAGCCTCCTCCATGAATTTTAAGTAGGCCTCGAGACCTTCCACTCATAAACTCTTTCTTGTCATTAGTGAGCTAGTTCTTATCTCTTTCCTTCCGTTGCCTTGCTCTGGTTGGTCCTACCCAAACCTCTAGTGAAGCTCTAGTTGCCTGATTCTCTCTCCCTCCCTATACATCCTCCATTTGCCGGTTGATGCTCTGGTAGGCTCCCCTTGCGTCGTCGTCGACCTTACCTCTACCGCGGTGATGTCCTTGCTCTACCTTGTTGTTGATTTCCTACTCAGATGTTGGCTATCATCCCATTATATTGACCATTGAAATTTTTTTAGGAATTTTTATCTTAAGAATTTTCATAGTTATGTTATTATAATAATATAATTAGTAAAAAAATTTTGGTTAGAAAGAGAAAAAAGATATGTATTTATATATATATATATATAGTTAGAGAAAAAGAGAGAATTAAAGGATGAGGATGATGTTAGTGAGAATGATGATGGAATACGGGAGAGTTGATGAAATTGTGGGTGAAGTAATTAAGGGAGCTCATAGATAGTTGTGCTAAGAAGATTTTTTACTAGGTAGTAGTAGAAGTGATGATAATAAAGCTAATAGATAATGGATGTAGTGCAAGCATAATTTCAAAAGTAAATAAAAAGTATGGGGTGCAAACAAGATGAAAATATGGTAAATGATTGAAGTGATACAACGTACACGATTTCAATAAATATCTTGATTTAATAATATTAATATATTTTTGATTTGATTTTTAGCTTTTTCAGAGTTGATTCAAGACCTTGTGCATTTGGATTTATAGTATTTTAATTTTAGATTTTCAACTACATAAAACATATTATTTGATTTATTTGGAATTTATTTTTCCAGTTAAAATAATTTTTTTTATTATATGAAATGTCTTTGAATATCTTAGTTTTTTCAGAGTTATACTGTATTTGGAGTGGAGTTTAAGAGAGTATATCTGTGCAGATGGGATGGGGGCTCGACATCACCCCCAAATAGTGGTCAACACTACTTTGCTTCTCAGAGGATGGATAATTAATGGTGTTTGATTATACGATATTTTTTAGCATCCATCATATATTCTTAATGAATTGTATGTAAAAGTGTAATCTATTTTTATTATGGGATGCAAATTATCTTTATTAAGTTCAATTTAGATTTTTTTTAATATTTTTTGTATTATTATGCATTATATTATGTTCTTTATTCAATTATATTTATTAATTATAATTATGATAATTTAAATTTATGTACTTAGCATTAAAGTAGATTAGCATTCAAATGCACCCATGTGCTAATGTAAAAGAAGATTATCAATAGTTCGATACCTACTTAAAAGGTAGCATTAGTATTTGTTGTGAGTTGTTTGTGTTTCCCTAATTATCTTAGTAAAATGTTATTCTATAATTATTAATGTATTAAATAAAAATGTTGGAATGTAGTGGTTCTATTCCAAATGATGTTTTTATAAATAAAAAATTTCAAAATAGTCCCTTGACTCTTAAAAAATATTCAAAACAGTCATTGACTCTTTTTAATGTTGTTTTGGTCCCTTGACTCTTATTTAAGTAGTTTTTTGGTTCATAGCATTAGTTGCCCCTAACATCCGGCTCCTTCAAAATTCTAGCGAAGTACTTTTTCCCGATTCCAACTGCAAATGGTTGATTCTTGCAGCAATAACCGATTCTGGCTGCTAGCGACCGATTTTTGTAGCAACGACAGGATTTTGGAGGCACATACAACAGCTGAATTCTTACGGTAACTTCTCTTGATTTTAGCGGGTGATTCGACCTGCAAGCAGCTGATTCCAGCAGTTGGAATCAACTTCTTGCAGCTGGAGTCGGCCGCTTGCAACTGGAATCGGTCGTTAGAATTGGAAGAAGTTATCGTAAGAATTCAGTTGCTGCGTCTCAGGAATCCATTGCCTGCGGCCGGAATCAGACTCCTACAACTGGAATTCGCTGCGTTCAGTCAGAATCCGCCACCTGTGACTGGAATCAGGGAGATGAAGAAGTGCTCCACTGGAATTACAAACGGTAGGAACTGGACGTTAGGGGCAACTTACGGCAGGGACAAAAAAATTACTTGAATATGATTCAATGGACCAAAAAAATTATTTACAAGCGTGAATTACTATATTGAACATTTTGCAAAAGTTAAAGGACTATTTTGATAATTTTTTCTTTTGTACATTTACTAAATTTTTTTATTCTGATCAAATGCATTATCTTTGACCTTATTATGTAATGGCATATTGTTATTATTATTTTTTAAGTGATAAGCCAGAAAATTCTGATTTTAAAGATCTTGGTGAAGGTGTTGGGCCTTGAGGAGGTTGCTTATCCATATTCACATCCTTTTGGGAGTGAAAACAAAAAGCAGCCGAGCTAATTATAATTGGACATTGCAGGATATTTTGTAATATTTTATTTACGAGTCCTTATATATAGGATTGGAAGGATGTGTTCTACTAATGAAGATGCAGTATCTTGTAGTTGAGGAAAAGAAATTCAACCATTAATGGGATAAACTTGAAATGATAGCCAAATTGGCTACAACATGAAAATAAATTGGATTATTTATGTTGGTCATAAATACATGCTGCTTTGCCTACCTTGAAATGTATTGAAATTTGATACTTGAAGTTAATATCAAGAAGCTAGTTGCTAAGTTCTCGAAGCAAGGATTCATCAAATCATGCACATTTCATGCATATTGCTAAATGTGATGGTGTTGAAGAAGGATGGTGGTTGGAGAATATGTATTTATTGTTAAACATTGAGCAAGGTCACAATGAAGAATCATTACCCTTGCTCAAGGATTGATAATCTGCTAAATCAATTGAATTAAACAAACATTTTTTTAAGCTCAATCTGAAGTTAATATACCACCTAGTTCGCATAATGCTGATGACACATGGAAGAAAATCTTCAAACTTAACAAGGATTGTTCAAGTAGTTAGTTTTACTCTCTGGGCTATGCAATGAACAATTACCTTTAAGAGGATTTTGAACAACATTCTCCAGCGATACTTAGAAGATACCATTCTTGTGTATTTCAGCAGCATTCTCATTTATGGCATGATCAAGAAAGCATGACTTTAAGGACTTCGAGAAGCTGTTTGAACTAATGAGGAGGTACAAGCTACTATTATAAAAAAATGAGTTTTAGATCACCTCACATTTTTTTGAATTCAAGATCTGTGGAGAAGAAATTATGATTTATTTCGTCAAATTAAAGCATCCATGACAACTAATACCGAGAAATGTGGCCTCATCGACAATCTTTATCGGTACTTGCTGATATGATATGATGTGGAGTTGCTTTAACAGAGAAATTCTTGACAACTTCTTGGACGTATAGGCACAATCTCTGGTCTTAGCTAAACTGGTTATTTTGGCATGGTCAATGTTATTCTTACCTCTGCTAATTTTCAAGCCAAATCATAAAATGCTTGTTCTTCAAAATTTATATTTCTTTTAATTGAACACTAATGTTTTTGTTGAAGTGTTTCACGACTTGACCAAGATGCTCTTTGTGTGCTTAGTAAGTTTGTACAAAAGAGTGTCATCCAGATATACTTGCATAAAATCATCTGAGAACGGTCTTAGAAAATCATTCATTACTCATTAAAATGGGTGGACCGTTACACTTGCTAAACAACATATCTAGTCATTCTTACAACCATTAAAGAGTTTTAAAAACTGTTTTCCATGGTGAATGTTTTTAACTTTTTATTCTGACTTCATAATAATTTAGAGAATACCCTAAACGATCTAAGCTGATCTAGTAAATCTTTAATTCTTGGTAATGGATGCCAAGTTTCATTGTTAACACTATTCTCCAGTCTTCTTTTGCATTATGATTACTGGTTCACCACAACTTGAAGTGCTCAGCTATGTATCTCTTGATCTTTTTGTTCTTAATAACAGAATTCTTGTACATATCAAGGTTTAAAAGTATAGAATCATCAGAGCAAGGCTATTTTTCATGTTTAATTGGTCGGTTAAATGGTAAACCTTTTAGGCTCTTCAAATTGCTCATTATATTTTCTTTTTAGCTTCTTCATGTATTTTGGTCACCAAGGTTAATTGTTGTAGTTGATCTAGAATGATTGACAAAAAGTTCATTTCGATCAGCAAGGGTCCACACCAATTTATATTACTGGGTTAGGTACTAAATGAATTATAATTGGTTAAAATAATCATCTTGATATCCAAACAATCCTCCAAAATCGACTACGACAAGTAATTTATTTGCTAATTTTTGCCTTGGCCAATTGTTGATCTTCAATATTTGGCTCAGTTGATCTGACAAGCACTGAAGCATACTTTTGACAAGCATGAATGGTTTGTCAAATAGCTGTGATGTGGTAATCCCAACTGGAGGCCAGATTTATCCCATCACAAATTGAATTTCTGCCATCTTTAGCCACTAGATACTAATATCTTCTATAAAGTTCGACTTCACGATCCCAAAGATTAGTGCTTCCAAAATTGATTTATCATATATCCAATAGTACCACATCATAAATTACCTTATTCTGTTTTAATAAATGATAACAAACTTGAGTTGGCACTGTTAGCTGATGGTTAACTCTACATTTTCTTTATCCAATCAAGTGGATAAGGTTTAGGATGTGGAGTATACATTCTGAGCCTCTTTACATGTTGTTTTGAGATGAGATTCTAGTAATTATTTGAGTCAAAATAAGCATTGACCACCTCATAGGTAGCTAGGATTTTTGTTGTGAACAGCACTTCCATGAACTTAGGATCATCTATATGAGGTAGTTTCTTCTCCTTCGGCAATGCCTCAATGAAAGATTTGTTTAAGCATTTTATACCCATTCTATGTTAGTCGGCTCAACAATTTTAGATTTTGCCTCTCAGCCTCTTATTTCAAGGAGCTATATATTTAAGTTTTTCTTCTAGCCTTAAGTTTCATGTTCTGACTTATTGCAGCACTTGGATATTCTATTTTGCCAATTTAGATTATCTTTTTTGGTCGGTCGACCAGAATTGAACTTATCCTTCTAAACTTTCGACGTCCAAGTCATCCTAATATATTTAACCATCCTCTTGTATATCTTAACTTCTTAAAGTTTTTTTTTATTGATACTACTAGATTACTTGATTGAGATCTCTAATATGAAATAATGCCATTTCAGTGGCAATAGTTGCCAATAACCCTGAGGTGTTGTACTTTTCAAAATATATACATCCTCTTGTGAGATAGATCATCAATGACAATTGCCAAACTCAGAGGTATATTGTTGTATAGATTGGCCTCACCTATCTTAGCAGTACTAGCTCTTAAATACCAGCCAAAGGAGACTTACTTGAACGCCTTTTATTTTGGCATTTTTCCAAATCAGAGCATCCTTAAATTACTCAAGTTGGCTAAAGTTGATTATAGTAGCCCGTTGAAGTTCAAAATAGCTTTTTTAATTAATCCACCAGTGTATCAATAAATCTAACATTGGACAATCCATTGTATGCTAGTCACTCGATCTTTGTCTTGACTAGTGGAAGATTCTATTGTCTTCTGGGAATGTATTTGTCATTGTCAATAACTCATCCTAACATGTTTGTTATTTACTTGCAACACTATACTCTTCTTGTTGATTAGGTTGGTCGAGAATCAGTTGAGTTTGCAGCTAATGTTGGTTTTGATATTGGGCCTTCATCTATGCATGAATTTGAGTTTGCATTTGTGCCTAAATTTGTACGATGATTTTATCATCATTATCATATACTTTATCATAGTAGTTATACTATTGATAACTTCTCCGGTGTTGGATATAGTTTGTGACGTCATATGAGGTTAATGTTCTTGTTGCTTTTCTGAAACTTTTACATATGGAATGGAATTTCTTACCACGAGCCATTTTCAGATTATCATTTTCATTTTGTCCCAGCTGCACCAGATATAGAGAGAACTATCAAAATAATCCCTTCTCTTGCAAAATGATTAAAATAGTTTTAACTCTTGTAAATATTTTTCTTGGCCCCTTAACTTTTGTTGAAGTTTTTTTTATTTTTGTTGCCGTTAACTCCCCCATCCATTTCGTTAAACTTGCATTTTTCAGCCGGAATCGGTCCCTTGCCTCCGGAATCAATCGCTTACCGCCGGAATCGGTCGCTTGCCGCCGGAATCAGCTACTGGAATTGACTGCGTTGGGGCTCGCGGAGAGGATTCCAGCCATTGCGAGTTGAATTGAGCTCTTCATCCAGCGATCACTGCGCAATGCCTTCACCGGGCTGTTTGTGGCAGGGTACAGACACATCGACAACATGATCGTGGAGGTCGATGAGGATCCCGGCGACATCCTGATCCTGTTTGCCAAGGACACCAAAGCGTTGGCGGCCATAGGAAGGTCCTCGACATAGAATTATTTTTTTCCGAGGCTGAATTCAACCTTGTTAACTCTTATAATTCAGCTCAAAATTCTCGCAATCTGGAAGAAAGAAGAAAACCGAGAAAGACGCAAATTTAACGGAAGGGATGAAGGGTTAATGGCAAGGACCCAAAAAAATACTTAAGCAAAAGCCAAGAGACCAAAAAAAATATTTATAAGAGTTAAGGACTATTTTAAATATTTTGCAAAATTCAAAAGTCCATTTTGATAATTTTTTCATCAGATATATTATTATTTTCCATCAAATGTGAAGCATCGAACCTGATTCTGGGCCATGTGGAAGTCTTTTTGCTGTATAAGTATGCCACATGTCTTTGAGTTTGCATGCATTAGAAATTTAAGTGCTGCACATGTCGCAAATAATAAAATGTGAATTATGAAGCAATTTTGCAGGAAAGAGGACCATGAGTTCCATGAGAGTGCTGGTACGAATAATCATACATAATGTCATTATTTGTAAATTGCATATCCATTGTTTTGATGCTGAGTTCTATTGTCAAATATATGATGCTCATGTAAACTGTAACATATGTCTTTTATTTGATTTAGTCACACTTGTAAACTTTGATTACTTTTTTGTAGGGGAAGCCTGATATGTTTCAATTTGTTCCAAACAAAGAGCAGGTGCTTGAAAATTTTGAATGAATTAAGAAATTTTGTGCAGTGACCTGATCCAATTTTTCTTAGTGCAGGTTAAGGCAGCTAATAAATTGCTTAAGGCTCTTTCAAGGAAAGGTGGAAAGAGAAAAATTCATGGAGTTCCAGTATTTACAGCAGATAACTTGAGCATTGCAATAGCAACAGTTGATGGCATCAAGTGGTTTGTGTTTTACTCATAAGCCATGGTTTTTCTTTCAAAATACCACATTTATGATTTTTTGGTTGTTGCACTTTCTTTTCTTTGCTTTACTTAGGGTCCCCTTGAGATGCTGTGTGATTGTTTAAAAAGTCATTTGTGAAGTTCTACAGGAATTGTTTGAAACTGTTATGCTTTAGGCAAATGGTATCGATTGAAGGTGCAGTTGTCAAACTGCTGTTCATAAATCAAATGAAATTTATACCCTGAAATTGTTATTGTGAATAAGACTTTTGTCAAAAGAATGGACGAGCATTATTAAATAGGAAACTAGGGATGGGTTTTCTATTATTTGTTGTTGATAAAAATCTCAGAAACCATTTCTTAAGTTGAAAAACAGTTCTAATAATATGCCAAACTTCTCTGTTCTTAGTATTATCTTATTATAAAAATGCAACCAGGAAGTGAAGCAATGATAAAGGTGTTCCAAACTGGCCCTTGGTTTATAGAAATTTGACATGATTTAATGTCTACAAAAGCTTTAATTTCCCTTAAAAGATAACTATATGATGTCTTTACAGCTTCATGTATTGTGTACCACTTTTTCTCAGATTTCTTTTTAAAAACCTTTCAAACATCATATAGCTTTTTTTATGAAACACGCATCAAGGATGCGTTATGTCGATTGCTTTTTCCGCATGACATTTACCATGACTTCTAAAATGATCTTTATCACAACGTATTCTTAAAAGATAACATGTTTCTATACCTATGTCACATAAACTTGTCATACAGTGGCCTGTTGTATGCATACTTGACAACATAGACTAACAGGCACCAAACTATTTTAGAAGCTTTTGTACTTCTTCATCAATGCATTTATTATTGAATTTTAAAACGTGGTTTACTGTTGGAGAGCGTTGTAAGTGTTTCAATTGCTTTGAATACTCTGAATCCACAGCATAATGTGTCTAGATTCATCAAAATATTCAAGACATTTTCTGGGAATTTGTAGCAAGACTGAAGAGAATATGAAATTAATGCATTAATATTTTTCTCCTATCAAGCTTTGGCGCCCCTCATAGATTTGGATCTTATTAAAAAAAAAAATTGAATAATTTACCTCTTATTTTCTCCAAGATCTTCCCCTGATTTGTTTTTCTTTAAGGACCTATGCACTGCAGGACTGAGCAGCGTCCCGAACGGCTGCAACGTCGCCCAAAGCCCGAGGGCACCGTTACGCATTTATGCAAGCAAGATAATCTTAAAATGTATGTGTTTGTGTGTGTTTATGAATATATGTGATAGAAAATGCACCCATCTTTGGATAGATTTATCCTATAAACATATAATTTCTTAAGTGCAAACATATATATATATATATATATATATATATATATCTTAGGGAAAACATCTGCTAATTATTAGTAAAAGGAATACAACAGACATGTTGGTGGTCTCCAAAAATTAAAACCAAACGAAAAAGTAAAATAACCAAAAGAAAAAGACAAAATTTTAAAATTGCCACCAAAGTCCTTGAAAACCTTACCTAGGAAATTTCAATACATGTGCTAAAAATGTAAATAAAGCTATATAAGCAAATGCATGCAGTATACAGTCACCAACAACAGCCTTTCCTTCTTCCGAATTATATCTAATATCGATCATTTCTTTGACTTTCTTTATTTATTTATTTTTTCTTTACGATATCTTCAATTTCACCAAAATCATAATCCGACGTTGAAGAATCCCCCTTCTCTTCTGAGCCAGAAACCTCTTGGAGTCAAATGCCCCCTTTTTAGGTAATGGAGTGAATTTCTCAGCGGAAGGATGGAGGTTTGAATTCTCCTTATTCAACGAGGCAGAACCCCTCAAAACATCCGTAATTTCAGTAACCATCTTTGAAGTATATCTGTTGTTACCTCTAACTTTGAATCCAATTTATTGACCCGTTCATCAGTCCAAATATGGGATACCATGATCTCATTCGAGGCACCATCTGTTTCAACTCGTATCTTCAGGATTTCTTGAATAGCCTTAAGCTTGATTTTAAGATGATCAGAAGAAAAGTGATCATACACCGCCATCGTCTCATCTTCCCATGCAATAGTTTGGGGTTCGTATGGCCAACATTTGATGCGACCATCTCTGGCATAGAAGGTGAACCATCATCCCTTGAGAACTATCCCCGCATCTTCCCTACTCAAAATTCATTCCTCAATTGCGTCACTGTCCCAGAAGTTAAAACAACTTGCGCAACGTACATTGGCGCATTCGCCCCTATAGCATGGGACTCGCTGCCATCTCATTTGACTATTGGAAATCAACAACCATTCCATTCTCATCATCACTTGATTTGGCCACAACAATAACCATTATATGATAGTTTTCTTCAGGAGTTGCTTCCACCGATGAATCATTCTTCGATGTGGCAATGGTCATTCCATCAACAGTCGTCTCTAAAGGCTCCATAGGCAGCCCACCGTTCTTGAGGGCCCGACCTTCCTTTGCAACCCCGTTTAGGGACATACACCCTGCGTTTACTAGGAAAACTTTTTGAGGTGGGTAGAACATTTTGTGAGCTGGTTTATTTCTTGGTTTGAGATGCGGATGAAGCTTAAAGCACCCCGTAGATTCATGGCCGATGATATTGCAATTCATAAAAAAAGAAGACAGGTTTTTGAAGCTTACTTCTTGATAAAACTATTAAACTTATCTCCATTCTAAATTACGTTCTCAAATTGTTCAGTTAAATCTATTTCCACAAGAACCCTAGCCACAGAGAAACTAAGTAGATTTGCAGTTGCAAAGCTTACCTTGAGTGTCTTTCCAAAATATGATCCCTAAGGAGAAAAGAATATTGTGATTTATCAAATGTGTCTTGAGTAAAGGGATGTTTATCCAAATAAGGACAATAGGGAGTTCAAATCTTGGTTCAAAAGTAGTTGTCCATTTCAAAATGTTCATATGAAAATTGAGGATGAAATAGGACTTCCTTGAGAAGCGCTTAGTGTAATCCAGTTCACTCAATAATTTTATGAGGATATGTCGATGATCAATCAAACCAATGCTATAGGAAGCTGACAGCCCCAAATCACTAAAAAATTACTGAATTGCCATCATATGTGGCTTTCCATTGTAAAATCCACTTCTTCCTTGGATAAGAGAAGCATTGGTTTATCTTTCAACATCGAGATAGGTTTGATGCCCACCGAATATGAGTTAATCAGAGCATCAAGAAAAGAAATGGGAGCAGAAGTTGAAGCTTTGACTTGAAGGTTAGGTAAAACCACCAATTGATATATCTCATGCGTTTTTATGATCATAGAAGCTGACGATCACAAAATAGATCCCTCGAGTTCGACAATCTCAGAAGCCGTCATAATCAGCGATTATTTACGTAGACTCTAGCGTGAGATGAGCGAATCCCACCCAAGATGATGAGGGTCCTGAGTGGCGACAGCGCCGCCCAAAATCTTAGGGCACCATAACCCGAGCGGATCCTTTACTCGAGTGAGATAATCTCAAAATGTATGTTTCTATATATATATATGTATATGTATATATGAATATATGTGATAGAAAATGTACCCATCTTTAAATAGATTTATCCCACAAACATATGATTTTTTGAATGCTGCACAAAAATAGGAGCAACGAAGTCATAAAACATTTGGTTAATGTCTGCTTCAAGAATATGGAGTTGGATATTGGTTTTCTGTTAAATTAGTGGATACTATGATTAATCTAAAAAAAATATTGTATGTATTCATGAAAGAAATTGAGTAGATGAAAAATCAAAGGAAAACTATATTCTTGCATCATACTTTGGTGCTTATTATATAGTGAAAGTTAAAAAGGAAAGGAGATAAATTTTCATTTAAGATTGTAATTAGTGTAATGATCACTAATATTATAAGCATTAATTTCCCCGAGTAGGATTAGATATGATTTGATTTGAGTTCCCTAAAAGTAAATACCATTTATTGGATTAAATTTAAATGGGCATGTGGAAAACTTAGTAGAAGAATTTAATTACAATCCTAATAATTTTTATTTTTGTGAGACTAATGAAGAAAGAAAATTGATCTTCGAGTTTGTTTTAGCTTATAAATTCATGGTTGCTAATACTTTAATTAAACATAGAGCACATTCACTCATAAGAATGAATTTTCTAAAACTTAGATTAGTTATTTTCTTATTGGAAAAAGTGATCGGTTACCGTTTAAGAATTATAAGGTTATCCTAGAAGAAAGCAACAAAGCATTAAGTTTTGGCTCTAGATTTGAAAATAGTTAGAAAAGGAACGATAATTGTAAATCATATCCAAAACTAAATGAGAGAATATTTAAAATGAAAGTAAAGACTTGTTTTGGAGTAGACTTTTAGAGCTTAGAAAGTGGACATTGATGTGAAACTAATTTTACATGGTGGATAATTGTTAATTATATTCATAAGGTGGCTAAAAATACACTGAGCATCCTTAACAGTAAAGATGCTTCTGTAAGCTAGATGTTCAAGCATAAATGAAAGAGAAGAACTCATTATAAAGATTAATTTAGATGTGAGGATGATGGGACGTAAAAGAATTTTAAATTTTCTTATCATGAATCCAAAAGAGTGATTCGTGATGCTAAGATCATAGTTTTGAAACTTTATATAAGAAATGTTGGGGGAGAGACATTTCTAAGTTAACCAAGTTAAAAATAAGAAAACTAAAGAATTACTCCAAAAAAGAATGTTAATCAGTTAATAGTTTCTTAAGAATGAGAACATATAAAATAGATGCAAGAAATATTATAATAATCTTTTAAAGTGGGTTGCCATGATAGAATTGACATTAACATTTTTTATAAATTTAAATAAAATATCATTAATCTTCCATTCGATGAGTAAATAAAAAAGAGGTTTTGGTTGCTTTAACGAACATAAAGTGTGGTATTGTTGTAAAGCCATGTTACTTTTTATTAATGTGTGAAAATGCTTGGGTGAGGATTTCCTTGGTTCAGCAAGTTATTTGATATAATTTTAAATACTAAAAAATGTTAGATGAATGGAGAAAGAGTATTGTGGTATTTACTTACAAGAATATAATAATGTGCAAGATTGTATATATTATTAAAGAATTATGTTAATGATTTATAATTAAACTTTGAGAGAGTCATTGAACATAGTTTATGATGAGAAATTAGAATTTAACAAAAGTAATTTGATTTTACATTAGGTAGATCAACCACGAAAGTCATTTATTTACTTGGAGGTTTTATGGAGAAATTTAGAGAGAGAAAGAAACAATATTTAATTAAGAAAGTATACAATTAAGTTCAGAGAGAAGTTTTTTTGGAGAGTATTGGAAAAAGAATTTATGTTCAAATGTAAGGAGGTTTATCTAATGATTTTTTTCATTTGGATTGCATTGCATCGGGGTTTTGCTCTTAGTTTGTTTCTCTTTGTATTGGTTATACATATTCTTACTAACTACATTCAAGAAGTGGTGATAGTGCATGTTATTGGTATTTGATATTAACCTTATTGATAAAATTGGAAATGGGTTTAAAATAAAACTCGACTTGTAGAGAACTATCTTAGAAGCTAAAAGATTTTAGTTTAGTAAAAACAGAGTGGAATATATGGTGTAAGTTAATCATAATTGAAACTAAAAGAATGGGTAAATATCAGTTGAAGATCATGCTATTAAGAAGAAAGAGGTTCAAATAACTTGGCTCAATCATATACTATAATGGAAAATATTTAGGGTGATGTGATTAATAGGATGAATGTTTGTTGGATGAAATGTAAGAGTGCTTATGGACTTTGTGCAATCGAAAGATTCCACTTAAACTTTAAAAGGAAAGTTCTTAGACCTGGTATAAGACCATTAATGTGTATGGGGCAGAATGTTGGCTGGCAAAATAGAAGCATGATGATATATTAATTGCTGTGGAGATGAAGATGCTAAGGTGGATGAGTGGTTATACTTGAAAGTATATGAACCTGCTTAGTGGAACTATATTTAAAATAATGTACTGTGCTCGACCACCCAAAGGCTTGCACAGTCTTACAATTATTAGTTCAATGTTCAGTACCCAATAATAATTGTCCAGATGATTTAAGATCATCTATACAAAAGCCATTACTCAATTCACAATATATACCTACTGTCAAATAATTGATATAAATCTTGAATGGTTAAGATCTTGAGCTTCTTGATGCACTATCATATGCAACAATTATGCAACCTACTATACCATTCGTTGTTGGATATTTGCAATCACTAAAGTATAAATGTAAAATACAACTTAGCAAGAACTTTTATTAATATCTCTTTTTGATTAGTTATATTCAACTCGAACCCTTACTACAATTTTGTTCTACGAGCCCTACTCTTCTAAAATGCATTCTTCAATTTGTACATATATTGTTATTATCATTATACTTGACATAATACATTCCTTCAATCCATAATTTTACTGCTTTTTACAGGTACACTCCGTACTTTTTTGACAAGAACTTGTTAGATGACATTCTTGAAGCTTCAATTGATCAACACTTCCACACATTAATCAATAATCGTCACATGCAACGGAGGCGTGACATCATAGATAGTGGCTTTCCTTCCGAAGTTGAGGAAAATATTGATAGTTTGTTTGAGCCTCCAGAGGTAATTTCAACTTATTTCTGCTTTTGTTTTCTTCTGCTGATATCCAAAGTAAAATATAGGGCAGGTAATAAATAGATATTGATACATATTTGTCATATGTTATTAATTTAAAATTCATAATGAAAAATATATATTACATAAATAAATTAAATTAGTATATTTATTATAATATTCTTATTATCATGATCTCAAAATATTATATGTATGTATGTTTAATGATTTTCTTAGTACTATTGAATTGCGTTTAGGCTTTGCTCTCAATTCATATTTTCTTACTTTAATTAGAGATTTTTATAAAGGATTCAAGTTAATGTGTCATACATTGAACCTTTTGAAGAGAGTAATTGGATACAAATTACGAAAAGATACTTGTATTTCTCAAAAGCGATTTGGTATCATGCCAGGTAAATGTGCCATGAAAGCCATACATATATTTAGAGGTTTAATGGAGAAATTTAGCGAAAGAAAATGTCTTTTTGCTTTAATTATAGATGCTCTTACTGAGCATATTTAAGAGAAGATTTCTTATGCATGTTATTTACAGATGATATTCTCTTAATTGATGAGATTAGAGATGGAGTTAAAGTAAAACTTGAGTTACGGAGGACTATATTAGAATCTAAAATTTGTCTTAGTAGATTTAAAATAAAATAAATGAAGTGTAAGTTCAATTGTATTAGAAGCTTCAATCTCAAGAACATAAATTATTGAGGACCTTGGTTCAAATATTCAAAATAATGGCAAAATAGAGACCATTGTGAATATTAGGATCCAAGCTAGTCTGCTGAAATGGAAGGGCGATTTTGGAGTGTTGTGCAATCTGAAAATCTCTCTCAAAATAAAAAATAAAAATAAAATAATAGAGCAACTATACGACCAACTATGTTATTTGGGGCTGAATGTTGGCTAATAAAGAAGAAAATTACCGATAAAATAAGTGATATAGAGATGAGGATGCTTAGGTGGATGAGTGGGTAACTCGTAAGGATAAAATGAGAAATGAGTTTATCTACAAAGTTAGAGTGGCTCTAATAGTGAATAAGATTAGAGAATTCGGGCATATTAAGTATAGACCATGCAACACTGTTAGAAAATTTGAGTTTATGATTTCTCCCACATTAAAAGAGGAAGGGGAAGTACAATAAATATTTGGAAAGAAACTATTAGGGAGGATCTTCTCTATTTGGGACATAGGGAGTTGCTATTATTTTATCGTGCACAATGGAAACAAAGAATTCATGTAGCCGACCCCACTTAGTGTGATTAGGCTTGTGGCGTTGTTTTTATATTCTTATTGAACATATTCAAGAGAAAGTTCCTTCGTGTAAGTTTTTTGTGAATGACATTCCCTTAATTGATAAGACTCAAGATGGAGTTAGATCAAATTCAAGTTGTGGAGGACTACTTTTAAATCTTAAAGGGTTTCATCTTAATAATCCAATACTAAATATACATAGTGTATATTTAATTGTAATAGAAGTCATTATGTCAATGAAATAATTATTGAGGATCATCTGATCAATAAGAGCAAAAGGCTCAAATACCTTGGTTAAAAATTCAAAATAATGATGAACTAGAGACCCATGTAATATGTTAGATACAAGCTAGTTGGATGAAATGGAGGAGTGCTCATGGGGTGTTGTGCAATTGAAAGGCCCCACTCAAAATCAAAGGAAACTCTTATAGAGTAGTTGTACAATTGATTATGTTATATGGGGTTGAATATCAGTTAACAAAGAAAAAACTTAATTATAATTTAAGTGTTATAGAGATGAGGATGGTAAGATGAATGAGTGAATATATTCAAATGGTTTGAATGAGGAATGAGCTTAGTCATAGTAAGGCTAGAGTGGCTCTAATAGTGGATAATATTAGAGAGATGTCTTTTATATGGTTTGAGCATAATAAGCATGGAGTGCTTGGATGCTCTTGTTAGAAAAATTGAGCATTTGAATTTTGCCCATGTTAAAAGAGGAAGAAAAAAGCCAAAAAGGCATGCGAAGGAACTATTGGAGAGCATTTTCTCTATTTGAAATTTGAGAGGGGCTTCTATTTAACTGTGCACAATGGAGGTTTAGCGTGTGTGCGCAGGTCTGTATGTATGTATCTATATATATATATATATATATATATATATATATATATATATATATATATATATGCACAACTTCCAATAATATGGGAGTATAATATACTAAATATATGTATTATATATTTTGAAGATTAAAATTTATGAATTTTATTTTTTACTATAAATGGATACATAAAACATGTGTATTTTTGAGTTGTATGTGTAATATTAAAAAATTTTACGAATTTATATTTGCCCAAGGTTCAAGAATTGTTGGATGAAGTGGGTCATCCTGCAGTGCCACTTAGTATCATATCAAAGACTGCTGAAGTTCAACTCCTTGATGCTGTTGATAAAGTGCTTCTAGGGAATAGGTGGTTGAGGAAAGCCACTGGCATTCAACCTAAGCTTCCTTACCTTGTTGATTCGTTTGAAGAAAGGTATGGTTTTTGTTTTATTATATTAAATGACCTCTGCTTTATTTTCTAAATTATGTTTTTTTCTTTGTATTCCACCATGAAAGAGTGTCATTCATGTTTTCTACCATAGTAAGTTCTTTGATTATTCAACGCAAAACTAAATTTCTCAAGGAAAAAGTACATACACCAGAACCATTTTACAACATCTCTCATACTTTAATATTTTCTAAACTGCCATCTAAATCTCCATTAGTACAACAAAAATATCATCCCATATAAGGTTTTCAATTATTACAAGTTGAAGGAATTATAAAACTAGGTGGTAATTTTGTTATAATACTTGAAATATGAGCTTTATGAGAGTAAGTGTTTCTGAAAGTTTCCACCAAACCTTATCATGTTGGTTTACAGACCCCAACTTTTTAGGGACACATGGTGAACTAAATATTGCTGTTTTTCATAGTCACATTATAGACTAGAAATTTAAGGGGCTAAGCCTAAATAACAGGACGATTTCTCAACCTTTAGGAAACAAAAGTTGCTTGTTAAATATAACTATCCTGTTTTTAGGTTCATGGTTAGAACCAAAGTCGTGCGATACACTATGATTTCTTTTCCATTTTAGTTCATTGTAGTTATCGGATCAGCTTGGTAACATGAAACAAACGCTATATGGGTTAAACAAGGATGTTTAGCTAAAGACTGAATTAAATTGGCGCTTTTTCTTAGAGTATGAAAGATGCAAACACAAAACAAGATGATGTTTTCAAAGTTAATTAGCAGCATGTTGTTTTATTTGACTTGGCCTGACTTCTCTGGGTCATGTGTTAATCGGTTTGACAGGTTGAATCAACAAGTGACCTGGTTTGATCACCCGGTAAACATTATAATGTTATCAAAATATCGTTTGAAGGCAAATATTTCAGCAGAAGGCAATTTTACGGAAAGGGACCGTGTTAATGGGAGGACAAAACAAATACTTAAACAAGAGTCAATGAACTAAAAAGAACATTTATAAGAATTAAGGATTATTTTGAATATTTTGAAAAAGTTAATAGATCATTTTGAATAATTTTTTCGTATAATAATGCATGCTAACTAAATTAACTAAGATAAAAAAACATGCAAAATCAATGTTTATTTTCTCTTAATTCTTAGAATTTTCTGGTTTATTTAATTATAATTTTAAAATAAAAATTTTGAGAATAAATAACTATATATAAATTTTTTCTAATATGAATTTGTTTTATTCGCACATCTTAAATTTAGTGGTTCAACTTTGTATATACTATAAAATATGTTCATAATTCAAAAGTAGATGCGAGTTTTTTGAGTGTGTTATTTTGAATGAGTTTATACAATAAATAAGTTTATATAAAAAAAAAAGTTTACATCTGCTAATGGATTATTAATTGACTAGGGGCGGTTTGGTAGATTGGGTTTTGCCGGGTCAATTGATGACCATTTAAATTCAAACTGATCCAGATTAGCCACCAGTTCAGTCATATTGGCCGCTCCAGAGTGGGTTTAAAATGCATTGATTAACATCAAGAATGGGCATGCACGAAGTTTAATGTTAATGAAATTATTTTTGAAATGTTAAGTAGATTTTAAAGCAATATAGTTTTTTTAAAGGTCATAGTCGGATTGTCCGTTCTAGGGCGGTTTAAAAACATTGGTTAACTAACAGTAAGAATGGGTATGCTCCAAACTTAATTAATAAAATGCTTTTTGGAATGTTAAGTAGATTTTAAAACAATATTACTGTTTTTCTTAAAATTTATTGTGCACAGCTTAATTGTACGTTGTAACCTATGCTTTTTGAAATATAGAAATGTTTTTCAAGCACTGCAGTAATATTATTTAGGATTTTCAATTGATAAATTCATTAAGCGTTTTGTTAATTTTATTTCTCTTAAATTGTCATGCATTGGGAAAGCATTTTAATATTAAATTACATGTAAATAAAGATTAGACTTTCATTCTGCTTGTAATTTATTTGTGGATTTGATTTTTGAATGCCTTTGTAGATTTATTTATTTATTAAAGATATGAACAACAAGATGAAAAATCAAAGATATTTAATGACTTTTGGAGAGATGCTTGGTGAATATTTAGAAGGCGAATAAGACTTATGAACCAATCAATCACAGCTAATTCTCTAGGAGAAGCTATCTCCATTCCAAGCCCTTCATTAGGGAATTTCCTAGAGGGGCATAATACCGATTGGAGATGTCTCTTGTAGCTGATTCTTGATTAGCTCTTACAAAATAATTTATTCTTAAAACCTTAGAAGGTGCGGGATAGTCATTCCTGAACCAAACTAAGAATTTAAAGTCACTATTTTTTATTTAAGTGCACTAGTTGCAGGCGGTGAAAAGAGCATTAGCTCATTCTTGTTTGGGAAAACATGCGTTTAAAATGTTACAAACAGGTTTGCTAGCATTCAACGGTTCTGGATAAATGAGAAGCATGCTCATGCCATTATTGCGTAATGGGATCATTTGTAATGGGCAAAAAAGGAAGTTGTCTTGCCTTGTAGTTGGTGTCGGAGCAGGCGTTGCACAAAACAAGTGCAGCGT